>VBSM01002608.1:10773835-10801856 GCA_008086735.1 Cheirogaleus medius | reverse complement strand
TAACCGTAATATTTGTACCCCCATAATATGCTGAAATAAAAAAAATAATAATATGCAGAATCTACAAGGAACTCAACTCAGCAAGAAAAAAATAAACAACGTCATTAAAAAGTAGTCAAATGACATGAACAGGCATTTTCCAAAAGAAAATATACAAATGGCCAAGAAATATATTTTAAAAATGCTCAACCTCACTTATCCCCAGAATGAGAAGCCATTTTACTCCAATTAGGATGGCCAGTATTAAAATGTTAAAAAACAATAGATGTTGGTGTGGATGCAGTGAAAGGGAACACTTATACACTGCTTGCAGGAATGTAAATTAGTACAACCTTTTTGGAGATTAGTATGGAGATTTCTCAAAGAACTAAAAGTCCTGTAATCAATCCCACTACTGAGTATCTACCCAGAGGAGAAGAAATCATTGTATCAAAAAGATACCTGTACTCATGTGTTTATTGCCACACAGCTGACAATCGCAAAGATAGGAAACCAACCTAAGTGCCCATCAACTGATGAGTGGACAAAGAAGATGTGGTGTATATATACCATGGAATACTACTCAGAGATAAGAAAGAATGAAATGTCTTTTGCAGCAACTTGGATGGAACTGGAGGCCATTATCCTAAGTGAAGTAACTCAGGAACAGAAAACATAAATGTTGCATGTTCTCCCTTATAAGTGGGAGCTAAACCATGGCTACACAAGGGCACATAAAGTGGTATAATGGACACTGGAGACTCACAAGGGGGGAGGTTGGAACAGGATGCGTGATGAAAAATTACCTATGAAGTACAATGTACACTATTTGGGTGGTGGGTACATCTAAAGCTCAGACTTTACTGCTATACAACATACACATGTAATGGAATTTGACTTGTACCCCTTAAATCTATTTTTTAAAAAACAAAAAATTTTTTAAAATGAGGAAAGGAATGGAAACTATTTAAAAAGAACCAAATGGGACTCCCAGAGGTGAAAAATAAAAAATTTAATGGCATGCTTAACAGTACATTAGATACTGCAGAAGAACAACGAATCTGAAAATAAGACAAAATACACAAACTGAAGGAAGAGAGATTTTTTTAAAACCTTAACAAATGAACAGAGCCTTAGTAAGTTGTTGGACAATATTAAGTGGTCTAACACACATGTAATTGGAGTAATAGAGGGAAAAGAAAAAATAACTAAAAATATTCCAAACAGATAAAAATATAAATCCACATATCCAAGAAGCTCAACAACCCCAAGCAGGATAACCACAAAATCAAAGCACATCAAATCAAATTACTAAAATCTAATGATAAAGAAAAAATCTTAAAACCAGCTACAGAAAAAAGACACATTTATACAAGAGACACAGATAAAAAATAACACTAAGTTCTCATCAGAAACAATGCAAGCTGTAAGACAATTGAATGACTTTAAAGTGCTGAAAGAAAAGAAAACCTGCTAACTTAGAATCCTATATCCAGTGAAAATATCTTTCAAAAATGAGGCATAATAATATTTTTGGACAAACAAAAGCTGAATTTGTCACAAGCAAACATCTACTACAAGAAACATTAAAGGAAATACTTGAGCTGATGGAAAAAAAATAATACAAGATGGAAATTTGAATCTGCACAATGTAATGAACTGCATTGGAAATAAGCAGAATTAAGGACTTCATTGCAGAGAAAATGCCAGATTTTTAGACACTCTGCTAGATGCTGGATGCCCTGGAGCTCTACATCCACCCACTCCAAGTTCCTTGAGCACACAAGGAGTATCATCATACTGTCCATTGAAACTACTGCTATGGGTTTTGAGGCTTGTCATGTCTGTACTCCTACCTACAGGACTTCTCAAGCTTTGTAAACCCAGTTCAGGAGAAGCACAGCCTGAAAGGCAAGAAGTCTGTTGTTACCACATGTAGCCTTCAAATTAACAGCATTCTACCTCATTACTTCCCTACTCCCATTAACCAAGGATCTCTGCTTATCGAGCCTTCCTTGTGTTATACCATTGTCCTGTCTCCCCTGACTTGGGATTTAAAGCAGTATGCCAACAATGGCCCTTTTTGTCATCTGAAACAGAGCCTCATGCAGTTGGCAAACAGAAAGTCATGCATGAGGTCAACTCCATTCTGGGAGGGTCACTTGAAGAGTCCCCTAGAGTGAAATATTGAAAGATATCATTCTCTGCCAATTTCAGGGAAGAAGAGACAGAAACCATACTGACAACAGAGAAAGCATGAGCTGTATCAAAATATAATGTCAAAACTTTCCCTCGATGTATTATTTATGAATGGCAAGTGTTCTGTGGCAATCCCTCTCATTTCAATAGGCAGTTCGAGCAAATTATTTAGGCTTGAGTTATTTCCAGAGTGCCTTGCTATTAGGAAAACAAATTCAGCAGTTGTGAAAAGTATTACAGGTTGAGTATCTATCCCTTATCTGAAATGCTTAGGACCAGAGGTATTTTAAATGGTTATTTACTGTGTACTCTTCACCAATTCAGTGATGTGAACTCAAGCCCCCAAAAGGTTGTAGCTCAAATCCTTTCCAATGCTGTTACTTTGCTAAGATCCCTGCTGAACAGCGCTTTCAGTAGCTGTACTATGGTTGTATTCAATGTTGTAAATTGCTATGTGTGGTAATGTCAAAAGGGTTTTAAAGTTTTTGTGTTTTTTTTAAAAAAACAAGGATTAAGTATGCAATCTACTAACATGCTGACTTAGAGCCCATTCATAGACATTAAGTGTGATATAATCAGTATAATTATCCCACTCCAATCATAAAGTCCCTCCTAGCATGCATGAGTTTTCCACAATGGTGAGGAATTCAGCTCTAACACAGTTATAGCTGTGGGATATATGAGATAACTGAACTAGATATTTGAACTATAAAGAGGAGGTAAAACAAATGGCAAGAATAGAACTAGAGGTCTCTGCAATGATGCAGTGGGAAGGATAAAGGAAAGCAAGGCAATATAAGCCTGGGCTTTGGAAATGTACTGTGATATCTGAGAGAAGGGAGAGAACTAACAAATGATCTCTGATGAAGTTATTGTGACTGGAAGAAAGTTTAGATTACTTGAGGAGTATTGGTGAAAGAGAAGGGCTGAGAAATATCTGAGAGAGTTCAAAGCGTTACCCCAAAAGTTTTATATTTCAGGTATGCAAGTCATTCTGTTTCTCTGGGGCCATACTTGGACCAGAGGTGTGGGAGTGAATGATTCTGAGTCTATACAATTAAATGGAATTGAATATTTAGATGTATATCTAGGCATAGAGAAAAAAAATTTTAGGAATATTATTTATTATTATACATATATCTAAAGGCAAATACAAATTATAAATTACCCATTTTTACTATAGATATGTAAAATGTCACTAGTATTTTTTTTTATTTTGTGTGTGATGTGTGTATAAATAAAAATGAATTCCTGGTTTCATGATATCATTCAAGATCTCAATCTCCTAACACAATTTTTCTCTTTAAAACACTCAACCTATCTTTAGTCGGGGATGGGCATGCTTGTAGCTCTGGGTTGGCTATGCAAAGGCAATATATGTAACCAAAATGTTTGCACCCCCATAATATTCTGAAATTAAAAAAAAAAAATTTTAAAACTCCACTCAACCTAGCCAACTGAGAATTCTTCTATCAAGGAATGTTTCAGTAATACTTTATATATACACATATATGATGGTGATGGTGAGAAATTCATGTTAAATATAAAACTCTATATAGTAGACTTCAAAATTATTTGAATAACTTTTATATTGATAGACATGGAAATAGAATAGAGCTAATGCTTGGCCCTTTATTAGGGAATTATAAAGTTTGCTTTAAAAGTGCTATGAATCCAGCTACAAAAAAAGGCAGGTTGAATACATACATATACATATATATATACCACAAACACATATACATATATATATGTATATATATCATACCTCATTTCTTTAATGTTATGGCTCTATGCTTCTCGGAAGTTTAGTATTTATAAATGGTTTCCATTTAGCTTCAAATACTTGTGAATTCCAAGTATATCATATGTAACTATGTTCAACTTAAGTTCAAAACACACACCAAGACAAAATCTAAATATAGTCTGAAATAAGCTCAACAGTGTTTCATTGTTAGAAAGTTTACTATATTCAAGAGCAAGACTCAGGAGTCAGTCTTATGCTCATGCCACTCGGTTCTTAAGTCTTCTATGGGAACAGAACCATGGTTTATTTTATAAAGTTCAAGTTATATTACATATGAAAAATAGAAACCTGAATTTATAAAAAGTTATTTAAAATTATAAATTAGCAGTACATTTCTGGCAAAAGCTTAAGGTAAATATATCTTTACTATCTATTGGAGCTGAAATCTACTTTTCAAAGTACACATAAGATAAAGACATATTAATAATAAAACTTTTTGTTTTAGAGAAACAGCAACTTTCTAAAATATTTAAATTACTAAATACATTCTCCCAAATCCATACATTCTTATCAGGCATGTACTATATATAGGATAAGTTTGACCTTGACAGTTCTGTTAATTTCTTTCTGTATTTTAAACTACACATACTAATGAATAATTTTTATCTTAATGAATATTAAAAACTTTAAAGTATGAGTATATTCCCTTTGAGTCAATTAAAATTTTTTCTTCAAGAATACAAAGAGATTTAATAAATAGATTATAAGTCAAATTTGGCATGAAATGTGTTTCAAGACCTCATACCAGTAACATTTATTTACTGTAAGATGGTTACATCCATAAAGTAGCCTCCCAGAATATACCATACAGCGCCCCCACCCTCAACATAATTATAATGGGAATTTGGTGTATCAGAAATGTTCTGAGCTGAATATTCTTTTTACAATGTCAATTTTGTACCATGCTGAGAAATAATTCAGGCCTAGCAAATGCTACAGTGATGTCTAAGCTTGAAAATATTGCCAAATTGTTTAATTAAACTACATTTTCTAGTTCTACAAGTTGAACTGCCAGGATGAAATAGTAAGTTATTAGGTCACCCTTTTTTAGTCTATGTAAGAAGAAAAAAAAAAGGAGGTGCACAGGTCACCAAAAGATATTCAGTATTCAGACCCAAGGCAACACCTGCTAGATTAGTAATCAAAAATAAATTTAATATTGTGTGGATAGGAGTAGAAACCAAAAGGGTAAATAAATGACAGAGCTTAGGTTAGTATGATAGTGCTGGGTTGCTAAGAAATCTATTAGAATGAAACAACAGCCAAGCAAGTTTGCTTTAGCAGAAGCTGTTCTTGCTATGTGTTCTTGCCAATCACTGTGTCTCTGCCAAATCAATGTCATATTTAATGTATTCACATTCAAATCTATTGCAAACATCCTTTGATCAATTACAATAATGAAAATGTACATTGAGTTTTGTTGTTTTGATATGCTTTCTTGAACTTTCCTCTGCATTTTTTTCTCAACATGTATAATTGCAAGAAGTTGATCTCAATAGTTCTTGTTATTTGAGGGGGAAATTGTAATATTTGTTTATATTTTTTGCTGGCTAAGAATTTCTGGCATTGAGTTTTCTTTCTTTGAACTTGGGCTAGATTAATTATTAAATCTCAAAATGTCGCTAAAATGAACTAATCACAGAGCTCAAGTCATTAATAGTTTTGCAGGTGGTATTTCCTTTAATAAAATAAATGAACTTCCATATATATGCAAAAAGGGGACCTCTGAGCATAAAGACACATTATTTAATTGAAAAAGAAATTTAGCAGTTAAACATTAATAAAAAATAATTAGAGTCACTTAACTTCAGTTCCTATTTAATTGAACTACCCTGGTGGGAGACAAAGAAAACCCTGCTCCCTTGTGTGAGAAAGGGAAAGACCATAATCCCTGGGAGAAAAGGTAATGTCACGTCCCCATGGCTTTCCAATGGTAGCCTCTGAGAGAAGAAAAGAAAGGGCCCCAGAGGAAAGAGGAGGCTGCATCTGTGAATGATTGCTATCATCCATTGAGCTGTTACGTGCCAGCTGCTGGAGGGAGAAAAGAGTTCTTTTCTCTTAGGCTGAGAGAGAAAAGAGTTGGGCAAGAAAAGGTGAGACATGGAGTTAAAGAAGATGCAGTTCAGGCTTTATATACCCTGTCTTAGCGAATCAAAAATGCAGCCAGAAATTGTACTCCCCAGGACCTGATACAGGGAGAATAGGAGCTGTGGTCCTGAAACATGACCTCATTCATTCATGTGTCTTTTCATTCTTTCATTCATTCAATAAATATATACTGAGCACCTACAATTTAAGGGTCTAGGGATACAAAGATCAAAACCTGGTGCCTATTCATATGGCGCTTGCTTGGGGGACAGAGAGGAGGACAGGCAAAAGAATTAAATTTGAATTTCAGATAAACAATAAATAATTTTTCAGTATTATGTCCTAAATATTGTCTGAGACATACCTACACTTACAATTATTCACTGTTTATCTGAAATTCAAATTTAACCAGGTACACTGTATTTTTATTTGCTAAATCTGGCAATCACAACCAGGAGACTTACATGTTGCCTGTAAGGCAGACTTACCCAGGAGCCAAGATAGGAAAGAGCTGCTTATGTGCCAATTATATGGTTAATGCTATGGATCCTTTCCTACTTTCCCATTCATTCACTCATTGGTTCATTCATACATTGAGAGTCCACTAAGCACCAAAGATAGAGTTAAAAGATACAACTTTTATCCTGTGCTCAAAGAACTCACAATCTAGGGGATAGACACAGGTTAAAAGTAATTAAAGTATTGTAATTGTAAAGTAATTAAAGTAATTAAAGTAAATGATAAGTTCTGTGATAATATTAAGCAATGAATGTTATGAAAATGTAGAAGAAAAGTTGGTGTACCAATTATTATCCACAAAGTGGGGACTGGGAGGTTAGAGAAGGTGATACTTTGAGTCTTAAACAAACAATAGGAATTAACCAGAGCACTGAGAAGAGAGTGGGCATTCTAGAGGAGGTAAGCACATGTTCAGAGGTATGGAGGAGTAAGGCAGCACAGCAAATTCAGGACACTGAACAAGTGGTTCATATGGTATGTAAGAATCGAAACATGCCGAATCTTATAATGCTGTGCTAGGATATTTAGATTTTTATCCTCAAAGCAATGGTGAAACATTTTGGACTTAGAAGAGCAGGATTTCTAGATAAAATACAGGATGCTCAGTTAAATTTGAATTTCAGATAAACAATAAATAATTTTTCAATATTATGTCCTAAATATTGTCTGAGACATACCTACACTTACAATTATTCACTGTTTATCTGAAATTCAAATCTAACCAGGTACACTGTATTTTTATTTGCTAAATTTGGCAATCACAACCAGGAGACTTACATGTTTGTACTGTATTTTTAAAAAGATGACTGTGGCAACTGTAAAAATTGGATTGGAGGAAGGTAAGATTGTAACAGAGAAATCAGATAAGATGCTGCAGAAATGCAAGTGAGAACATCATTAGGGCAGGAACCAAGGCAATGAGGAAAAGACAGATTGTTAAGCTATTCGATAGAAAGGTCCTGGTCACCAAGTATGTGCAGGCAAAGGAGATCAGGACAATCCCAGTTTTCTAATGAGTGATGACAGATGATGCCATTAACCATGGTTGGAAATATAGAAAAAGAAGAAGAGTTCTGTTTGAAACATACCAAAGTTGAGATTTCTGTAAAATATCCAAATATCTTGTATCAAACTGTTAGCTCCTTCTTAGCCAAACTTCCAAACACTAAAGTGCTTCAGTACTCAATTCTAGGCTCTCTTACTATACAGTCTCCAATTTACAATGATTCATGCAACTTAGGATTTTTCAACCTTATGATGGTGTGAAAGCAACAAGTATTCAGCAGAAACCATATTTTGAAGTTTGATCTTTTCCCAGGCTAGCGATATGCCACACAATAGTCTTTCACGATGCTCAGTAGTGGCATTGAGCCACAGCTTCCAGTCAGCCACATGACGTAAACTACCAATACCCTACTGTGTTACCAGAGATTTTGCCCAACTGTAGGCTGATGTAAGTGCTCTGAGTACATGTAAGGTAGGCTGGACTAAGCTATGATGTTTGGTAGCTTAGGTGTATTAAATGCATTTTTGACTATGATATTTTCAACTTACAATAGGTTTATCAAGATGTAATTCCTTTGCGAGTGGAGGAGCATCTGCACTCTGTCCCAGAGTAATCATTTCTAATCCCATGAGTTTAAATACATATGCTGAAGAGTCTCAAAGTCATACTTTCAGGCCTGACTGCTCCCTAAGCTCCAGAATCATATATCCAACTATCTAATTTATTAAAGTTGGATATCTAACAGGCATTTTAAATTAAGTATGCCCAAAGACCACTGAGGCTCAGAGGGCTAACTTAGGGCCACACAATTAGCCTACACTTGAAACAGGTTTCTGCCTCCACTATATTCTCTTTCTACTACTCATTACTGCCTTGCACAGTTCTCAGCAAGCCATACACATGGCTCAGCATACAGCTGGGCTCAGTACATCAGTATAGTGCTGCCTGACTACATTGTTCCCCTGACTCCTAGCAGCTTTGCCTTGTTTCAACTGGGCCTTGTCTCTCTTTCCTCATATGCTAATATACAGACAAGTTCTAAAGCAAAGCCTCATATATTGAACATAAAGAGGGGCCTTCTAGCTAATTGGCCGCCCCAAAAAGTTAATTACCATATTCTCAAAGTAGTCACTATGACATATCAAATGCATACCAGTGGGCAGAATCTAGGGAGGAGGAGGTTGCTTCTGGGATGTCCCCATGGTGGGAAGAAGCACTTTAGCCAAGCAGTAACTAAATCAGTCTCCCTTATACAACTGTGTACATTTACTAAAATTATTCCTATTTTCCCTTACCTCCTACACGTCTACCTAGTCCTAAATTTTATCAATTCTTCCTCCAAAATGTATCTTGAATTGTGCATTTCTTTCCATCCATTGCCAACAGCATCTCTTGCCTGGACTATAATTGTCTCCTAATGGGACAGTCTCCTTGGTCGTCTATGATTTCATGTCCACATAGGAAGCAGAGTGACCTTTCATGCCAATTCCCACTAACAACTCCTTAGTGGGTCCTTGAAACAAAGCCCAAACTTGCCTGTGGCAGACATGGAGATACTCTGATGACAGCCTTCTTTACAGAAGGCCTTGCTTCCCAGCTGCAGTGAGTGCTGTGAGCAGACAGCCTGCAGCTGTCAACAACTTTAGCATGTGCCTCAGCTGCAGAGAGCTGCCTTTGTAGTGGTTTCCTAGGACAGCCCACATCTGGTGTCTGAGTTAGGCAGGCAGGGGTATAAAGACCTGGCCATTTCAACCAGATGTAGGGAGACTCTGATGGGCAATACCTGCTTCAGAGCTTCCCACTGAGTTGGCTAAAGCTTTGTTGGGCCTGCAACACAGTTCGACTTTGTCCTCTGTCCACTCCTATTTCTTTCCTCTTCCTTTCCAAGGATACCTAATGAATATCTTCTACCCCAACTCTATTTCAATGTCTGCTCCTGTGGAACCCAACCTTGACAAGGCCCTAGGTGACCTGATTGCTGTCTACCTCTCCAATGTCATTTCATGTTGCTTTCCCCTTTGCTTATCACACTCCACCCTCACTGGCTTCTTCTCTGTTCTTTAAACATACCGCACTTCACTTGGCTCCTTTCTACTCTCTGTCTGAAAGGCTTTTTCTTTTAGTTCTTCACATGGCTAGCCGACCCTCATGCTGAAGGGAAGATCAATAACTTAAAGAGAACTTCCCTGGCTAATCGATCAAAAGTGACATTCCTAATCAGGCACTAGTCCAACATTCAGTTTACTTTATAGTGGTTACCATAATATCTCATAATCTTTATTACTGATATATTTGTTTACATGGCTTTTTATAAAGAATATAAACTCCAAGGGCCAGGAATATATACAGTTCACTGTAACATCCCCAGCATCAAGCTTAGCACATAATGTAGGTGTTGAAAAAATAATTGTTGAATGAATTAATAAAAGACTCTAGGGTCTAGCCCAAGAGAGAGGACAGGGCTGGAAATCTGGAAGTATATGTGGTGGCCGAAGCCACGCCCAAGGATGAGACTGTCCAGGGAAAAGGTGGAGAACAAGAAGAGCCAAAGGACAAGAACAGATCTTTCCTCTGGGCCACCAACATTTAAAAGGGAAAAGAAAAACATGAACCAACAATACATTGAGAAAGAATAGTCTAAAAAGTGAGAGAATGATCAGAAAAGCATTGGTAAGAGTAGCAAATATTGATGCCTTACCCTTAATCTCTCAGCTTACTACTCTGTAGCTTACTGAACAATTTAGATGCAGCTGGTTTCTTCCTTCAAACATCTGTATTTTTTGGTCTGAGGGCATTCCTTGCTATGGGAGAATATTCACCTCTCACAATGGGCAGGATGAAAATACCAGGGAATTAACACTCCCCAGAAGTGAGCCTTAGCAAGGAATTGGTGGATAAATACCTCAGCTTCCTTACTCCTCAGGGGAACAACTCTGTGATGTGTTCTACACAGTCACTCCGAGGGTCCCCAGCAAAACTGAGCCCCAGTTGCCCACAGCGTTTAACCAGCCTATTAACCAACCTTCACTGACCTTCCTCCTTTCGCTTTCTTACTTTTCCACTCTGATGCTTTTAGGTATGGCCTTGCAAATAAACTACTTATATCCAAATTCTTGTCTCAGGTCCTAGTTCGAAGGGAAAATAAAACTAAGACAATAAAGAAGCCACAAGATGAAGGAAATTCAGAGAGGGAAGTGGTTAACTCTATGAAATGCAGATGGAGTTAGAACTGACCATTGGATTTAGCAACAAAGGGGTATTTGGTGACCTTGGGAGAGCAGTTTGAAGGTGATGGAGGCAGATGCAGACTGCAGTGGGTGAGAAGAAGTAAATGGAAGGTGAGGATGTGAGGAACATTTCCCAAATAGTATTCCACAGACTACACTAGCTTCTCAGGAAATTAAAAAGTATTCAACATACCAAAAAGTTGTATGGACAAATCAAATTGGGAAACAGACTTTCCATTACAAAAGTCTCAATTTTTCCCCCTCTCTTTTTGAAACCTACCCCTAAATAAAAGGAATACCAAGACTAGAAACTCAAAGCCCCCTTTTTTTGATAAACAAGGTAGGTGTCATATAAAATAGCAAATCACAATATAAAAAGGTGGAAATAAATAGATTAGCAAGTAATTTAGCAGAGTAGAAGAACAAACCTAAATGTTTGCAATGAGGGACACTGATGAGAAAAAAGCAATCCACTCTAGAGAACAACAGAAAAGCACAGAGAGCAGAAATTCCAAAAGGTGGGAGGGAGGTACAAAGGACTAAAAGCTGGAAGATTTGGAAGTCTGTGTAAGTAACTGTCCAGGATGCCACATCCAAATCAGAAGTTAAATATTTCCATTTCTCCATTCCCATGGGAGACAACAGATATATTCTCTGAAGAAACTGATATAGAGAGGCTTAGATGTAGGGACATGAGACACAGAGGAGGCTAGGTCGAAGTGCCACACCATAAATGGAGGTGGTGGAAGATGGCTAAGTAAAAATGTGCACTATGAACAGTGAGGCCCTCAAACTCCTGTGTCCAATTAGTTTGAGAAGGCCAGCAGCTAAAAATATATAATCTACCCCAATCCCTACTGATTTACTTGTAAGAATCATTAAGTCTGTAGAATTTCTCATGTTCTGAGTTTGGCTTATTATATCCTTTGTAGTATCATTTAACATGTTTCTTTATCCCCATATTTCAGGTAAACTGGGATAGACCTAGAGCAGTGGTTCTCAAACTTCAGCATGCTTCAGAATCATCTGGAAGCTTGATAAAACACAGATTGATGGGCTCTACTTCCAGAGTTTCTGGTTCAATAATTGGGGTGAGGCCCCCAAATTTGCATTTCTAACAAGTTACTAGGTAATTCTGATGCTTCTGTTCCAGAGATCACACAAGAGAACCATCAATCTAGAACAGGATTCAGGAAAATATGAACCAAACCCAACCCATCTCTTATTTTTGTAAATAAAGTTTTACATGACAGAACCATGCTCATTCAATTATATACGATCTTTGTCCAATTTCATGCTACAATAGCAGAGTTGAGTAGCTGTGACAGAGACCACATGGACTGCAAAGATTAAAATACTAACTAGCCTTTTAGAAAAATGTCTGCTGACCCCTAATCTAGAAGGTTGATTAAGATTTTTTGGCATGATAACTTTAGCTGTATCATATCAGGAGAAACAAAGTCTGGTTGACCCAGTATGAGTGGTGGTTTTAGTCCAATATGTTCATTACAAAGTACTCCATATTGACCTTGTCCTAATGGTTTTAGTACCCACTGATGATCACTATCTTAATATATTATTTCATTAGGGGTTACAAAATGTCATTTTTCTAATTTTATTGTTATTCTTAAATTTATTACCTGGCATTATTATATAAATAAGAATTCCCTGGTATTAAATGATCAACACTTAAGTGCACATATAGTAGTAACATTCATCAGGTGTTGGGCAGATGGGAGGGGGGAGGAAGGGATGGGTACATACACACCTGATGTGTGTAGTGTGCACTGTCTGGGGGATGGACACCCTTGACTCCGGTGGGGCAAAAGCAATATATGTAACCTAAACAATTGTACCCCTGTAATATGCTGAAATTAAAAAAAAAAATTCCTGCCCCCCAAAAAGAATTCTCTCTCACCAACTATTTGGTTACTGAAATAGTCTGTACTGTAAAAGCAGGATAAATGCTTGAAATTTTTCTCCTTGTCAATATTCAGAATAATAAATTCATACTCTAGCAACTTTCAAAGGTAACCAATTAATACATTTTAGGGCCGGGCGTGGTGGCTCACGCCTGTAATCCTAGCACTCTGGGAGGCCGAGGCGGGTGGATTGCTCAAGGTCAGGAGTTCGAAACCAGCCTGAGCGAGACCCTGTCTCTACTAAAAATAGAAAGAAATTAATTGACTAACTAAAAATATATACAGAAAAAATTAGCCGGGCATGGTGGCATATGCCTGTAGTCCCAGATACTTGGGAGGCTGAGGCAGTAGGATCGTTTGAGCCCAGGAGATTGAGGTTGCTGTGACTAGGCTGACGCCATGGCACTCACTCTAGCCTGGGCAACAAAGTGAGACTCTGTCTCAAAAAAAAAAAAAAATACATTTTAGTATCATGAACTTATATTTTTATATATTTGATGTGTATAAATATATTTTTATATATTTGATCCATTGCCTTAATTAGTATTTTTATTTTGGATGTTCAAACTTGACCCATCTTTAGCCAATGGGAGCTCCTTCCAGCTGGCTCCTGTATTCTTTTGCCATAATTCTCTTGGGTTGTTTGCTTTCTGGTGTGAAAGATGTCCTAGACTCCCTTTGAACTCTCCTGCCCCAGATTTGGAATCAGCAATTTCTCCAAGGAATCCTGGACTAGACTGTCATTGCTACTAGGCCTTTCAAGTGGACAGAGCTAGGATATATGTATTAAAAAAATTATTAGTTCATAATGATGTTTCCAATTCAAATTTAATACTGCAGATTCTTATTTAACTTTTTATGCTATATTGATCCCTAAGAATATAAATATAATTATTATATATACATATATATAAAATATAAGTGCCAATATTACTAACAATGTTACTAAATATAGGTAAGGATTTCTTTGTGATTATTTTTGTCCTTAGAATAAACTCACCAAAGACGCAATGTCTTAAAGTCATCAAAATAATTTTCAGTGTGATTATGTTATCTATTTGAGATACAAATAGGTTCATTTGTTCCAGGTTTTCTCAATTTTGGGAATAGCTAGAAATAGGGTAGAATTAAAAAAACAAGTTTTGGGGGGATTAATGTATCTTTAAATTATGTAAAACATCTATATGGTTCCAAAGTCAAAATTATACAAGATCTGATCAAAAAAGTCTAGCTTTTATCCTTGATCTTCCTCCCTGTTCCTTTCCTTCACCTATCATTTTTATTAAATTTCTGTTTTTCCTTCCATTGTGTCTTTTATAAAATAAGCAAATATATGTGTATATCTCTATCTATTGCCACCCTTACATAAAAGGTACTATCAACTGTATTTAGTTTTTTCACTTGACAATACAACAAGAAGATCATTTCATAGCAAGCGTATCTTCATCATGCCTTTCCGGCCTCATGGGACTCTTGTGTGGTTATACTATGGCTTATTAGCAGACAGACATTTGGGCTATTTCTGGTATTTTATTAATACTATGACAAATTTACTATTATTATTACAAATAGCCCTGAGATTACACCAAAATGTGTATTTTTGCCAAATAATTTGAGATTACTATTAGAAGTTGGAGTGCTAAGGAAAGGGTGAATGCATATACATTTTGCTGGCTATACGGAAATGGGTTTTTGCCTGCCCTTTCTGCCTGTCTGCTCCCCATATTCTGTGCCTAGAACAATGTCTAGCATATAATAGGTGCTGAATGAGTGACTTTGGCTCTATGTGCACTTTACTCACTGCTGATTGAGCAGATTAACTCTGTATACATTGCAATTGTATTATAAATCCAAATCTAAATTTGAGTGGCTAGTAATGAAGATAAATCATATTTCATTATTAATAAAATAAATTCCGATTCTAAATGGCTTAAAGCTCTTCTCTTCATAATGCTGAAAAAGCCTTAAGATCCTGAAAATTGAGAAAAGTATACTCTTCGGAATTTATACTAGTTTTAAAAATTAATGTGGTAGAGATGACTCAGTTTATTACTTTTGAAAATTAAGTAAAAATATTATTTCTCACTTTTGTGTGTGTGTACATTTCACCTATCAATCAGCAAGTATTCATATTTGGCTTAAAATATATCACTACCAAAAACAGAATTCCTAATTTAAAAAGAGGCTAAGGTAATTAAGCAAGTTTAGTAGTCAACTAACTATTATATTTAAGACCCAGAATACTTTTTTCAAAGAAACAGTATTATAACAATGGTTATATTCTCTGCCTACTACACATTAAGCAATTTACCCACAGTGTAGCATATCTGCAATAACAAACACAAATGTGATAAGTCACAATACATCATCCATGGTGCCTGTGACTGAGGTTGCTGGCATCTCAGAGGGACTACTAGAGGTGTTTCCCAAAAGAGGGAGGGGTACTGTGGGAAGGCATATGGGTAAGTGACCTTCAGTCACTTAAAATGGAACTCAGGACCCTACTACCCCTCTCCCCCCACCCTTCCAAAGGCAGGCCAACCATTTCTCTTCCCATTATGGGATTGGGGAAGGTAGAAATAAAAGGGTATAAGGTGGGACAACGGTAGAGGGTGGGAGAAGGTGACTAGTGTGGCCAACTAGAAGTGCAGTAGTCAAATAAACAACCACCACACAGCAGCAATAACAATAACATCCACTCTAGGCAATGTGAACAGCACTGACAGGCAGTTGGGGCTACTGGTAGCAACCATACTGGGAGGGGAGCAGAATTCCCAGAAGAGCAGCAGCTGATGAAACCAACCAAATGATATTGTGGGAAGGAGAGAAGAAAGGTAAAAGGGAGAAACCACAGTAACCTCCCTTCTCCTAAGAGAAACTGAAAAGACTAGAATATTAATTAGAGTTGTAGAGTGAGTGCTAAAGGTCAGGCAGTCAGGTGTAAGCTTAAGTGGGTATCACTGGGAGCCCAGGAACTAAGGCTTCTTTTAGGTTTGGTGCTAGGAGAAAAAGAGAGGCTCAGTGATATTCCAGCAGTGAGGGAGACAGGAAGACGAAGACAAGGTAAGGTAAGAATTCCCATGGGAGTTGGGGGAGGGAAGCAAAAAGGTCACTGGGAAATAAGAACAAAGGAGAAGGGGAATGAAGGGCAAAGCAGGACCCCATCAAGAGATCCAGGCTAGAACCCTCTTTCACTTATTCACACAATCATTTGATATTATTGAGCACCTATTCTGAGCCAGGAACTGTTCTAGATCCTAGAGATATGGCAGGGACCAAAACAGAGTCTCTGTTCTCATGAGACTTAGAATCTAGTAGGAAGAGACAAATTATAAATAGACAAATAACACAGCTAGTGAATATAAGCAAACAGATGACTGCCTGTTGTTGACATATCCTTCTCATTTAATCAACCTGCCCTTTTGGGTTAGCTAAGAAATAAGAAACTTGAAATAGTGTGGAGTAAGTATTTGCAAAGGGGTAAACAGAACTTTTTAAAGCTCGTTCAGAATGTTATTTTCTTTTTTCTTTCTCAAAATATAAATCACTTTTCTTTTTTCTATGAAAGTAATACATCTTGAAACAAATATTAAAGTTTAAACAACCAGAAATCTATAAAATAAAAAATGTAAATCTCTCATAATTTCATATCTACTGTTAAAATGTCTGGATTGTATCATTATAGACTTTCCCCTATATATACATATACATTTACAATATACATATAATGAATCTCATTTACTAAAGTATATTTATAATTATAAATATGTACTATGCATATTGTCCCGTAAAATGCTTCTCACTTAATATTTTAGACATCTTTTTGTGTCAATATATAGATGTATATTATCCTTTTTAATGGCTGCATAGTAGCTAGTATTTCATTGTACAGAGGAATGTAGTTTATTTACTTAATCCCCTATAGACAGATGTTCAGAATACTTCATATTTTACAATACTACAAAGAGCATTCCTATATAAAATTTTTACACGTTTGCCATTCATTCCTTAGGATACATTCAAAATTGCTCTCTCAAGAGTTAACATTAACTTACACCTTGCCATAGTGAATGAAAATACCCATTTTCCCACAACTTTGTCAATATAAAAAAAAAAGTCCTTGTCTGTTCTGTACTTAAAAACTTTCTCCCTCAGCCTTTGGCTTACCTTTTAACTGTGTCTAGAATTTTAACTATAGAAAAGTAGAAACTTCTTATGTTGTCAAATTTGTCAATCTTTTCATTATAGCATTTGGCTTTGGTGTCATGCTACTCACTCTTTATCTTGTGTGTTCTTTTTTTATCCTTCAGTTCTCAGCCTAAATATCACCTCCACAGAGCAGCTTTCCTGAACATCCCACCTAAAGAAGGTTGTCCCTGTTATTCTTTCTTAGAATTTTTTGCATTTTCCTTCAGACTTCTTTTCTCATTTGTAATTACCCATTTTTGGTATTGTTACATGTGTCTCTTTCCCACTAGAGTATAAACTTCATAAGGACTACAATGCTCCCCAGGTCATCTGTGGATTTTCCTTTATACCCACATCATCCAACACAGAATAGGTATTCATAAATTATTTGTTGAACAAATTTTAGTTTCTTTCTTTCTGGGGCCTATTGCTAGTTTTCCCTTGAACAATGTTCCTTCTAAGAGATCAACCGAATAGTAAAGGCAATTGAATGAAACTTTCACTGAAAAGTAATTTAGAGGGAGGGAAGGTAAATATCACTCTTTCTCCAAAAGAAATGCATCAGGCCAGGCTTTGCTGGACCTAGACTAGTCAGACAATCTTGAGTTGGGCTTGACTGAACACTGTAATACAACAAGTGAGTCAGGCAACTTATATATGGTCTTTGAGGACATTCTTCTGGTCCAATAACTTGTAATGTGGCCCTCATGATACCTGAGAGTGCATCTTAAATCCTATCTCCCAAGAATTTTAACTTGTTAGTTCAGTTTTGAAAATGAATATATGCCATACAGCAAATTGAAGGTAAAAGGAGGAGTCTTGTGATGCCAGAGCACCTAAAAAATTAGGAACTTATAACTTAGTTTCTATTGATACCCTCTGTGATGGCAATTAATCACTTATTTTAGGGAAAGTGATATTTATTTCAGGTATTTAGTACAAGCTTCAGCAACAGTAATAGTCAATTTCTTGAATAGTATCAGCTAAGAAGGCTGTAAACTAAAGGTTATTTTTGCCATTTGCTAAGTAAAAGAGTACATTTCAAAGATATCAGGGTTGGTTCCTTTTCATCTTGGCAATAAGAATTTGTGTGATATTCAGGTTAGATGGATTATTTTTTAGAATAATTCTTGAAAATGTTTCCTGCCTTTTATACTAAGGTATTTTTTTAACTATGGCAGGAATTAGGAAAGCTCTCATCTGGAAATTTTCCTCAAGAATAACTATAGTATTAGAATTAGAAAGTGTTTTTAACATGTTTAGATTGAATAAAAGATGAATTTTACTTCCATAATGTAGGCGCACAGTATTTACATTCTACCATTATTATTTACTCATACTTTTGCTTCTTAAATTGAGAGGCAATTGTGATATTTTCTTAGCCCAATCTGTGCAATGTATTAACCTTGCCTAAATGTATCACTGGACTTGTTACATACAAATATTGTGCCAATATACAAATGAATTTTATTAACAAGTATTACTCTAATGTGACAATATGCTATGACTTTTAAATCACAATGCAATGTAAATTTTATTGATAAAAATATCCATTAAAAAGTGGAAATCATTCTATAGAAAATCATAGTAGTGAGATTATTTTCAACAAACATATGAAATGAAATGTTTTTATGATAAACTGCCATGTAACCTGGTGATCATCAATAATGCAATTAGTTTAACTTTGTGGGGAGACAATTACTGAAACCTATGCTTATTAGTTCTCACTAAAATAAACCTTTTCTCTGTCTTCAGAAGAGAGACTGTCAAAACAGATAATTATAGAAAAGCCAATAACAGTTTGAAAGACAGGACCTGTCACAAAAACGTTATTTTCCTCTTTAACATTTCACCTTATATCAAATTGTGCAATTCTGAAAACATTTAATTTTATTACTGCATATCAAGAACTTCATACATTAAACATGAAAAGCAATCAAGTTTTAACCCAAATGTTTTCCTTACTTTGAGAACAAATGAAAGAAAAACACATAATTTTTTTAAATAAAAAAGAAATTAAGCAAATACCTAAATCTTTGGCATTTATTTTAAGCAAAAGGCACTTCCACCGATTCCCTCAGAAATGGATCTTTCCTTTTGGTACTGCTGTATTATGGCTCTTTTGGTATAACCAAATTTCTAAGCTAATGATATGATCAGATGCATATGAGTTGGAGCACACTTGATGCAGAACACATTGACCTGTATTAGTATTTTATACTGTATTACTATTTTAATAATCTAATAAGTAGGTTATTAATTATCATCATAGCCAGGCTTTAAAGTTATCTAAGATTACTTAGGTAATGAAAATCAGAAGAACTGTCCCATAACAAATGAAAGTAGTCATTTCTAAATGTTAAATATATAAGACTGTCATAGTTAATATCCAACCAGCAACAGGTTTATCTTCCATTTTGGGAGAAGGGTCTAATTATATTAATCTGAAGATCTAGGTGTCTCTAGATCTTTAATTAATCAAACCTTCTGCCTTGTCAATATAGACAGTTTAAAATGTAGATTTTATTCTATTTTAAATTTCCTTGTGGGATCATCTCATCTAGTTAAATATTAAGGCCAAACTTAAGGTGGGCTTTGAATCTAATGGACTTGAAAAAAAATTATTCCTTTTAAAATGAGAAATACAGGCACATGGCATCAAATTTGAATGATGCAAAAAGACTTAAAAGTTAAAAAGTAACATTCCCCCTCACACATGCCCAGCTACCTACTTCTCCTTCCATAGTCAGTCACTGTATCCTCCTAGAGATGCTACTGGAACCACAACTTCAAGTTTTCTTTGTCGTGATAAAACACAATGAAGTAGATCCAGATTTTAACACATGAGACTCTTAGATAATGATTAGTCCACTCCCCAAATATAGACATTGTATTGGCCAAATATAGGGCATAAAAAGAGAGATGACAATATTCAGTGATGGAAATTAAAAAACATCAGAGAGTTTCGGAGTGGAAATGGTAACAATCATAGTTCAAAATACAAGTCAACAAAAGACTGCCTATAATATTCTAATATTGTGGCCAGGTATTTAAGATCTGATTCTACTTACCAAAAAAGAGGAGAAATTAAAATTTTCTATTAAAAATGTACATTATCCAATAGAACACACTGTGATGAATGGAAAAGTTCTAATCTATGCTGTGCCTACAGTAGCCACTAGCCACATGGCTACTGAGCATGTCAATGTGGTAGAGGGACTCAGGACTCAAAATTTTAATTTTAAGTAACTTAAATTGTAATAGCCATATATGCAATACAGTGACTACCCTGATAACACAGGACTACATTGTCTAAATCAAAGATGGGAAATATTAGTAATTATTAAGAGAAATTTTAGGATGAAATATTTATGTTATAACGAAAAAACTTAGAAACATCATAAAAGAGTATTATGTTCAAAACAGAAATCCTTCCATAATCTGATATTTGAATAAAAATCTTTAGACACTGGAAACAATACTCATTCAAAAGTACAGATATAGAAAAATAAGTATATAAAGAATAGTGGAAGAAAGGAAATAGTAAACATTTATATAAACAGTCATGTTAGAATTGAGACAAAGTGTTAATATTCTGATTACAAAAACACAAAAGCACTTTACAAATATTTGTTGAACTGAAATGAGGTGGATATTATAGTGGCTTCTTCCTTATTATGTCCTTTGCACCATGTCAGTCACTTCTTCTGGGAAGAAGAAACCATTGATTGAGCTAGTAGTCTTAATTTCCTTTTTAAAATGTAAATATTTCTCTAATTAAAGAGAAATGTTCCCTAAAGTGTAAAGAAGAAAATAAAAATCAACCCACCACCCAAGTAACTGTTAAAATTTTATATTTTTTTACCTCCGTTTTTTCCCCCTACATTACACATATTCCTTTAACTTAAAAAATGCTTTAAAAAATAACATAGTCAGCCAGGTGCAGTGGCTCATGCCTGTAGGCCTAGCACTCTGGGAGGCTGAGGCAGGAGGATTGCTTGAGGTCAGGAGTTCGAGCCCAGCCTGGGCAAGAAAGAGACCATCTCTACTAAAAATAGAAAAAATTAGCTGGGCATGGTGGCGCATGTCTATAGTACCAGCTAGTAGGAAGGCTGAGGCAGGAGGATCACTTGAGCTCAAGAGTTTGAGGTTGCTGAGAGCTAGGCTTACGTCACTGCAGTCTAGCTAAGGCAACAGAGTGAAAAAAAAGAAGATCAAATAGTTAAAAAAAACTAAAAAAAAAAACTTCTTAAAAAAAACTTCTTAAAAAAAAAAGAAGATCATATAGTTTATTTTATAATTTTCTTCCTTTTTAAATTCATTCTTATACATTGTGTTTACAAAGATTATACCCATAAACATGACAGTAACCTGGAACCAGTCTAAGCCAACTGACTCATGAGATTTACATTTACACCTTCATTGCTAATTGTAATAACTTGTTAGAACTAAGGTCTCCAGGGGTTAATTAGCTAGCAGCATTTATCAATAAGTGATAATGTACTTACATTTTACAAGTATGTGCAAATTTACAAGTCTTTCATTTCCCAATAAGAATGTGAACTCCAGCAATTTTTTCTCATATTGATAGTTGTATTAATCCTACCTATGAAATAATTGTCTTGGAAAATAGAGGTATAAATACAGCATCAATTAATGTGCTAATTGTTGTTTCCTGTTTAAAGAAATTCCAAATTATACAGTATGCTAATAACTAAAAGAAAATAGAATAAAAGACTGGTTCAAATTATCATGGCCAAAGGCTAGTAGCTAAAAGATTTTATTTTGTGTACTGGGTCACACACATACCTTCCTCGCCAAGAATTTAAAGACTCAAAATTCCTGAGCATTCAAAACCCACTGGCTTTTAAAGAAAAAAATATAATTAAAAACTATCATCTGTGATAGACAGTTTTATGTGTCAGCTTGGCTAGGTTATAGTACACAGTTACTCAATTAAACACTCGGAAAAAAAAAGAATCACTAGACTCCTGCATGAAGTAAGCTTCAGGTATACTTGCAGACCAAGCCAACTGTTTCTGAAAAATTAACCTCAAGGTCTCTCAAGTGCCTGGGCGAGTACTGAATGACTCCCCAGAACTTTATTCCACTGAGGTGATTTTCAACTTTCAAGCATATGTGATACACACATGTACACACACACCCTCAATTTCAGTGATATTCCTAAGGAACATGTCATTGTGTGCCAGCAGAACCATTGTGCACTCAAGTTACAAAATAAGTTGGCCTGTTGAATTTAGTTACAGTCATGTGCTGCATAATGATGTTTCGGTCAACTACAAACAGCATGTATGATGGTGGTCCCAGTTTACCTGTTCTAGGTTTGGATATGTTTAGAAACACAAATACTTACCAGTGTGTTACATTTGCCTACAGTATTTAGTACAGTAACATACTGTACAGGTTTGTAGCCTAGAAGTAATAGGCTATACCATATAGCCTGAGTATGTAGTAAGCTAAATATCTAGGTTTATGTAAGTGTACTCTATGATATTTGCATAACAACACAATTGCCTACTGATGCATTTCTTAGAACATAACCCCACCGTTAAATAATGCATGACTGTACTTGGTTCTGACCATTTACAGTTTCAGCTCATGTCTCTTAAAGACAAAAGTTTTGGTTGTGATATGGCCAATGTTAAATAAGTTATCCCTGGGAAGAGGAGCAAGATACTGGAGAGTGTGAAACAAGGAAGGAAGGAAAGCCAAACCAAAGGTGTGCTCTACAGTTGGTCTCTATGCTGGGTGCTGGGACCCAACCCCTGCTGGAACCTTCTGAGGAGCTGAATATGCCTGAATTGTCTGAATATGTTTAAATTGTTCACCCAAGAGACAGAAAGGGTGCTTTCATCCATTGGCTCTTGTTATCAAGGGTCACCTGGTTTGTTAACCCTTTCACACTTCCAGGTTGGCTCCCCACAGACATCCCATGCCACAGTGAAAACAAAATATACTTGGTAGAGCTGTAGTGAGGTTACACCAATGAGCAGCTGGTTGCTGGAGCAAGGTTGGAGTAAAAGATAGGACAAGAAGATGTGAGGTAGAGCACAAGAGGCATATAACACAGAGCTCTTACATGCTTGTCTCTTTTTCCATTGGGATTGAGAATTTAAAATCATCTTGAACTACAGAAAAAGTAGTTATATTTTCAAAAATTCAAATATATTACATTGTAAAAAATTCAAATATATTAAATTGTTTTTAATGTTACAGTGAGAAAACAGAGGCACCTCTTAGACCATACAAATGGGAAAACAAAAACATAGAAAATTTCATAGTAATTTCTGCAAATATTCAGGATACCACAGCATTATTCTTGAACATAGATTAATCTTTTAACAAAGATAGTTTAACACATTAACTGCCATGTGAGTTGTATTTAACTCACACTAGTTTTAAGCCCAGGGCCTCATTAAGCATATATAACTCACATGTCTCTTCACCTTGGGAGCTGCATGAACTATTTTTCAAGTTGTATATAACTCATGCACAGAAAACAATAAAAAAAAACAAATGTTTCATTAAACTAGAAAGATCATTTTGTCTTCAAAGTTTTTATTCTATTTTTGTAATAATAAACACTGTGGCCACAAGGAAAAACATTTTTTTTTCTCATGTGGCAGTCAATATGTTAAATGAGTGTAGAGTTTAGAATTATTTCTTTATAACTTCACATCAAATCAGGATTCTTATGACTTTACATAATAACAAGTAGAAATGATAGTAAAATAACAGCACCCATCACTTATTGAATGCTTATTTTAAGCTATGTACTGCCTAAGCACTCTATATATACCAGTCCACTAGACAAAAAATTACCCTCAAGATTAGTAATTTTTCAAACTTTTTGGACTATGACCTTTAGTGAGTGTATTAGTCATGGTTCTCTACAGAAAGAGAGAGAGTGATTTTAAGGAATTGGTTCCCATGATTGCAGAGGCTGGCAAGTCCAAGTTCAAATTTGCAGGGCAGGTTGGCAGGCTGGAGAAGACCCAGGAAAGAGCTGATATTGCTGCTCAAGCCAGCAAGCAGTCTGCCAGCAGAATTCCCTCTTCCTTGAGGGATGTCAGTATTTTTTAAGGTCTTTATCTGATTGGATGACGCCCACCCACATAATAGAGGGTAATCTGCTTTACTCAAAGTCTGCTGATTTAAATGTTAATCCATCTTTAAAAACGTTCGCAGCATAATCTAAACTAGCATTTGACCAAATAACTGGATACCATGGTTCAGCCAAGTTGACACATAACATTAACTAACACAGTGAGAAATACATTTTACACTGCAACTTCATAAACAAACACATGTGCATGTGTATCTGAAATAAGAGTTTCAGAAAACAAATAAGTACTCTTAATAAGCTTTTGTATGCAGATATTATCTAGTCCATGTTTGCTTCTACTTCACTAACAAGAAAAAAATATTAATACTTGTAGACCACCAGCTTGATTTCACAGCCCACTAATGTATTATTATAGATTAAAAAACCCTGCTCTAGATGACCCATCCATTTATTCACATTTTAGAATACTGGTAAAGAAATGTATCACAGTGACAACAGAATGTGATGTTTGAGAAGAAAATTAGGTATATTTGAACACGCGAAACACAACAAACGTGTATGTCAGAAAAATAAATAAAATGCCTAATTCCTTATCACTATAGGAACAATATACACTTAGCAAACGAGTATAGTATTTTATCACTAAATAGTATGATAAATATTTGAAAATAAAATTAGGCATGCCTAAAGATATAATAAAATCAGAGGCAATCAACAGTGGCTTGGTATCCTATACGGCTACAGTCCCCAACGCCCGGTATCAGTCCATGGCCCTTAGGAACCGGGTCACACAGCAGGAGGTGAGTGGTGGGGGCGAACCAGTGAAGCTTCATCTGTATTTACAGCTGCTCCCTATCACTCGTATCACCACCCGAGCTCTGCCTCCTGTCAGATCAGCAGCAGCATTAGATTCTCATAGGAGCACAAACCCTACTGTAAACTGCACATGTGAGGGATCTAGGTTGTGTGCTCCTTATGAGAATCTAATGCCTGATGATGTGAGGTGGAGCTGAGGCAGTGAAGCTTGTGCTGGGGAGCGGCTGCAAATACGATTATCATTAGCAGAGAGGTTTGACTGTACAGAGACCATAATAAATCAATTGCTTGCAGATTCATATCAAAACCCTATCAGTGACTGGCAAGTGACAATTAAGCTGCATCTGGTGGCAGGCTTTATAGTGGCAAGTGAGCATCTTACTTCAATTTTATAGCTGCATCTGGTGGCAGGCTTTATAGAGGCAAGTGAATTGATGTACTTCAACTGTACAGCTGCATATGATGGCAGGCTTTAAGTCAGAATCTCACACTTATTTTAGTCTGTACATGGCCCTCCCATTATTTTATTTACCACTTCCACCCATGCCTCTTTCCCACACTGCACACTTGTCTCAGTCACAGTTTTGTTAAGTCCACAAGCTAACCCTAGAAAAAATGAGTAAAAAACAAGCGTTGCTGGAGAGCTTCTTTGGAAAGGGGGAAAGACCCAATGATGAGACACCAGAAGACTCTAAGACTGCCAATAAAATGAAAGCTGTGTTTAAAAGAAAATACCAAGAGTGCTACTTAAATTATGGGTTCATTGCAACAGGTGATTCACATTCTCTAAAGCCCACTTCATACAGTATGTGGTGACCAGCTATCCAATGAAGCCATGAAATATTCAAAGCTGCCTTGCCCCACAGACAGCAAGTACCCTGCATTAAAAGACAGCCTTTGTGCCGTTTGCGGTGGCTCACGCCTGTAATCTTAGCACTCTGGGAGGCCGAAGCATGAGGATCGCTTGAGGTCAGGAGTTCAAGATCAGCCTGACAAAGAGCGAGACCTCATCTCTACTAAAAACAGAAAAAAAAATTAGTCAACTAAAAATAGAAACAAAAAATTAGCCGAGTGTGGTGGCTCGCACCTGTAGTCCCAGCTACTCGAGAGGCTGAGGCAGGAGGATCACTTGAGCCCAGGAGTTTGAGGTTGCTGTGAGCTAGGCTGACACCATGGCACTCACTCTAGCCGGGGCAACGAAGCGAGACTCTGTCTCAAAAACAAAACAAAACAAAACAAAAAAGACAGCCTTTGGAAGTTTTCAAAAGAAAAAAACATGAACACAAAGAACAGAAGCGATTATTGAAGGTCACCACTTCATCAAATGTGTCTGCACTGAGAGCATCATTCTTAGTGGCTAACCGCATTGCTAAAGCTAAGAAGCCCTTCACTGTTGGTGAAGAGCTGATCCTGCCTGCTGCTAAGGACATTTGCCGTGAACATTTAGGAGAGGCTGCAGTTCAAAAGGTGGCACGTATTCCTCTTTCGGCTAGCACCATAACTAGACGAATTGATGAATAGCAGAGGATATTGAGGCACAATTGTTAGAGAGCATTAATGAGTCACCATGGTACGCAATCCAGGTTGATGAGTCTACTGATGTTGATAAGGCAACAATGCTTGTTTTTGTGCAATATATTTTTCAGGAGGATGTGCATGAGGATATATTATGTGCGCTTTTGTTGCCAACCAACACTACAGCTGCAGAATTATTCAAGTCTTTGAATGACTACATATCAGGAAAACTGAACTGGTCATTTTGTGTTGGCACATGCATGGACAGCTTTCTGGTTTCACTACTCAAGTCAAGGAGGTCACTTCTGAATGTGAGTCTATGCACTATATCATCCATAGAGAATTGCTGGCTACCAAAAAATGTCACCTGAACTAAACATTTTGCAGAATGTGATTAAAATTATCAATTACACTAAAGTACATGCCCTTAACTCATGTCCATTTGTACAACTCTGTGAGGAGATAGATGCAGAGCATACACATTTTCTCTTATAAACAGAAGTGAGATGGTTTTCTAAAGGTAGATCACTGGCCAGAGTTTTTGAGTTACAAGAGCCACTCCAGAGATTTCTTTTAGAAAAACAGTCACCACTGGCAGCACATTTCAGTGACACAGAATAGGTGGCAAAACTTGCTTACTTGTGTGACATATTTAACCTGCTCAACCAACTTAATCTGTCACTGCAGGGGAGAATGACAACTGTGTTTAAGTCAGCAGATAGAGTGGCTGCATTGGAAGCCAAACTGGAATTATTGGGGCAATGAGTGAACAATGGGATTTTGATGTGTTTCAAACATTAGCAGAGATTTTGAAAGAGACTGAGCTAGGGCCTTCTTTCTTCCAGCTGGTGCGTGATCACCTATCTTAGCTTTCAAAAGAGTTTGAGCATTACTTCCCAAACACAAAATATCCCCAAAATGGGAAGGAATGGATCTGCAACCCACTTGTGAATAAGCCAGGTAAATTGACTTTGTCCATGCTAGAAGAGGATCAATTGCTTGAGACTGCAAATGACGGCGGCCTAAAAAGTATGTTTGAGACAACTTCAAATCTCCATACATTCTGGATTAAGGTCAAGGTGGAATATTCTGAGATTGCCACAAAAGCACTGAAAACCCTGCTTCCATTTCCAACATCCCATCTTTGTGAAGGAGGGTTTTCTGCAGTAACAGCAACCAAAATGAAATTACAGAGCAGAATGGACATAATCAACAAACTTTAGGTGCCACCGTCTCCTATCACCCCTAGATGGGACCATCTAGTTGCAGAAAAACAAGCTCAGGGCTCCCACTGATTTTGCGTGATGGTGAGTTGTATAATTATTTCATTATATATTACAATTTAATAGTAATAGAAATAAAGTAAACAATAAATGTAATGCACTTGAATCATCCTGAAATCATCTCCCTGACCCCCAGTCCATGGAAAAATTGTCTTCCATGAAACCTGTCCCTGGTGCCAAAAAGGTTGAGGACTGATGCTATAGGGCATATCACCAATACAATCAACACAATTTTCTTAAACATATTTGATAAAAGTGATCAGCAGCAATTCACTTACAATTTAGATTGTGTAAAATAATTACTTTTTCCACACAGAGAGGATATGAGAAAAAAATACCCAAAAGAACAAAAGTCACTCTATGAAAAAGACACCTGCACTTGAATGTT
>VBSM01002608.1:10723658-10773735 GCA_008086735.1 Cheirogaleus medius | reverse complement strand
AAAAAAAAAAAAAAAAGAAACTGTTTTGGTGAGATAACTGAGAAAAAGTGTGGATTAAAAAAACTCCTAACTTCATTTTAACTCCTTTAACCTTTTCCACTCTGGATCTAAGCCCAGTTTTAAAACCTAAATGGAACTTGTCTTAGTGACTGATTATATGACTCAGAAGGTTAACTGTTCAGAACTAATTCTGTATACTTTTTAATATGCACCTAGTAAGTTTCGATGAATCTTAAAAGAACCCGAGCAGGAGTATGTCTAAAAATAATGAATAATAGCACCTTACTTATATACAACTTTTTAAAAAAACCTTTTATATTCTGCTCCTTATAAGTCAGATAAAGGTCAAAAGAGAGGAAAAAAATGTGCTAAGAATAAACTAAGCTCAAGTTCAGACCTCTACTTTGTAGATAAGTATATAAGAAGCAATCCTTTTAGATTGAGAAAGGTGGGATCCTAAAAATCTGAGATACTGCTTCTTAGGAAGGCCTACCTAACACCAACGTTTTGAAAACCAAAAAGATTTATAACATAAACTAGCATAAACATTTCTTGCACAATTAATTAATAAATACCTACAGTTAGAAAGGCAGAATAGTTTATTGGTTAAGAGTACAGATTCTGAGGAGCTCAAAACACTCAAATGATTCATTTTCATTTTTTACATTGTTCTACAAAAGCACAGGCCTGTATGCTTATTACAGGTGGCTAACGCCTGTAACCCCACAGCTTTGGGAGCCTAAGACCAGAGGGTCACTTGAGCCTAGGAGTTGGAGACCAGACTGGGCAACATAGTGAGACCCCACCTCTAAAAAACATTTAAAAATTAGCTGGGCATGGTGGCATGTGCCTGTAATCCTAGCTACTTGGGAATCAGAGGCAGGAGGATTGCTTGAGCCCTAGAATTGTAGGTTACGGTAAGCTATGATCGTGCTCCAAGGCACTCCAGCCTTGATGACACAGTGAGACCCTAAATCAAAAAAAAAAAAAAAAAGGAAAGAAACAAAAGAAAAAATGAGGAAGCATGGTAAATTTTATATTTTCTTAGTTTTCACAGAGCTAGAGGTGATTACCAAAGAAGATACATAGAAAAAAGGAATTTCAAAGTGTTATGCTATTATGTTTATTATGATAGTTAAGTAAAAACAGCAAAATACAAGAGTAAGAATACCACAAATACAACTATGTACCAATGTATGCATGGGTAAATTAAAGTGTCAAAGAGTTGTGCAGGCAGCCACAGGATTTGGGGTAATTTATTACTTCTATTTAAAAATTTTAAAAAACATATTATTATATTAATTTTTTAATAAGACAAAGGGAAAAAATCAAGTAACGTCATAGTATCAGCTAAGCCAGAGTCCTAAAAGTGCTCAACAGCTATACTGGCAGGTGTGCACCACAGAGCTTCAGGAACTTCTGAGTGGAAACAATCCTACCTAACTCTTTGCCTGAGGAAAGGCAGGCACAAATGAAGGAGTTAGGCATGAGGGAGTCAAATGACTGGCATTAAGCTCTGCTCAACAGGGACCTTCCATTTTGGATGGTGGTAAACCCATTCAACTACATCTTCTCCTTTGGGGAGGTAGAAATGCTAGTAGGTAAATTAAGAACAGGAAGCTGCTCGAACTCAAAATATATCCTTTCTAGCCTTGGAAGCCAAAGATCCCAGAACAAATCTATCACTGAAAAACATAATGCTCCTGTGTAAACATGTAATAAATCCAATTTCTGAAGGTAGTATGTGAATGATTTTTTCCTTGCAACTTTAAAGTATCAGAGTAGTTCATTTTCACAGAGAAAAAAATGATACTAAAAACTGAATCTAAATATTATTTACCAGTGTTATGTCTAATGAGTTTAGGACAGGTTGGTATGTACAAAATAAGTCTACAAAGAAATTATGTTAGCTACTGAGCACATACTGATGCTTGATGATAAGTAATCAAATGAATAATTAAAATATATAAACATTAGGCTTTTAAAAGGAGTCCTAAGAACTAAGACACACTGATTTGTTTTTTATGGATATTACTATGGTAAGTGCCTTTGGTATTTTCAAATTTCAAGTATCTCATTTTTTAGTTTATTCTGAATATCTTGTTTTTCTGCTGGGGCCCAACAAGGTCTCTTAAAACATAAGTTTACAAGGTTTCATTGTATTCTTTTTTAATAAAATATTTCATGTGTAAAAATAAATATAGCTAATAATATATGCCTATGTACCCATCATCCAACTTAAGAAATAAAACACTACAGATATGACCAAAGCCCTCTGTGACTCACCCACAACATTCTCCTTCTGCAGAGATAGTAACTACCCAAACTTCCTTGTCTACCATTTTCATGTATGTTTTAATGCTTTTACTACATCTCTATACATCCATAAACAATAGTAGCAGAGGTTTTCTCAATTTTTTACACATTTATTTTCTAAGACTTCTGAAAAACTATGTACCACCTTGCACATTTCAGTTGATGCTTAAATAATGACAAAGAATGCATCTTCTGGCTTATTGTGTATTGAATAAATGCTTTAAATATGTTTTTGTCAGAGCCTTGGAGCTGCAGCTTAGCTTATTCAATTTATGGAAAATATAACCATATAACTTAATTGGCAAAGCTAGTCTTCATTGTCAAACCCAATCAGACAAATCTGACTTACTCTCTGTCAGAAAAAGCCTGACTTAATTTTAAAATTCAAATAAATGTGTTATTATGCATCCCCATGACAACTTTCTCACTTGTGAATTTTAATTTTAAGATAGATAAATGGATAGCTAGTGAGCTAGGTAGACAGAGAAAAACTATAAGGCATGGAACTTTGCCATGAGTTTGTCGTCTGGATGAAATAATGTATTGCCCCCTTCAATAATATTTATTGAAGCTTTCTTTGCTCTGCTCTCAAGGGACTCTCCCTCAGGACAGATTCACTCTCCAACAGTCTCTTTGTTTGGTGTCCTGGAGACTTTTAAACCCCAAGGCAAAGCAACATAGTAAGATTTAGTATGGACAAGGGGTTAAGCTTTTCTTTTGGAAAGTGGGAGACAGACAATTTTGAAAGAAGTCAGAAAGGAGAACTGGCAGACCAGAAGGAGTTCTCAGGCAGATCACTTTTAGGAAAGATTACATATGAAAAGAGAGAATATGAAAATTCATTTCTTTAAAGCTATTCATACCTGTATATCCAATAGGAAGTCTTTGTGTACCCAGTGGTACAGGCACTCCAATTTGAAAACAACTGATCAGTAAGTAGCAGGACTGGCAAAGTAGGATCCACTTGCCCACTGTTTTTGTAAATAAAGTTTTACTGGACACAACCACACTTATTTACATACTGCCTATAACTATTTCCACACTACAATGGCAGAATTAAGTAGTTTTGACAGAGACTGTTTGGCTCACAAAGTCTAAAATAATTTACTATACGGTGCTCTGCTGAAACAGTTTGCCACCCTTCCTCTATAGCATTGTGTATATAGTTTTAAAAATTCTTCTTTTTAAAAATCAAAGTGATATGTTCACATAGTTTGTAGGGTCACATCATTCTAAAAGGCTTGTTATGAAAAATACTTTCCCCTTTTCAAAAGCAACTACTTTATATTCTTTCAGCTGATGTTTTTGGTCATAATAAAGGTCAATCCAAAAAGTCATAAAAGTGTCTGACAATTATAAAGCAGGCTCTTCCCTTAAATACTTCATAATATCTAAATAACATTCTTATAATTATTACTTATTTTCCAGTTTTAAGCATTATATATCAACTTCTCATTTTTGAAAATGAAGATTTACTTCATCTTTCTTGTTCCCTAATACTTTCAATATAATTATAGATCAATATTCATTATGAGAAAACACTGTTAACAAGTGAGTTATGTAGTAGGATTATTTTTCCTTTTCCTACTCAAGTTTTATTTTTCTTGGAGTTAACAACTGAATTTTGTTTACTTTCCATGTACTTATCTATAATTCAACCCCAGTGGATATGTTCAGATGTATTAGGTACTCTAGCCACACATTTGCCCTCTTATAGGAACAGTTAGATTTGCTGGTGGGGGTCACCTTACAAAATAGGTGGACCCTTGATCTTCTAACTACAGCAGAAGGGGGCACCTGCTTGTTCTTAAAAGAACAGTGCTGCTTCTATGTTAACAGGTCAGGACAGGTTCAGGACAACATCAATACCATCCTAGAGTCCACCTCCAATCTCCAGACACAAGGCAAGATCTCTAGGCCCTGGTGGATGTCCTTAATAATTACCTCAGTCACCCCATTACTCTGCATCCTGGGAGTTCTTATATCGGCACCGATCCTTATAAATTTTCTAACTAAATTTATTTCACCCTGTCTAGAGGCCATCAAGCTACAAATGGTCCTAAATTCTCCACCCGTCCTGGCATCTACCTCCTCCTCATACCTACAACTACAACAACCTACTCAGAACATATACCAAAGTCCCCTGGAGAGACCCCTGAAAAACCTGTAAGAGGCCATGCTAGTGGGATCAATACCCCTACTCAGCATGAAGCAGCCAGATGAGTTGACGCCCCTACCCAATGCTTTGGGCCTCTAGAATAGAGAGTGAGGAATGTTAGGTAGATAGTGAGGGATTCCGGGTCTCCTAGGGATGAAAGTGGGTGCTGTTGCCCCCGTCTTGGTCCTGCCCAAACTTAACTGTCCATACCTGGAGGAGGAAGGAATATCCTACAAATCTGCCAATCAGAACTTGGCGCGCCAGCTGCAAAAGTATGCAGAAGACTCTCTAGCCCACAGGCCAAGCAGCATAGGTACCATAAAGTCCGGAATGTGACCTAGAACCCACATTCACAGTAAGACTCAGGTCATGTAGCTCCCCAACTGTCCAATTAAAGTGGTTCTATGGTGATGTTTGAACAACAGGGAGGTCCCTATCCGGACACCATAAAACAAGAAGCAGGCCATAACCAGTCCCTTTTTGTGCCCTTCCTTTTGCTCTCCCTTTGCTAGGACAGTGGGTCTGGTCATCATCTGTGGCATATGTACCATGCTCTGTAAACCTATATCTTGCTCTTGCCTTATAATTCTATCTTGCTCTCCTCAATAAGCCTCATTTTTGTGCTTACCTAACTTTGGCATGTCTGGTCATTCTTCGGCCATGGGCGCGTCAAGAACTGACATTTCAGACTAAAACCTGACAGAAACTCCTAATTGAGAAACACAGCATTATAAACACACACTACTTGAATATTTTCTGTGTGTATTCTTACCTCCATAGTAGGTGGAGTCTTTCTTGTTCTTCTAATCCAAGCTAGAAAGTAGAATAATATTTAAGGGTCAGTTTTCCATAATTTGCATAAACATTTTAATCATTCATGCAAAAAATAAATATTTTTTGAGCACTTACTCCATATGATTTTAGATATTGGAGACAGAGCAGGGAATCAAACAGATGAAGTCCCTTCTCTACTGGAGCATATATAATACTGAAGAGGTTACAGAAAATAAACACACAAACATATGGCTGATGACGATTTGCGTTATGAAAAAATTTAAGTGTAGAGAAGATAAAAGGGGACAGTTTCATATCTTTAAAATATGAAAGTCATATCTCCTGTCTGAATTCAACTGTATTTACGGCATACAGACCAAACCTAAACACTGTAAACTTCAAGGCAGTATCAAAATTATATTATTCTGGAAATTTGAATTAGTTATTATTCAACTTATAAAAGGAAGAGACTTAGACAAGTTTTCATTTACAGATATTTCTCTTTTGATCTGCTTCTGCTTATGGTAAGTATCATCAGGCCTTAGCTCTAACACTTAGGAGACGAGCTGCAGAGGTAGAGCGCATATTTGTTAAGTGCCTGTTGGGCACTGGGCACTGTGCTAGGTGCTTTATAGCAATGGGAAGGGAGTGGGCAGCTGCCTCTGGGGAAGTTATCAGAACCACATGGAGGACAGTATAATCTAGTGCTTATGAGAGTAGGTTCTAAAGTCAGATTTTCTGGGTTCAAATCCCAACTTCATCACTTACTTGCTGTGCCACTTGGAATAAGTTATTTAATTTTCTAAGCATCAGGCTTATCATCTATAAAATGGAAATTATAATAGAATCTACACTTTGGGGTTGTGAAAATTATATGAGATAATATATCTAAATGCTTAGCTCAGAGCCTGGCATAAAATAAGAATATATGTCTAAATTATTACTTTTATTATCACTATTATTTAATAAACCTATATTTTTATAAAAGACTCAAAAAACAAAGATCAATAATATCTGTTTAGCCTAAGAGGATGTATAGGAGACTGTGAGAAAATACACCGTAGGGAATATGGTCTTTAAAAAGTTGGCTGGGCGCGGTGGTTCACGCCTGTAATCCTAGCACTTTGGGAGGCCGAGGCGGGAGGACTGCTTGAGCTCAGGAGTTCAAGACCAGCCTGAGCAAGAGTGAGACACCATCTCTACTATAAATAGAAAGAAATAAGCCAAACAACTAAAAAATAGAAAAACTTAGCTGGGCACAGTGGCACGTGCCTATAGTCCCAGCTACCCGGGAGGCTGAGGCAGGAGGATCATTTGAGCCCAGGAGTTTGAGGTTGTTGTGAGCTAGGCTCATGCCACGGCACTCTAGCCCAGGCAAGAGAGTGAGACTCTGTCACACACACACAAAAAAAGTAGAAAACCACTGTTTTACCACTTTAGTTGATTCAATCTTGGCATACGAAATTGTGAGGTATCCTTATTTTATAGAGAAATGAGATAACTTTCCTCAGTTTATACATTAAGTGGTAATGGTGGGACTTGAATTCAGATCCAACCCTGTATCTCTGGCTCTAAAAACCATCATGCTGATTAAGCAGTCTCTCACTTTAGTGAACAACATGTAAAGAACAATAAAGCAGAAAGAGGAATAGATATAACCTATGGTACAGATTGGGAAACTGAGGCCCAGAGAAATTAAGCAACTTGCCTACAGCCATATAATTAGTAAGTACCAGACTGGGAATCAAATCCTGATTGAATTGGCTTTAAAGTCTGAGCTCTATTCATTCACCAGCCACTCTCTCTTCTGAGCAGCTCTGCCACCCTGCCTACTACCATCCAAGTACAGACAGTTTCACAACTTACTATGGTTTGACTTACAATTTTTTGACTTTATGATGGTGCACAACCATTCTGTTTTTCACTTTCAGTATGGTATTCAATAAATTACATAAAGTATTCAACACTTTATTATAAAGTAGGCTTTGTGTTAGATGATTTTGTCCAACTGTAGGCTAATGTAAGTGTTCTGACCGCATTTAAAGTAGGCTAGGCTAACCTATGATGTTCAGTAGGCTGGGTGTATGAAACACATTTTCAACTTACGATATTTTCAATTTAAAATGAGTTTACCAGGACATAACCTCATCATATGTTGAGGATCATCTGTAATAGCACCAGAACCTGTCCTCAAAAGACCTAGCACTGAATGGTTGTGGGAGTAGAAATGGCAACATTCAACTGTGGGTCTGGGATTAGTCATTCCCCCCTATTCTGTTCTCTCTTGCACTGATCCTACACACTATCTCCTATATAATTCCAGTGTTCTGTACTCTCTACTCCTGTTTCTGGATTTCTGCTCCTGCTAGTTCTTTCTGTATTCTCTTTCTCATTAGCTTCCACTCCTACTTGGCCTTTTTCTAGTGAAAACTTGCACAGATTTTATATCTCTTGTTAGGTTGTAAGGTTGTGAAGGGCAGGAGGCATCCATGGAGATTTATTTTTCTATTACCTAAACACCTCAAAAGAGTAGGTACTTAATACAATTGTTGAATGAATGCTTCTACCGTAAAAATAGTAGTCATAATAGGATTTCCATCTGTATTAGAAAATCTAGCTCAGCAATACCAAAATTCTTCTGTGCAGTCAAGGAAATAAGTGAGTTATAGAATTTTTCAATTGCCTCTTTATGATCAAAAGTTACTTATCTATATTTATGGTTTTTTCCTAGAAAAGAAGCTTCTTTGAAAAGAACTCAACATGAGTTATATTTATAAAAGGTTTTAAGTAATATATCTACAGTTTTAATTAAGATTAAAAAGTTAATTTAGAAAAATCAACTGCTAGAGAAGTGTCAGCAAACTATAGTCTATAAGCCAAATTGTGCTCACTATTTTCTACATTTTGAAATGGTCTAAAAAAATTTAAAACAATATTTCATGATATATGAAAATTATGTAGAATTCAAAATTTCAGTGTCTTTTAATAAGGTTTTATTGGAACACAACCACACACACTTGTTTACATATCATCTATGGTTGCTTTTGTGCTACAACTGCAGAGTTGAGTAGCTGTAACAGACTAAGTAGCCCATAAAGCCTAAAATATTTATAATTTGGCCCTTTAAAAAAAAGTCTGCCAACTTCTGTGCCAGGTCTACCACTAAGTATAATCCCTTCAGCAACAACTATATATCTTGGTGCAAAAACACTTGCACGCTATCTAAAATAAAAATCATTATTAATTACACTATGTTTCACTAATGATTTCCATGTATTCCAAAGTCTATGAACACATGCCAGTGAGCATACAATCATTCTGAAAAAGTGTAATGGCATAATGCACAATTATAAACATGAAAAAAAAAACACTGTAAAGTAACAATTTGTGTTACTTCTGAGTCTAACAGAACTCAGATACTAAATGTATTAAATACCACCTAGTCTAGTCACTATCATGTGTCACTGTTCTCTAAGGAGATATGAGGGCTTCCTTTAGCTTCATTTTAAATGACCATTCAAAGGATCTTTGTTTTATATACCTATGTAAATGTAACTGCTGAAGTAAGTTTGTTTATTTACAATTGTACAATGAGATATTTGAAATGTCATGTGGAAATGATGATTGATGCCACTACTATCTGTTATGTATCTAGTAAAGGTTACAGCTGGAAATGCTCAATGTGATTACTCATTTATATAATCATACCCACTTTCCCAACATGCAACAAGCAACAAAGGAAACATCCTACTGAAGTCTGGCAAAGGTTAAGAGGAAGATGGAATAGAAGAAAGTATTGATATCAAGTCATTTCTTCTTTTTAACCTCAAAATGATCTGAAACTGAACCTCTATCCTGTTGTATAATGATTTTGCCACTGCTAATGATACCTGCATGGTGGATTCCATATCATTCTTCATTAAAATGTAACCATCGTTTTAAGAGAATTTAGCAAGATAACTGGACAGTTTACACCTTAAGATCCTAGCATTCTTTCAACAGCAAGGCCTTTTCTGAACACTATTTAAAACTGCAAAACCCTCCCCAACACTCTCTATGCCCTTTACCTACTTTATTTTCTATGGCCATTAACATACCATATAGTTATTTATCTGGTTTATTGAGTTTCTCCCACCTATTCTCCCACCTGCAAATGTAAGGTCCATGAATGCAGAGGTCCTTAATAGATGCCTACCAAATAAATGAATAAAAAGGACACACTGTTTAATCCATATTATGGGAGAATATGCAACTTGTGGGTACCTGTACTCTGCTACTAATAATTGACAAATGTAATATTCATCTGAACTGGAAAATACTTTAGGTTCATTTGATGTCGACAGCATTTAAATGTTTTTTTCTGTCTGCTTCTCTGTACATAGCGTTTTTTGTTTGTGTCTGTGCCTATTTATATTTTAATTTACCTTTTCATGGTGTAGAGTTCTTATTTTTTACATTTAATTGATGTATACCACTGTAAAAATAATTTTTGTTTCAGTGTTTGGTTGATACATTTGCTTTAATGTATATGCCCCATGGGATAGTTATGCTAAATTACTAAATCAGGACAGCCATAAAAAGCATTAGAACTTCATTCTAATCCTCTGAAAGTCTCAAATGCTGAAAAATGAGTCATTACCTATTTGTTTATTTATAACTTAATGTATTTCTATAAACATTAAATTCTATCCTATTATTGAAAAAAATGATAAAATAGGCTAATTATAAGAAGGTGACTGCATAATTTGAAAATTGCAAATGTAGCTTATAACATTGGGAAGTCTGTTAAAATAAGAAAGCTCAATTATCTCTCCTAGAAGCTGCCAATTTATATTCTGTTACTTGTTCAAAAAAAAACCTCTATCTTTTTTATGCTTTCTCATAGTTCTAGTATTTTCATAGCTAATAAGCAAAAATGGAAGAGATATTTTTTCTGCAATGATGTTTACACTCACATGCTAGCATAAAAGTAATAATGCCTATTGCTACCACATTTAAGTAGCACGCTATGCCTACTAGGAAGCAATGGGTCTACTGTTTATTCATGTATGTAGCTGTATAACTCAGGTAATTTATCTTTATCACCTTAAATTTTGCATCTCAGTGGCTTTGCTTGCCTCACCCTAGTTCCAGTTCTGTTAAGCTTAATAGTTCTTTTTTGCTATACGTGCATTCCGTTACTAAAATTTGGCACCTTCACAACTTTCAAGGAAATGGAATGTTTAAAGTTTCAAGGATTCAGACTGTAAAACTTTTTGTAAAGACAAACAGCATATAATTATGTATGCTTTTATTGATTTTGTATATCATTAAACAATTTGCTTCCCAGAAGATTCTAATAAAAGCAGAAACTTACCTTCCCATTCTGTTGGAATATCCCCTACTTCATAGTCTATTTCTTTTTTATTTGCTGCTTCTACAATTCTTTTCTCTCGAATAGTTTGTCCTATGAAACAAAAGTGATTAATACATTTTAAATGAACCTATAATATAGCAGTTACTACAAGTAATATCTTCTCTTGATTTTACACATACCCTCATGTGGTAAAACAATTAAATTCACAAGAGAAAGAATATATTCCATTTAGAATTAGGTATGCTAGTAAAGGCAATTTCTAAACCACTGAAAAAATTTTTAATTTTCTACCATAGTACGAAAAATTTAATGACAGAATCAAACTAGATTCAATATACAGAAAAAGAGCAACCAACTAATCCTGTAGGGCACTAACGGCTAATAAAAACATTTTAATCATCAACAGAGTGTTCAACTCCTACATATATGTATATATAAACTAGAGGTGCCAATGGCTGCTGCAACTGCCCAAGAAAATTGATATTCATGGCCCTTACTAAGCATGTAATGGACCACGGGAGCCAGCAGCCACCCTTGTCCCCTTGGTACACTGACAAACCCAAGGGACTCAAGCCATGAGTTGGATTCTGTAGCCCATCTGAATCACTACCTCTCAAGTGAATTTAAAAGAAGAGGGACAAAAACTGGTGAGCTTCAGGTATCGTGCTTTAGGTGAGCGATTATTATCTGGAGTGCCATGGTAGTAAAGTAGAAACATGAAAGCAGAAAGAAGAGTAAAGAAAAGGATGGAGAGTGGTCAAGAATAAGATGGAGAATGCCTAATGTTTACATTTCTCAAAACTAAAAAGTTTATTAATGCATATTTTAAGTTTATATAGAAGGCATAAAACAATTTGTTATTTTTTTCTGCTTTCAGAAAGTCTTAATTATATCTACTTCTGTGAAGAATGCCATTGAGATTTTGATAGAGATTTCAATGAATCTATGTATTCCTTTGGGTAGTAAGAATATTTTAACAGTATTAATTCTTCTAGCCCATGAATGTGAGATATCTTTTCACTTATTTGTATCTTCTTCATTTCTTTCATTGATGTTTTATAGTTTTCAGCATACAGATCTTTCACCTCCTTGGTTAAATTTCTTCCTAGTGTTTTTTTTTATGCTATTGTAAATGGGATTATTTTCTTGATTTTTGTCAGGTCATTATATGTATACTAAGATGTTACTAATTTTTATATATTGATTGATATCCTGCAATTTTACTGAATTCATTTATTAGTTCTAATAGGTTTTGTGTGTGTGTGTTTGTGTGTGTGTGTAATCCTTGGAGGTTTTTTACATACATAATCATTTTTCTTTAAATTAGAGACAATTTTACTTTTTCCTTTCTGATTTGGATATCTTTTATTTCTTTTTCTTGTCTGATTGCTCTTGCTAGTACTTTCAGCACTATGTTAAATAGAAGTGATACAAGTGAGCATCCTTACCTTGTACCAGATCTTAGTGGAAAAGTTTTCAATTTTTTCCCATTGATTATAATGTTAACTGTGGGTTTTCCACATGGCCTTTATTATGTTGAGGAAGTTTATTTCTATAACTAACCTGTGGAGAATTTTTATCAAGATAGAATATCAGATTTTGTCAAATGCCTTTTGTGCATCAATTGGGATGATTATATGGTTTTTATTTTCCATTTTGTTAATGTGATGAATCACATTGGTTTGTGTATGTTAAACCAGACTTGCATGCCAACAATAAACCCCACTTGGTAATGATGTATATTCTTTTTGATGTGTTGTTGAATTTGATTTGCTGATGTTTTATTGAAGATTTCTGCATCAACGTTAATCAGAAAAATTGGCCTGCAGTTTTCTTTTCTTGTGATGTATTTGTCTGGCGTAGCTTTCAAGGTAATGCTGGCCTCAAAAAATGTGTTTGAAAGTATTCTCTCTAGCTCTATTTTTCAGAAGAGTTTAAAAAGTATTAATTCTTATTTGAACGTGTGGTAGAATTCAGCTATAAAGACATCTGATATTGGGCTTCTATTTTTTGGGAGGTTATGTATTACTTCTTCAATCTCTTTATTTGTTATTGGTCTGTTCGTTTTCTGTTTCTTTATGACTCAATATTGGTAGGTTGTATTTTTCTAGGAATTTATGCATTTCTTCTAGGTTATCCAATTTGTTGGCATATAACTTTTCCTAATAGTCCTGTATGATCCTTTCATATGATTTTATTTTTTGAGGCAGAGTCTCACTATGTTGCCCAGGCTGGTCTTGAACTCCTGGGGTCAAGCAATCATCCTACCGAAGTCTCCCAAGTAGCTGGGATTAAAGGCACATGCCACCGCACCAGGGAGATTCTTTTTATTTCTGAGGCATCTGTTGTAATTTCTCAACTTTCATTTTTTATTTTATTTATTTGAGTCTTGTCCCCTTTTTTCTTAGACTGGCTAAGGGTTTTTCAATTCTGTTTATTTTTTCAAAAACCAACTCTTACTTTTACTAATTCTTTTAATGGTTTTTCTGTTCTGGTTTTTATTATTTCCTTCCTTCTGCTTATTTTGGATTTAGTTTGTTCTTCTTCTTCTTCTAGTTCCTTGAGGGATAATGTTAGACTATTTCTTTGGAAACTTTCTTCTATTTTAATGTAAGCATTTAATGCTATAAACTTCCCTCTTAAAAATGCTTTTGCTGCATCTGATAGGTTTTGCTATGTTGTGTTTCCATTGTCATTTGTTTCAAGATGTTTCTGAATTTCTCTTTTGATTTCTTCTTTGACTCACTGGTCATTCAGGAACATATTGTTTAATTTCCATATATTTGTGAATTTTTGAAGATTCCTCCTGTTACTGATTTCTGTTTTCATACCACTGTGGTCTGAAACAATACTAGGTATAAATTCAATCTTTTAAAATTTGTTAACACTTGTTTTGTGGCCTAACACATGGTCTATCCTGGAGAATGTTCCATGTATGCTGGAAAAAAAAAATGTGAATTCTGCTGCTGTTGGATGGAAAGTTCCATGTATGTCTGTTGGGTCCATTTGGTCAAAAGTGCAATTCAAGTCCAGTATTTCCTTATTAATTTAGTTTGATTGGTCTATTCATTGTTGATAGTGGGGTACTGAAGTCCCCTACTATTATTATAAAATTTTTAAAATTTTTTAAAATTTTCTTTGTCTTTGACTAATTTGCCTTAAAGAAAATCTCTCTGGGTTGAATCTATTTGTGGATCTTTGAGCATCATGGATCTGGATGTCCACATCTCTACTAAGACTTGGGAAGTTTTCAGAAATTATTTCATTATACAAGCTTTCTGTCCCTTTCCCTGTCTCTACTCCTTCAAAAACTCCCACAATGTGAACATTTGTTTGCTTAATAGTATCCCATAAGTCCCACAGGCCATCTTCACTCTTTTTCATTCTTTTTTTTCCCTCTCACTGTGTCATTTCAAAAGACCTATCTTCAGGTTCACAAGTTCTTTCTTCTGCTTAATCCAGTCTTTTGTTAAAGCTCTTAAATGTATTTTTTATTTCATTGACTGAATTCTTCCACTCCAAAATTTGTTTGGTTCTTTTTTATGACATCTATCTCTTCACTGAATTTCTCATTCAGATCATGAATTGTTTCCCTGATTTCACTAAATTGCCTATTCTCTTGTATTACACTGAGTTTCCTTAAGATCATTATTTTGAATTCCTTTTAGGCAATTCATAAATTTCTGTTCCTTTGGGGTCTGTTACTAGAGAATTATTGCATTCCTTTGGAAATCCTCATTATTCTTTGCTTTTTCATGTTTCTGTTTCCTTACATTGAGTTTGGTTCCTGGGCTTAGGGTCTTGCAAAACTATTGTATCACCTGGAACCTGAGGTACAGGTTCACTCTCATGAGTGGATGTAGTTGTCCTACTAAGCTGGAATTTATTGCTGTCAGGCACACCTCAGCAGCTTGGACCCAGAAGTTGAGATACGGTTATGGTTCTGACCCTTTTGTTTTAATATGATAAATATCAATACATATCCCATAAACAAAGACTCTTTCAATAATTGTGAAGAGATTAAAGGGATCCTGAAACCCAAATGTATGAGAACTATATACACCACTGGAGGAAAAAAAAGAGAAAGGAATCCATAAAGCTATATACCATTAAAAGATATAAATAAATAAATTGAGAAGACAAAAGGGCTCTTGCTTCCCATGATGCTGAACAGCAAATGTGGAACAAGTGCCAGAGTTGGAAAAATCATCATTTTATAACTATGATGATAAAGATTGGTTCTGATAAAAATTATTAATGGAAGAGGATGATTGTCTTTTGCTTTTATTTGGCAATAATTTCCCTTTCTTCTGTATATAAAGTCTTCTTACACATTTGAAAATTGGCTAAGACTTATACATTTAAAGGATAGTGGGTTAGAAATTATAATATTTCTAATTTTACCACCTAAAACACTCCCTTCCTAGGGTCTTAGTGACACTGCAGGTGAGTAAGACTTTTGTAGGTGCCTATATCAGGGGACAACAATGGTCTTGAAGAACAAGACAGCAGATTCAGGCAGCTCTCCTTCCCTGGGGCACTACTTTTTCCTTAATTCACCTACAAAGGCCAGGAGAAATAGTTAGAGATACTTGGGCAGCCTTTAATCTTTAAATTTCAGAGCTTCAGAACTCGCAAGATGTCTATGGTAGTGAAGGAAGAAGGATTTTCTTCCACCAATACCAAATCAAAGGTGGAGGGCTATATTGGTTGTGACCCACAAGCACATGTAATCCTTGGCAAGGGATTGTATAGTTCTAGCCCAGTATTTCTCTTTGGTCAGGCAGTATGAGGAGAGAGGAGTAGAATTTGGAGGTGACTATGTAGTGGAAAGAGAGGCTGGGCTGAGTGAGGTGAAACATTTCTGAGATAATTGTCCCCTTGTAAATAAGCAAGCTTCATAACAGCCAGAAGTAGGCAGAACAGCCAGAGTAAGATCCTTATCGTCTGAGTGAAGTCCCTTTATCAAAAGGGCATCAAGCAGTGCAACCGGGTGATAATTCTAAATCAGTCTGGTGACTGGTCATGTATAAAAGACAAAATTCTGCATACAAAGGAGGCTTAGGAGTGTCAATGCATACATAGTGTATGAAAGTGAGGGCTACTGAAAGCCAAGTACCACACTACATATATTAAATTTGTGAACTTTTAAACTTTGTTATGCTGAAGCACTGTAAATTACATGAGTATCAATTAAGAGTACTAAAATAGGAATTCTTACACTGAAAACCATTTTCACATTTGACATGAAGCATAATTCACTAAAGTTACTCAAACACAGCATCTATTTATTAAGAGCCTGCTATGTGCCAGGTATGTTCAGGTGCCTTTCATATATTATCTTTTATCTTTAAAACAATCTTTTACAGAAGAGGAAAAAGAGGCACAGAGTGATTAACTTATCCAAATGTACACAGCTGATTAAAGTAGTATACCTAACATTTGAACCTAAGCATTTCTCTGACTCCCAAGCATAAAACTCTTTCTATATTTAAGATTTTAAAATTTATATTTACAAAGTTTGCATATGGTATCATTACAGATATCCAGATACCCAGATATAAAAACTAACATTATCATTAGCTATTATTTTCCTATAGTGATTAAATGAGGCACTCCTGCTTGAAAATGTGATGATTCTATAATTTGACATATTCTAAATATATTTATGTGAGCATGGAAGACTATCTCAGCAGGTAACACTTTTTTAAAAGCAATTAAAGAAGTCTTACAGATAAGCTTTCAAAGTTTTTAAGACTGCCAACTAGTTCAATGGATGATCTAAAATCTTATTAGCTTCCCCATATTTATAAGTTTTGTATAACAAATATCAGCTTGTTCTATGATAGAAAATCTGAAATTATATTAAAATGCTTGATAATTCTGAAATATTTCATATATATGGTTTAGCCTTCAGGCTCCAAAAGCTGAAAAGAGTTAAACTATACCCAGAAAGACAGCAGAAAAATTCCAAGCAACCTATTTCCTGTATTAGTGAAAATGTTTTGTGGCAAGTTTATAGCAAACCAATATTCTTCTATTTAAACTGGACTTCATTAATTTTTAAAAAGCCATAAATAAAATTTGTAAAATTTAAGTGTGAAAGTATGTAAGAACAATGTCACAATTTAAGAAAAAAAGATGAACCTATTGTAAATTTGTGTTTGTGCTTTCCACATGGACAATGAGCTCTCTTACTGCTAATTTTAAAGTTTCCATAATATTATATTCAAACAAAAATTTAAAGTTCTAAAGACATCTGCAATTCAACCAATAAATAAACATTGAATAGTCTATTGTAATCTAGGAAGATTTACAATAAAAAGTTCAACAGGTTCTCGATTGTATTCCTAAATCAAGCATGTAAGTCTTAGAAATGTTAGTATTTTACTTCACTTACTTCCTTTCCACTACTGTGTGTTTTCAAAAATATGGAGATGAAACTTGAGTATTATGTTAAAAAATCATTTATTTTTCAAATTGCAAGGAATTTTTGATCCCCTGAAAAAGTACAATTGTAAATACACCTTACCTCCCCTCTAAAAGGTAACATTAAAAAGAAAAATCCAAATGATGAATTCATGACTAGTCCATGTAGTAATGTGTTCACTCTGAAGAACTGAAAGTAGCAGCCATTTTAGGTTTTGATGGATGTGTAGGAATCAGTTTTTGGAAGTACTTCATTCACTTAATACATTCTATACTTCTTTGTAAAGCTAAATTATTTGCAATGTATAAAGTATATTTATAATTGAGAATTTGAATATTTACAAAATAGCACAAAACACAGTAAGTGATACTGCTATGAATATATCCTAATTATGATGTAAGTTAACATGTCAAATACTAGTATATTTCCTATTAAGCTGATGACTATCACATTTCATTACATGATTATATGGTCAAGAGTCAAGGACTGTACTGTTATCTACTGTTACTAATTCATAGAATATATGACAGCTTTAAATATGAATAATTTAATAAAAATAAATATAGTACATTTTGTGGTACATTAGTCTTAATTTTTAAAAAATTATGTTTATTTATAAATCCATGAAATTGACTAATACCCTTCATTAATCTAATTTAGTTAACCACCAGGCACTACTTATTGTTAATAAATGGAAATATATTCTGATATAGGAGACCATATAATCATGTAATGAAATGTGATAGTCATCAGCTTAATAGGAAATATACTAGTATTTGTGAACTAAGTCCCTGAGCACAAAAATTGGGTTCAGTTAGTAAGAGGCTGGGGTGCCAATAATTTTCAAACTTGTATCTTTAAAAATATCTTCAATAGAGGTTCGATTTATAAAACTGTTCAAGCAGAGCTTCTCTGGTTGAGGCCAGGGTCCAGAGTACCACCCACCTTTTCTCCCCTCTCCTTCCACTGGAAGTGCCTCCTCACACTCCTAGGATTTCAAGGAGTCCTGTGAAAACCACTGACTCAGCTGTACTTTTGAAATTCGAAAATCTGTTCTTTAACATATATTGATTCTCTAAACAAAACCAATATCTTGTGAATTGCAGAAAGACCATCACATATTGGCTCTTTTCCTACACTATCCTTCACGTAGTTAGTCAAACAATCTGTCACAAATTCCTGAGTAATGTAGGATTTTTTCCTGCATTTCTGCACTCCATAAAGCCTACTTCAGGTGTGAATATATGATTTAAGGCTGGAACCTGACTTAAGGCTTGCTTCCAGTGTTTAGAAAGGATGAGTTCAGTGAGAAAGCATTTTCTCACTTTGGGGCAAGAAGTCCTTAGGATGAGACAAAGAAATCTGAATGGCAAGAAGGAAAAATGATCCTTCAATTCACTTGTCCTCAAGGAAGCCGGCCTTCACTGGAGAGGCATCTTTAATACTTCCTTGAGTCCTTCAGACCAGGAGGCTCTGCTCCTGTGAAGGGGAAGTGATTGAGGTAGTCTGAGGCTGATCACAAGCGCTGAAAGGAAAGACAGGAAAGGAAATTCCAGGAAGAACAATTTATATGTGGAACAAGTTATTTTATTATTAAACTTTCTCTACTATAAAACTTTACCCTGGCTAATAACTAATAAAATTAGATGACATAAATATTACTTTTGTTTTCCACTCCAGTTCACTGGTATAAAGATAAACTAGTAAGTTGTGATTCCACCGAAAGGCAGGCTGTAGGAGCATGACAGGGAAAGGTTGGTTCCATTTTGCTTGTGAAAGCTGCAAAAAAGACTATCATCCTGCTATTTTTCTCTACTTAATCTTGTTTTTGATTGATGGTCAAAAAGACAAAGACTACAGTCACAAACAGTAAGATCTGTAACATGATAACACTACTTTAAGATGGAAGGCTCCAAAATTAAAGTGCATATAAAAATGGAGCCTGCCTCTACTCAGGGTATACTGGTAATGTATACCAGGATATTTACTCACAAAAGAATCAAATAACTAGATGTTAAAAATTCTTTATTCTTAGTAATGAATTATAAAGCTTAACATTATTTCCCTATTTCTTGCTATTAATACTTCCTTATAAGCTTTCAGGGTCCAGAGATCATGTAATTTAGTCTAACTTAGCAATGTATCAATAATATTATGTTGTTATAGCTTATTAATGTTATCTAACCCATTTAGGAGATGAGCAGAATTATATTAATTGAGCAAGAATTATGTGCATGATACTATTAGACACTTTATTTTTATTTTCTTGTTTAATTCTCACAGTCTTCCTTTTTTTATATTAATGATTGAGGAAACTAAAGCTCAAAGAAAAATTTATGGATGAGAAAAGGTGTGTTTTTAATTACATTTAATTCTTACATCGAAATTTAAGAAAACATACTAGTATAATAACTTCCTATGCTACAAAACCTCATCCACATATAGTCATGTTTACACTGCCTCCCTTTTACAACTCATTTTAAAACCACTTCCCACATCCTCCTTTTGCTTTGTGCCACAGAGCAACCTAACTATTCTGTGACAATAGCACCGCCTATTGGCTGGCAAAGGGATCAGAATAATCCCAAATCAGTATCTGTTTCCTTACCCTAATGAAAGATTAATGTATTAATATAATTTGGGCTCTTTTTATTCTCTCTTTTATTATTACAGCTGAGTCACACCTACCTGAAAAAAATTTTCTCATATATATACACATCTCATTTTTTCTCCTTCTCATGTCCTTTTAAAAACTTGGAGAGTTGGTGCATACCTCCATTTCATTGCCAATCAATATGTTTGCTAATGTGCAGCAATTCAGATGAATTGTGGATTAAAAGGGTTTTGCGAATTATTCTGGAAATTGAACCACACTTTATAACACAATTTCTATGGAAACGTGTTGAATTTAAACAAGCTACTAACATGGAACTTTTTGAATTCAACTAATTTATAAGTTGGTAACTTGCCATATTATTTAAACATATAAAAGCATTAAGTCTTCCACTGTGATATCCAAGGTAAGTAAAAGAATAGAATGCTGAAACAAAGCAACACTGTATATATTTTCCCCCTCTGCCTTGTCCTGTGGAGTTGGAATCTTACACTACAGAGTAAAATACTCAAATATTTGTTGATAATAGTGATGAGGTTCATAACTATTTTGCAATGACTCTTTAAAGTTATATCAGTGACACAGGGAAGAAGAGCTCCCATTATTCTAACCTTTATCTCTGTGATGAAAACTACCAGGATTATAACTCTAACCACTCAATTAACTCCAGTCATGGACTTTTGTTTAAAGCAATGCTCTACTTGGATATCTTTACATTCTCTTACACAGAATTCTATATCTTCCTATAATATTGTCTTTAGCATCTAGTCCCTGAAGTTGTGCTATGTTTATGAATAAGACCTATAAATTCCTATCTGTGGGATTTTGCACTGAAGCAAAGGAAATATGTAAGATACTCCAAGTCAATTGGTCAATATGAAATCACTTTTGTCACTGGCACCAATAAAGCAGCAAGGGGAATTTATTCTTCGGCCTTTGACCTATTATCTCAATTCTAGAAACTGCTTCTGAATTATCAATTTGAGTCTGATTTCTTATAAGCAGGGAAAGACTGCCACTGTCCTATATATACTGTAACCATAAGAGCTTTCACCTGACTAGATAGATCCTACTCCTTGACACAGATTCCATGGTCTACTGAGATTTGCCTTTGGCCTAATGCTGACATCATTTGCCCAACTGTAGAGACTTTCTTCACTGTTAGCTATTCCTGCCTTGCAAATCACCTGCCCAGGACTATTCTATTGGCTCCCTGGGACTTGGAAACCTATGGTCTGGCCTGCTTAATCAGTGGTTATGATATCCACCTCTCCCAGGCCCCGGCTGAAAGGCTTTTCCTTTCAAACCTCTCAAATACCTTGATAGGACTATTATTTTACTCATTTCCTATTTCAAAACTTCAGTTGTTTTTATAATGTGACTATACTTTACATTACTGAATAATACTCTTAAAAATGATTAGGATGGTAAATTTTGTTATGTGTTTTTTAAATTTTAAAATGTTTAAACTTTTTTCCTGTTAATCTCTTCCCCAACAATGCAAAATTTTCAATAAAATATATTTTCTTTTAATGTTTCCTTTTTATTTTATATTTACACCAACACTCTCATCCAGGTCCCTCTTGTTTCATACCTATTATTAATTTTAGAAACCTAACCATACTATATTTTGATGTTTATGATTTATTGTTCAGAAATCCTTTCTTTAGGGAACTACTCTATCTGCTTTGTCCATAGGGTTTGTGTTGGACTATCACCCCTCCACCTATAGGTAAGAATGTAAACCAAGTTTGGCCATAGTATCCCATCCTTTTAGCCACAAAAACTCTTTCAGGGATGGGTACATGACCCCCGCTGGGCCAATCACAGTTTTCCTAGAACTTTTGCTGGTGCTTTCAGGAACATACTTTCTCAATTTCTATGATCATAAGCCATAAAGACCACATAGACCTAGAACTGCTGGGCCATCTATCCTACTATGTGGAGAAAACCTATTTATGAAAGAAACTAATTCAGAGTAATGTCTTGAATAAGGAACATATCCTGTTGATATTGAAGTCTTGAATCTAGCTTGATTTCTGTTCAGTTATATTTTCTAAAATACTGTAGTAGTTAGGGTTGGCTACACTGCATTTACAAATAGACTCTAAAAACTAAGTAGCTTAAACAATAAGAAATGTATTTCTTTCTTATGCAACAGTGCTGAGTGGATATTCAGGTAGGCCGTGAAGCTTCTTCCACACAGTCCTTCAAGGATATGGGCTGGTGGCTATTCAGTCATCTTCAACACATGACTTCTAAGGTTTCCCTGAGCAATGCCATTTCATTTAGCCAGAAAATAAAAGAGCACTGAGGAACACATTACAGAGATTTTTATGGGCCAGGCCAAGGAAGTGACTCGTATCACTTCCACTCACAATGCACTAAAGAAAAGTTAGTTATATAGCCACACCTAATTACAAAGTGAGCTGGTAGAAGTAGTTTAATTGCATGTCCTTGAAGGAGACAGATTTTGGTAGAAAGCTAGTGGTCTCTACCACAAATACATTCCTGGATAAAGCCAAATCAACAAAGATGCTGAAAACCAGACCATATCATATTGGCCCCCCCAAAACTATTTTCATTGAATTAAAAATCTGGTTGGATACAATTACTCATTATTCAGCCCCATTATAAGAAATAGTCTAGAAAAAAACTTATCAAATTAATCAAAGGATATTATAAAGGACACCTGTTTATTACATTACATAGTGTCTACATATAAAAACCACTGGAGAAAGTCACATCAGATATCAGTACTAAGGATAACAGAAAATAACAAATATCATTTTTCTCTGATAGGACCAGGAAAGATTAACAACACTGACCCAGTGTCATTGAGGGTATAGGAAACTTAACAAGCTCTTATATTGTTTGAAATATAAATTAACCAGTATGAGTTGTGTGATCAACTGTTTCCTTTTCTGAACTGACTACCCAAGAAGCTTAGAGATATGGCCACAAGTTATCTCTAGTGAGGTAACTATATGAGATTTCACACTTTATTACTTGATTTTAAAAAACATATTGTTTTCAGAATGAGAGGAAAATGAAGATAGTTTTATTTTTAGAAAACAAAAAATAGTTATACTCCTCTAAATAGTTGTTTAGATAATTGATCTCACAGCCATTGTGAAGTTCTGACCTGAAGGTTTTCTCTTTTTGAGTTGGTTGCTACAAAGCTCAGAGTGCTTTTGGGTCCACTCTTAGAAAATGTTAAGTTAATAAGAGTTTACATTATGAGAATTTCATATCTAGCTCCACTTTTCCCCTGCCCTGATTTTACATTCCTCCTTTCACTACAATATTATGCCTTTATCTTTGAGTCCTCAAACTCATGTCCCATCTGGAAGAAGGAAGAGAATAATCTTATAACAGTTTTATTGTATCACAAATCTATCACATTCCCTAAACAAAACTCAAAATTCTATGTATATTTTTTTATACAGCAAAAATCCAAATTCTTCACCTTAGTGTTTGCATATATACTGAACGCCTGGTTCAAACACTGTACTATAAATGGGAGAAAGAGAAAAAAGGCTCAAGTTGCTCATACTCTGGTTCAATGATCCCAATATTATTTTCCACTACAACTCATATCTGACATCCTAATGGCCAAACATTCCTGCAGGCATACCAAGATGTATGCTATGTACAATTCTCAGCATGATAGCAACAACTTTGTTTCTTATTGATCTGGGACACATTGATGGTCTCAGGGGCCAGACAGTTAAGAACATAGATTGACTGCAATATAGAGAGATAAGTATAAGAGAAAATGCTGTGTGTTGTGAAATAAGGGACACAGAATTGAGGAGTAAAGACAAATAAGAAAATTTTCTGTAAGAAATACCTATTAAATAGCAGTTAGGCAGGCAAAGGAGGTGGATAACAGAGATTAGAAGGATCAGTCCAGAAAATGAAAAATTAGGAGGATAATTGGATATTACATGGGAAAGACGATAAGAATATTTTTGGACACTTGAATACATGCTACTTTGTACCATATGTCACCTTTTCTGTGTCACTGGAAAATCAGCTAATCCATATGATAGCATTTTTTAGATAAATGAAGCCAATTCCTTTGAAAAGCAAATATTCTCAGTCTGATCGTTTTAATGAAAAGAAATTTTTTTCCTGCCTTAATAAACTAAACACCCTTATGTACTCACTTTCTCTTTAGATCCCATGCTAATTATAAACAAAACATAGTATACTGTACTTTAACATAAATAGGTCCTTCTGATGCTTTTGACTTTTAAATAATCCCACCACATTACAATAACAGTTATTTCTTATTGCCGATCAGTGTTACTGCTTCTAACTACTATCAGTTCTTTTCCAATCCTTTATGTGTAGAAAATTAGGAAAATAAATTGACAAAGAAAGGAATATTATTGAGTTTGCTAAAACTCTCACTTTATATATTACACCAAGTCAGTAGTTCTGGATAGTTGTATTCTATACAAGGTTCAAAGTGTACAAATATTTTGATTGATTTTTTTCACATGACCCCAAAGAGATGTTGTTGGGTTTTGTTTTGGCCAATTACCAGACAAGTTTTCCTGATTTCTAATAAGCCTTAGTTGAGGGCTATCATTTGGGGTACAGTGGAGTAGAAAGGGGTCAGTTGGCAGTTTTCAAATTTAGACTTTAGCTATAATCTCTAAGTAAGATCATACATTCCATCATAATTTTCTCTATGTTAAAGTTTGATTTAAAATATACCACTGCATTTTGCAGCCATTAGGATGGGTACTATAAAAAAAAAAAAAAAAAAAAAAAAAAAAAAAAACAGAAAAAGTAAAAAGTGTTGGTGAGGAGAGGACGTGAAAAAATTAGAACCTTTGTGCACTGCTGATGGAAATGTAAAATGATGCAGCTGCTAAGTTAAACAGTATATGGTGGTTTCTCAAAAAGTTAAAAATAGAATTACCATATGACCTGACAATTCCACTTCTGGGTATAAAACCAAAAGAATTGAAAGCAGGGTCTCAAAGAGATATTTGTACACCCACTCGTGTACTCATGTGCATAGCAGCATTATCCACAATGGCCAAAAGGTGGAAACAACCCAAGCATCCATTCTCAGGTGAATAGCTGGGTGCAGTAGCCTACCTACTAGAGATGCTGAGGCAAGAGGATTGCTTGAGTCCAAGACCTCTGGGCTGTAGTGTGCTAGGCCAATCAAGTGTCCGCACTAAGTTTGGCACCAATATGGTGACCTCCCAGGAGCGGGGACCACCAGTTGCCTAAGTAGGGGTAAACTGGCCCAGGTCAGAAACAGAGCAGGTTATCCTCAGACGAATAGATAAACAAAAAGGGGTTTGTATACATACAATGTAATACTATTCAGCCTTAAAAAGAAAGGAAATTCTGACATGTCATAACAGGAATGAACTTTCAGTACATTTTGCTAAGTGAAATAAGCCAGACACAAAAAGACAAATACTCTATGATTCTACTGATATGAGATACCTAGAGAAGTCCAATCCATAAAGATATAAGCAGAATGGTGGAGGGAGAGACTGGGAACGAAGAATTGTTGTTTAATGGGTACAGAGTTTTACCTTTGTAAGACAAAAAGAGTTCTGGAAATTGGTTGCACAATAATGTAAATATACTTAACACCACTGAACAAAGGACTTAGAAATGGTTAAGACAGTGAATTTTATGTTATGTATATTTTACAATTAAATAAATTAAATAAAAATTAAACACACACACCAGATTCTGTAACCCTGTTTTGACAATTCTTCAACTTTTGGTAATTAAGGAGCAGTCTCTCCAAAGGAAGTGACTGGACACTTAAAAGGTCTTGAGCTAAAGTGTAGGAAATTTAGAAGAAGTTTATTTCTCTATGTATTTCATCTATCTATACCTTGCTCTCCAAGTGAATTACTAATTTGTTATGTATAAACAGAGTATCTTCTGATTATTTTAGATAGTCAATATTTTATGCTGGACAAACAGAAAGCAATTAATTCTGGTTGACATGAGAATGTTTAGGTGGCATGTTATTGATATCTTTAAACTGTCACCAAATAATTTTTATATAACAAAACGAGAACTAAAGGGAGCCTTAAGAGATCCTGCTAGAATAGTCATCAAGCCATTTCTTAAAGCTCTTAAAAATAAAGGTATGAAAACTTAATTCTGGTCACTCATTCAAAGACATTCATTAGGTTAAAAAATATCCTAATTAAAATGCTGTGGAACTAGATAGAGGTGATAGATGCATAGCAATATGAATGTACTAAATTCCACTGTGTTGCACACTTTAAAAAGGTTAATTTTATGTTATGTGAATTTTACCTCAATTAAAAAGAATGTACTCATACACATCTGACATTTAAAAATGCAGAGGGCAAGTGCTAAAAGAATGAAGAGCTGTGGCTGGCCATGGCCACAGACACTGCACCAAAATCTCATGTAACTCTGACAACACATGAAGAAATAAAATAGTATAGTAACTAGTCCTTTAAATGTGGTGTTGCAAGAAAAATCTTTTATGACAACAGGGTGACATGAGACTATGTGAGCTGTTATACCTCACTACCACCATTACCACTGACTTAAAAACTATATATGAAAGGCAATAAAACTGTGATCCTAGGCTCCTCTGACTTGGCAAATTCTTCAACTTGTCAGGCCTGCAGGATCCACAGAACTCTGGGAACTGGTGTGTGGCAAAGAGAGTACCAGAGAGTCATGTCCGTTCAGCTTGGAGCCTTCATAGCAAGCATATCCTTCACATCATTCATTGGCTGTTTTAAAAGTAAACCAAAGTTGAAGTAACTATGGCCAATTCTGAGCAGTTTATTCTTAACTATCCTTAAACCTGTCCTTATGGTCTAGCATAGTTTCAAAGTGACACAGCAAAGCATGTTCTGAGATCTGAAAGCAGTTAGGATAGTCCTAAGTATAGGGTGTAAGGAGAAAGGCTACCCATTGGCTGTGAGGCCGAAGAGACAGTGAAATCATATCATGGAAAGCCAAAGTAGGCCAAGACAAGGAGCTTGAACATTTTCTTTGAGACTATAGGGAGCAACTGACAAGTTTAATACAGCAGGGGAATAACAGGTTCAAAGATGTGTTTTTAAAAAATCACTTGGTCTAAGTCTAGTTTTTATCATTTAAAAAAAAAAAAAAGAAAGAGAAAAGAATCACTTGGGTGGCAATATTGAGCACGAATTAGAAGAGATAAGACTGAAAGACTACAACAATATTCTACAATATTCCAGAAAAAGGTGTACAAAGTGCAATGGGTTAAACTTTGGGATCGATTGGATATAGTGTTTGAGGTGTGGTACTAAGTGCTTTTCTTAAGTTTTTTTTTTTTTTTTTAAGAGATGGGGGTCTCACTCTATTATCCAAGGTAGAGCGCAATGGCCTGATCATAGCTTACTGCAGCCTCAAACTCCTCAAACTGGGCTCCAACTGGGCTCAAGTGATTCCCCTACCTCAGCCTCCTAAGTAGCTGGGACTACAGGTGCACACCACCACATCTGGCTAATTTTTTTTGGTTTTTGTAGAGATAAGATCTCACTATGTTGCCCAGACTGGTCTTAGACTCCTGTCCTCAAGTGATTCTCCCGCCTCAGCCTCCCAAAGTGCTGGAATTACTGATGTGAGCCACCATGCCCGGCCAAATTATTCCTTTTAATCCTCACTTGAAGTTTAGTATTATAAATCCCATTTAATAGATGAGGAAACTGGGGCTTAGACCCAAGTTAAACTTGGATAAGATCACATAGTTGGTAGGAAAATCAGAATTTTTTTTTAAATTTCAAAGTATTACAGGGGTATAAACGGTTTTGGTTACAAGGATTGCTTTTGTAATGCTTGAGTCAGGGTTAAAAGTGTACCCTATACCCAGACAGTGTTCATTGTACCCATTAGGTAGGTTTTTGCCCATCCCCTCCTTCCTCCAACCCCCTGATTGATTTCCATTGAGTTATACTTCCCTCTATGCATATGTGTGCTCAGTTAATTCCAATGTAATAGTGAGTACATGTGGTGTTTGTTTTTACATTCTTTAGATACTTCACTTAGGATAAAGGTCTCCAGTTCCATCTATATTGTTGCAAAAGACATTAAATCATCCTTCTTCATGTCTGAGTAGTACAATCCCACTACTGGATATTTAACCCAAAGGAAAAGAAGTCATTTTATCAAAAAGACACCTGCACTTGAATGTTTATCGCAGAACAATTCACAATTGCAAAGATGTGGAATCAACCCAAATGCTCATCAATTCATGGGTAGATTAACAAAAGGTGGTATATGTATACCATGGAAATTAGAATTTTAATGCTTTTTAAAAAAATTCTCTAATCCCATGACAGATTATTTAAGGCTGATATATATGACTTAAACCCTGTGCATGTATATTTTCTACTATCTTGGTCGTGTCAACCAATATACAACCAAAATAAATTTCTTTATATAACAAGAATGTAAGTTTAGATATACTGAATACCTCCTGTCAACAGCACATTTAACCTTGATGGATGATAAAAATCCATATTTTATTCCTTCAATAAATTTTTTAGTCCGTGATGAGATCCTAAATTACATGGACTAAAAACAACTTTTACCTGGTAGTGATTTATTTAAAAAAAACAAAAAACTTTATTGATAAAGAAAACTCTTTGTACCAAGCAACACTAGGCTCATAAAAAATTACTACACACTCTTATGGCCTATTTATAGCACTTTTAATAAAAGGTTACATGAATACATTGACTCAAATAGTATATAATTAGGTTATAATCCACAAGGATTTAAAATTGCCAAATTAAAATTCTCTCTGTGTATATAACAAGGAATACAAAACCCTAACATAAATCCATAGTACTTAATTTTAGAAATTACTATATATTGATTTTTAAAATATACCTTGGCTCCAACAGAGAGATCATGGGGATAAATAGTTTTACTTTGCATGCTTATGTCAAAAGCGACTTGAGACATAACCACAAAGCCTAAAAAAGTGGCCCTCATTGCCAGTGTTGTTCTTCCACCACTCCTCTCTCCAAGCACCCATCTTAATTAACTGTGGTCCTAACTTTGGTGTTCTTACGGTCTCAAAAATGATATTTTACACTGCCTGATTGCCTCTAGCAACCAGATGAGTAATGTCTAAATCACAGAGAGGAATGACAGTTCTCCACTCAAATGTCTTAAAGAAAAAAACCACAAAGATTACAGAAAGAACTCTAATTTGGGTGTTAGGATTAAGATCAACTTTGCTGAGACTGGGAAATTTAGCCCAGGTATAATGGCTTGAATAGAGTTGCCTGGAAGATAGCACAACACTAACCACTCAATGCAAATCATTAAACATTTCCATTACCCCTATCCTTAGGCAAACTTACTTATCCAACAAGAATCTTAATTTTGTAACTCTAATAGATTATTCTTCACTTCATATAAAAACAGAAACCTATATCTTTGAAATAGTTCCAAGTATCCTACCTGATTAAAGAGCAGCCTTATTTTAAACTCAATCTCCTTCTAAAAAATTTAATCTGAGTAGGCACTAACCCCAGTATGCAAAAATCATTTGCCAACTAAGTTGTTTAGCAAGAAATGATATGAATGTTTATTTTTTTCTTGATTTAAAAAAGATAAATAAGAAAACATAACTCCTCAGTGAAAGCCATCCAAAGGTAATTTCAGATTCTCCAAATTATAAAAGGAAGAAACAGCCAAGAGAATGAATTTTCAAACTCAGTTCCAGTACATATTAGAACTTAAAAGAAATATTAGACACTGGGTCTTATTCAGAAACATGCTTAAATTTGTGATATGAAAAAGAAATGAATTCATTCGTCAATACTAAGGCAATTTTGAAGAGGAAAATGTAAAAAGAAACAAGCCTATCTTGATTTTTTTAGTTCGTGTTTAATAAATTGCTTTGGAAGTAAACTTTGTTCTTTTATTCCATCTGCTGTAGAGTAAGGACTATAAAATCATTGATAAATGTCTAGAAAAGCTTTCTTTTCACCATAGTAACAGTATATACCCTTACATAAATGCCATTTAAGCTAACTCTAGGCATACACAGCATCACCAAAACACTCCATTTTACTCCTTTTACTTTTCCTGACCTTAATATCTCAATAGGAAACCCTACTGGGATGAGATACTATTCTGGAAATAGTTGGATTGATTCTTTTTTACTTGTGGGCTCTGTGGCAGGTTATAATCCTACCTGACAAAGATAGGATTCTCATCACAGTTTAAACAACATGAAATATCAGACAGAAGAGAAGAAAATGATTGTTACAACACTGAGGTCCAGGGGCAATGTGTACCTAGTACAAACAACCATGAGTTGGTTCAGAAATTACTAAGGTCAACCCAGACCTAAATACCTTGTAGGTCTCTCAAAATAGCTAAGATTACCTTGGAATGCCTTGACACCAACTAAACTGACAAAAAAATGCTACATAAATGTAGATATTTTTACTGCAAAGGCAACTGGTCAAGAGGATAGCCTTGAGCCAGACCACCTGTCTCTGAAATTTATCAGCTTATATTCTTTAATATTACTTCACTTCCCTGTGCCCTAGTTTCCCTACCTAAAAAGTAGGAATAATAAGATAAAGTATGATCATAGGATAAAATTAGTTACTATATATAAAGTGCTAAAAATAGTGTCTGGCACTTAGTAACCATTACATGTATTAGCTTTGTATTATTAATTTGTATTAGTGTTCTCCCTAGAGTAGAAGAACAGAAGGACCATCCATTATAAGTCAGATTTTGACCATATGATGTAAGATTATGTTTAAGACCTAGCTGTTCTGCTACTGAAAGGAAGGGATAGGCAAGAGGAAGTCCTGATGCTCTGGAAGTTCAGATTAGCCCTAGTACTCTGTAAAGCAGCCATACTTCTTCTGCCTAAAAAGCTCTAGTGACTTCAGGATCAAAAGAAACTTTCAGAAAAGCTGGTAGAGAGAAAGACCAAAAGGAAAATAAATGTAGAGGGTAGAGGGGAGGGAAATAGATATGATTTGAGGCTAAGAATTTCTGGTAGCACTATTACCATCCCAACCACTGGGAGTCCCTCCCTTATCTAGGGTGCAATTAGAGTACAAAGCAAGAGTAGAGAAGACCATCATGTAACCCACCTTGGATCCACAAAGTGTGGGGTAAGTATGCATGGGTTATTTTCCAGGCATGCTGGAGGGATGCTCACTTCACTTCAGTCCTATAAATTGGTCAGTCCTAAGGTCATCTTGAATTGTAGTAAATTCTAGTTTCTTCACAAAACACACATCCAAATTGTTAATTTTTCCTTTTTTCCAGACGTGTTGTCAATATCAAAGCCCTTCCAAAGAGGTGTTATTAGAGATAATAAATATATATAGCAAAATGGATACTGTAGACTATGGTTAAATAATAACATAATAATAACAGATACAAATAACCTAGACAGATTAAATCATGAAGAAATAGAAAATCTAAACAAACCAAAAATAAGGAAACTGAATCAGTAATAAAAAGTCTCCACAATCAAAGAAAAGCTCAGGAACTGATGGCTTCACTGCTGAATTCTACCAAACACTTAAAGAAGAATTAATACCAATTCTTCTCAAACTCTTTCAAAAAAATTAAGAGAAGGGAAAACTTCTAAACTCATTTTACAAGGCTAGCATTACCCTGACACCAAAGCCAGATAAGGATACTCCAAGAAAAGAGAACTGTAAGCCAATAGATGCAAAAATCCTCAACAAAATACTAGCAAACTGACTTCAACATCACATTATCATTCACCATGATCAAGTGGGATATACCCCTGGGATGCAAGGATGATTTGACACACACAAATTAATAAATGTAATACACCATTTTAACTGAATAAAGGCCAAAAACCATATGATCATCTCAGTAGATGCAGAAAAAGCATTTGACATAATTCATATTCATGATATAAACTCTTAACAAATTAGGTATAGAAGAAATGGACCTCAATACAATAAATATGACAAACCCATAGCTAACATACTCAATGGTGAAAAGTTAAAAGTTTTTCCTTTAAGATTTAGAACAAGAATGTACACGCACTCTCATCAATTCTATTCAATGTAATACTATAAGTTCTAACAAGAGCAATTAGACAAGAAAAATAAATAAAAGCATCAAAATCAGAAAGGAAGAGATTAAATTATCTGTAGAAAATAAGATCTTATATCTAAAAAATCCTAAAGACTCCACCAAGAAACTGTTATAACTAATAAACAAGTTCAGTGAAGTTGTAAAATACAAAGACAATGTATAAAAATCAGTAGTGTTTCTATATACTAACAATGAACTATTCAAAAAAGAAATCAAGATAACAATCCCATTTATAATAGCTATCAATAAATATACTTAAGAATAAATTTAATCAAGGAGGTAAAAGACCTGTACACTAAAGACTATAAAACACTGATGAAAAAATATTTAAAGACACAAATAAATATCCTGTGTTCTTCAAATAAGATATCCTGTGTTCATGGAATGGAAGAATTAATACTGTTAAAATGTCCATACTACTTAAAGCTATCTACAGAGTCAATACCATCCCTTTCAAAATTCTATTGACATTTTTCACAAAAATAGAAAAAAAAAATCTTAAAATTCATATGAAACCACAAAAGACCCCAATACCAAAGCAATCTTGAGCAAAAAAACAAAGCTGGAAGCATCACACTATCTGATTTGAAAATCTACTACAAGGCTATAGTAATCAAAACAGCAAGGTTTAGTACTGGCATAAAAAAAGACACAAAGACCAGTGGAATAGAATAAGAAGCCCTAAAATAAATCCACACATTATAGTCAATTGATTTTCAACAAAGGTGCTGTGTTAGTCTGTTTTGTGCTGCTATAAAGAGATGCCTGAGGCTGGGTAATTATTATAAAGAAAAGAGGTTTATTTGCCTTAGAGTTCTGCAGACTGCACAAGAAGCATGGTGCTAGCATCTGCCTCTGGTGAGGGCTTCAGGGAGCTTCCAATCAAGGTGGAAGGCCAAAGGGAAGTAGGTGTGTCACACAGTGAATGAAGGAGCAAAGAAAGAGAGGAGGTGGTGCTAGACCCCTTTAAACAACTAGCTCTCCTATGAACTAATAAAGTGAGAATTCACTCAGTATTGCTGGGAGGGAACCAAGCCATTCATGAGGGTTACCCCTCATGACTCAAAAAGCTCCCACCAATCTCCACATTCAACACTGGGGATCAAATTTCAATATGAGATTGGGAGGGGCCAAACATCCAAACCATATCAGATGCCAAGAACACACAATGGGGAAAGGATACTTTTCAATAAATGGTGCTGGGAAAACTGGCTATCCACATGCAAAAGAATGAATTTAGACCCTCATCTCACACCACATACAAAAATCTAGCTCAAAATGGAATAAAGACTTAAATATAAGACCCAAAACTAAAAATCCTAGAAGAAAGCAGAGAAAAAAGCGTCTTGACCTTTGCAATAGTATCTTGGATATGATACCAAAAACACAGGAAACAAAAGCAAAAATAAACAGGTGTGATTACATCAAACTAAAAAGCTTCTGCACAGAAAAAGCAAACAAACAAAAAAACCAAAGTCTCTACAAAAATAGAGTGAAGATCCAACCTATGGAAGAAAATACTTGTAAGCCATACATCTGATAAGAGGTTAATATCCAAAATCCATAAAGAGCTCAAACAATTTAATAGTAAGAAAACAACAATGAAAAAAACTGATTAAAAATAAGCAAAGCACCTAAATAGTCATTTCTCAAAAGAAGACTTACAAATGACCAACAGGTATATGAAAAAATGTTGAACATCACTGATCATCAGGGAAATGCAAATTAAAACCAAAATGAGATATCATCTCACACCTGTTAGAATGGCTAGTATCAAAAAGACAAAGGACAATGATGTAGAGAAAAAGGACCTCTTGCACACAGTTGGAAAACAGCATGGAGGTTCCTCAAAAAATTAAAAATAGAACTACCATATGATTCAGTAGTCCCCCTGTTGGGTATGTATCCAAAGGATAGAAAATCAGTATGCCAAAGAGATACCTGCACTCCTATGTTTATTGCAGCACTATTCACAACAGCCAAGATATGGAAACAACTAAAGTGTCCATTAAAGGATGTTGAATGAAGATGATGTGATATATATATATGCAATGAAATACTACTCAGCTTTTAAAAAGAAGGAAATCCTGTTATTTGCACAACTTAGATGAACTTGGAGGACATTATGCTAAGTGAAATAGGCCAGGCACAGAAAGACAAATACTGCAAGATCTCACTTACACGTGAAGTATAAAAAAGACAAAACCATAGAAACAAAAGAATAAAATGGTGATTACCAGAGGTTGAGGCAAGGGAGGAGTTGAGGGGTTTGGGAGATGATGGTCAAAGGGCACAAAGTTTCAGTTAGACAGGAGGAATAAATTCAAGGGATCCATTGTACATCACAGTGACTACAGTCAATTAGTTTAGTTTATATGAGGGTTCATTCTTGGTGATGTTCATTCTATGGGTCTGGCAAAATTTATGATGACATGTACTCACCATTTTAGTATTATGTAGAGTAATTTCACTGCACTAAGAATCCTCTACATTTGCTTACTTATCCCGCCCTACCCCCAACCTTTGGCAACCACTGATCTTTTTACAGTCTCCATAGTTTCACCTTTTCCAGAGTATCATATAGGTGGTATTATAAGGTATGTAGCTTCTTTCATTTAGTTATACGCATTTAAGGTTTCCCCATGTCTTTTCATGGCTTGATAGCTCATTTATTTTTAGCACTGAATAATATTCCATTGTTTGGATGAATGTAGCCATTTTTAAAATGGGTTTCTGTTTACTGTTTTCTTAAAACAGAATTCACCAGGATACTTTGAAAAACATAACTCTATCTAATTTTTGACTAATATATTCACATGGTTCAAACATAAAGCATAAAATGGTATTTAATTAAAAAAAACTCCCTCATGCAGTACCATCTGCTAAGTTCCCATCCCTGCATACACACAACTGGTAATCCTTCTTTATTAGTTTATCCTTTCTCAGATTATTTTTCATGCAAAGACAATATAAATGTGTGTGTGCATATATATACACATATGCCATACACGTGTACAATTTCTCCCCTTTTGTTTTTCCACAAATATTTTAATAGTTTATAAGCTGTTCTGTACTTTTCCTTCTTAACTAGTAATATATGATGATTTTTTTCATATTAGGACATAAAGCATATCTTCATCATTTTATAGCTGTATCCATTGTGTTAATATACCATAATTTATGCAACTGGTCCTCTAATAATGAACACTTGCATTTAGGATAAAATTATATTACAATTATGGAATTATTTGTTTATAAAGAATCAACGAATTTTGAACAAAAGTTAAATAAGTTAAATAATCTCCTATAGCTAAAACAGTGCTATCAGAGTTACTGTGCTAATTCAGGTATTTAGAATAATAGTTCTAAGTCTAAAAGTAAAAATATATTTCTAAAAAAAAGAATCCATAATATTACTGACAAATCTACTTGGTCATACTTGGATTTTTTTTTTGAGTTTATTAAATATTTTGAATAATGTTACCCATATGATTCACTCACATGATATGTCAGGGAAATTGTCAGGCTTCAAGAAGCCTACCTGGTTTGTGTATGACTGCCACAGGGATTTTGATTTTGATTCATGGCATGTGAAAGCATTATTGGAAAGCAGAAAGAAAATAATTATTAAGTGGCCCTTAAAATCTTCACTTTCCTCTAGGACTCATGGTGAACAAATGTCTGGGGAAAATGTCATCTACTAACTAAAAACAATAACTCTTTTCTTCTTATTAGAAGATAATTTGAGCATCTGCCCATGGACATATAAAAATTTAACCATTACAAGTGATGTTTATTCACCTGATTGGATAAACTAAACTCTGGTTATAATTTATAATTCATTACTTTATGTAACTAAACGAGTCACACATTTAAGTCTGCCAGCTTTTAAACTTGACATTCTTTTATTCTGGTAATGGTTTATTTTCTGTAATGAGTTACACAATTAATATTTCTTACCTACAGTCTAAGACTAAGTCTCTCCTAGTCTCTAAGAATAATTTAAAACAAACACTAGGAATCTTTGTATATTAAAATGCATGAAAAATATTGGGACAGGTGAAAACAACCTACATCTACCTCAAGTAGTCATTAGTGCCTCTATATTTCAACTTGGTGGATAAGAATTATTCAAAGCAACACTTTAAAACTACTTCCAATTAAAAAGAGATAAAAATTATACTAGTAAGTGGAGAATATGTCTACACCGAGATAAGAATATTACTTAGTGGTAATTTTTCATATCTTAGAAATTTAGGCTATAACCCAATCCTTTAAGATTTAAAAAATTTTAATTTTTATATATCCATTTAGATGTTATTTTTTAATATCAGCTTTTCATAAAATACCAAGTTGAATTATATTTTTTAGTCTTTTTACTAAAGACAAAAATATAAAATTTTTTACCCAATTTATAAAGATTAACTAAAATGTTCATCTTTAGTTAATCTTTGAAATGACCTGTGCTGTGGACAGAATTTTGGTTAAGCAGTTGTTTATTTTCCGCTATGCTCTATAATGTTAAAACAATATTGTGACAAAATAAATATTCTCTGTAGAATTCAGATTGAAAGACCTTTCTTTAGGGATTTCATTTACTTTAAAATTCGCTCCAGATCTAATCTTTCATATGAATGGGATATAAAAGTGATAGCAATAGTTAGCATTTCTTTGCTAACTATAGAAACCCAAGCCTGGTAATTATCTACAACTTTTTACATACAGATATCCTTATGGTTATTTATACTCCAGTCTCCTTCAAATATACATACTTAATAAAAACTAACATGTTTGTTTATGAAGAATATATTTGGGAATCTTAAAAATAAGAATGTCTCTGCACCCAGGACATTAAAAAGGAAGTAAGTAAGTAAATAAATAAATAGAAATAAGAATGTCCACACAGTTATATGATAATAAATATTTGGGTGATACTGAATTATGTGCCTACTGTACAGAATGATATGACATGCTTCTGTCCTTGAGAATTTCACAGCTTAGTGAATGGGACAAATTTGTAAAAAAAATAAGCAGGAAAATATAAGTTTATGGGAGAATGTTTAGGAATACTAACTGTATTGGTTTCCTAGGGTTGCCATAACAAAGAATCACAAATTGGGCGGCTTAAAACAACAGAAATTTATTGTCTCAGTTCTGGAGGCTAGAAGTCCTAAATGAAAGTATAGGCAGAGGCCTTTGAAGGCTCTAGGAAATAATTCTTCCTTGCCCCTTCTAGTGGCCCCTGGCTTTCCTTGGTTTGCAGCTGCTTCACTCCAATCTCTGCCTCTGTCTTCACATGGCCTGTTTCCTGTGTATGTCTCTGTGTGTCCCCTCCTCTTCTTATAAGGACACTAGTCACTGAATTTAGGGCCCACTCTAATCTAGTATGACCCCCATCTTAATTATATACACAAAGTGCCTATTTCCAAATAAGGACACATTCTGAGGTTTCAAATAGACAGGAATTTTGGGGGGACATTATTGAATCCACTACACTGAGGAAAAAGAACAAAAAATACTTGTCAGATTGTGTAAACTTCAAGTATTCTACAACTTGCCAACTTCTTAAAAGTTCTTAAAATATTAGTTTTACAAATATTCATTTCAACAATGGGATCTGAGGTGATTTAACAGAATATTCTTGAAGTCTTAAAGAGTAATTAATTATATTTTCATCCATATTAATAGCTATTCAAAATGTAGTCTGTAAAGTACAGATGACAGTTGCATCCATTCTTGCTTGCCTAACATACTTTATCAGAATGAAGAGCAAGGTTTGTTTTCTTTCTGATGAGACATCAATGAGATGTTGTGGTTTTTACTAAGTATAATTATTCCTTCTTTGCAGAAAGAATAGAAGGATAGCCATAATCGTTACAACAAAAGACCAGCTTTCCCATTACGTGAGGGATTCTTAAAAGCACTAGAGGTCCCCCAAATCACAAAGTGGCAATGATCTAAGTTAACTGGCAAGACAGAGGTAAAATATAGATTATATCTTCAATTATACCATTTATGAAATAGTATTTTTATGGTAAGAAATGATAAAATTATTGACTAAGATTTAGTTTACAATTTGGGCTTAATTACTATTTTCTATTATAAAAGGCAGAAACAATTCTTTGAGTTTTGGGATTTTAAAAAAGATATGTCATAGCATTCATGGCTTTCAGTTCTTTTTGATACGAACCATTATCCATTTGTTATGTGTGTTTTATAAAATGCCTGATAGATGTTCTCCCTTCTTCAAAAACATGATTCTTTAGAAAATGAATTCTATAATATGCTTGCTACAAATATGGTCTCTTCCCATCTCTTTTTTAACAGTAGCTTAAATAATGCAAGTACAAATGCCACTTCCTTAAATATCTGATGGGTCCTCAGCTCTCCAGCATGTGGTAGCTTGGTAGCTTTGTCCTCAAACCATTTTTTCTTTCTTTCTTTTCTTTTTTTTTTTTTTTTTGGCCTGTCAGCTGTGAGAAACAGTTTTCTACCAATTACTGTCACAATATGAATAAATTCAAAACTGAAAATGTAAGCACTGAATATTTTCAGTAAATTTATCCCAAAACTACATTAAAATAAAAATTTACTATTTAAACAAGGAATTTAGCAAGTAATAAGGAAGAAGCATCACATTGTACTTTGTCTTCTATAAATAAAAATACAATATAAGAAGATAAACCAACAAGCATTCATGCAAAGAAAAATGGGCAAATGACAGCAAGCATATAAAATGAAATGAAAAAGAAAAGTTATAGCTTCAAAGAGAGCATCGATTAAGAAATATGACTTAAAACATTATGCAGTTACTGGGTTTTTCCCCTTTTTTGGATGATTATATTTTTAAAAATATTTATCTAGCATTTGCCTCTTTATCCAGCACCAATTAGTTTCTTTTAGTGTGTGGCTCTAAATAAACAATAAGCAAGCATCTGGTTCCTAACATGATTTTGATTTAAATGGTGTTAAGAAAGAAACATGCTATAAAAATTAGCAATGTCTTTAGGTTATCACTCCTAATAATACCCCAAATAAACAAGATACAGTTGGCTCTTAGTCTAAACTGGTCTATGCTAAAACTTTTTTTGGGGGGTGGGGGGTAATAAAAGTTATATGCTTATAGGTATGACCAATAAATACACAGTTTGAATTGGCTACGTATATACAGTCCCCATGGTCTGATCCTTGTTTGGCCAAAACACTGCTTTTCTAGTCCCTGAATCACAGTCAGTTTTGACACCAGGGTGACGATGCACAATTATTTCCAAAACACATTCTTTTAAACATACTTTCGGAATAGGCATTATATTACCGTTTGTGTATTCTCAATCTTCTCAAATGTCATTTTTAAAATATTTTATTCTTGATGGTCTATGTACATTATAGATTGCAGTTTAACAAACTCTCACAGAAGATTTGGGCCTGGAAGTCATAGTTTGTGTTATCACTAACCTCTACTCTCTCTAACTCTCCCCCTCTCTTTATCACTCATATTCAATCAACCACCAAGTCATGCTGTCATTTCCTTCCTAATGTCCCTTATAAGCCTGCATATTTTACAGCTCAGCTACCACCCTTCACTTCAGACTAGCACCGTGTGTCAGTATGAATACAATAACAATTGCATCCTAAATGATCACCTGTACTACAATCCATCTGGTCAGAACAATCTCCCTAGAATGCCCCTTTAATCATGTCATAACTTTCAGAACTATTTAAAGGCTTCCCATTTTATATAGAACCATTTCTCAAAATACGTTTTATAGAATACCAGAGTTTCACAAAATTTTAACACGTTTCAGTTTTTAAAAGGGAGGAGGGGGAAAGGGGTGGATTCTCTTGCCAAGTGTGGATTAACAGAAAAAGTGGTTTCTTTACAGCAAGATTTTTCAGAGCTTTTGATATGCTAAATACACATTACATATATCCAAGGTTGGGAAAGTATGCATTTCACAAATTTATTTCATCACAGAACCCTTTTTACAACATGGTACCTTGTAACTCTCCCAGAACATTAGAACAGTTTTTTAAAAGCATAAACTCAGAGTTTGCTCTTTATGGCTCTCTAAAGTCTGACTTCAAACTTATTTCTAAACTTATCTCTTACTAACTTCTATATGAATTTCCACCTTCAACTAGACTCTACATTCACTGTACTGAGCCAGTTATATGCATGTATGACTCTGTCCACATTCCTATCTACAAAAACTCTTGTCAACCCTTTCATAGCCAAGTTCAAGTTCTGTTTCCTCCACAAAGCCTTCCTTAACAATTCAAGTGCACATTAATCTTTTCCTCTTCTGAATTACACCACTTACACTTCATCTAATGCTCCATGTGACACTCAATCACTGGTCTAAACATAAATCTTCTAGAGATCTAACTTTGAATTTAGTTTTTGTTGGTAGTCTCTTCTCACACACTAGAGAGTAAGACCCCTGAAAGAAAAGGCATACCTTTTGCATATGTCCTATAGTATTTACAGCTTTGCAGTTAATAGGGCTGCAAAAATATTTGCCAAATAGATGGAAAAACATGGTTAGGATAGTTTGCTATTTGCTTCTCCAGTTCCAGTCTCCACCTTTCTGCTCTCTGTCCCAGAAAGCGACTTATATAAATTACATCAACAGGTTCCCTTGCCCTCTGGCTCCTAGTGGGATTTAGCTAATAGGGACTACCTTGAGGAGAATGAGGTCAGAGAATTTTTTGCTGGCGTCCTCCCTGCAAGGTCAAATGGGCTGTTTCCTTTGGCCCAAGGTCATAACTCTGTCTCCATGTCCCAGAAACCATTTTTTCCCTTCACCTTTTCAGCACTGGAAATGGTAAAGACAACCTGCTCTTATTGCACTTGTGGTTTTTTATACCCTGTTTCCCCCTAGACCCAGCCCACACATTCACATAGTCCCTTTATTAAACTCTCCTAAAATTACCTAATTTGAACGTGTTGTTTCTTGCCTAAATCCTAACTGATACAGATGGTAGATATAAATTGCTTAGCTGTTTTAAAAAAAATAGCTATTAGTCTCATGATACTAAGAATAGGCAATGAATTTGTTTTGAGAATCTAGAGTGAAATACAAGGTATAGTCTACAATGAGTGTTGGATTATGATCCACTTGGGGGAAGAAACCATGATTTATTCATCTCTGTATTCATCCCTGTGCCTAGAAAAGTCCCAAGCACACTGTTTGCAATAAACATTCACCTAACTGGATTTAATAGTCTATGGCAGAGGCAGTGCTCACCAAATATGCACAAGCTCCTCTACATTTTCCAGCCTCCTCTGCAGTTAGATGGGGGTCAAATGACTGGGCTCTGGACAGTGGAATATGAGTAGAAGTGATATATGTCTCTTCCAGGCCTGCCCAACATCATTCCAAGTGAGCCCTCAACTCTCTTCTTCCCTTGTCATTGTTGAAAACTTTTTCCAAATTTGTCAACACAAGATAAATGAGTGCTGGCTGATTCAAAAAATAAACATTTGTGTTAAGCCACTGAGTTTTGCGGTTTATTTATTATTTAACTAACACAGAGTCCAAGTATCCTCCATTTATAACAACTTCATATCTTAAATAATACAACTGATTTTACTTTCTCTTTAGATACTAGAGCCTATTAAAATTTTTTCTATGACAAGATAGAGTGAAGACTAATCATATGCTTTAGGTTATACAACGAAGGAAAATATATGCCTCAACAATCATTTATTATTGACAAATAGGGAGCAAAACTAAAAACATTTTTTTTATTTTTTTAGCATTAAGTAAGCCTGAGAATAAGATAACTACAAAAAAGAGGTGATGATGATCTGAGTGAGGAGTTCTACCTCCAGACTGAGACCCCAGGTACAGGCCCATATATTGTTCTTTTTGGTGTAGCCAGAGAAGAAGAGAAGAGCTTCTGTGGTTGAAAATACAAGATACAAAGAATGGTGTTTCCAGAAATTTGGGACACTTTTAGATTTGCTAGGTATTTCTTTTATGCTTTAATCCCCTCTTGCTGATGTTTGTTTTATACTATGTTTAAAAATTAAAAATCTTTTACCTCAAAAAAATAAGAGAAAAATAAAGGAATAGATTTGTCTTGTTCTTTGTCATCTGTTAAAAATACACTATATTCTCAAGCAGTGGGTTAAGCTTTTGAAATTTTTAGGTTCCAAATGTTTTTTTACCCCTCATGGATATTTAATACTCATATTTAGAAAATGGAATATTACCAAAGGAGAATATATTTCTTATCTATATATATTTACCTATCTAAAATGTACACATACTTGAATTTACACATAAAAACAGACAGCCATTTTGCATTATTTGAAAGTTTTAAAACTCTCATCTCTTTTTGAGATTTCGTTCTTACTCGTATTACTGATTTGAGCAACTGTCCTTGACTTTGTGTTCCTTTCACAGTCTAAAATGCTGTTTTGTTAATTTTGCTTTTAAATGCCTTAGGCAAGTATTACAATGTATCAAAAATATATAGTGTGTGTTTAATTGTTATATGAGAGCACATCAGGCTCCCTATCCTGCTGCCATCACATTTCTTATGGCTACAGTTCAGACATTTAGTGTACTTAAAATGAAGTCACGTACCACGTAAGAACGTTTCAGTCAATGATAAACTGTATATGTGATGATGGTCCCATAAGATTATAATATCCAATTTTTACTGTACCTTTTATTCTATGTTAAGGTATGTTTAGATACACAATACTTACCATTGTGTACAATGCCTATAGTATTCAGTACAGTAACATGATGTACAAGTTTGTAGTCTAGAAATAGACTGTACCATATAGCTTACGTGTGTAGTAGACTATATAACATCTTGGTTTGCATAAGTATACCCTATGATGTTCATGCAATGATGAAACTGCCTGATGATACATGTCTCAGAATGTATCATCATCGTCAAGTGACACATGACTATACTAGTTAGTCAGCACTCCCTTTCGCTGATTTTCTATCTCCTCATCAGGATCATTTTATAGGTGTATTGCAAGTAATCTTTTTTTAAAAAAGATCTTTCCATTCCTCTTGAAACAAACACTAAACCTATTTTTTTGTGCAGAACTTTCTTAAGGCCCCTCTTATGTCTAGGCTAGACTATACATATAACTCCTTAGAGCACTACCTTCCTTGGCTATAATAAACTCTAAATTATATACTGATTCCTCTCAAATTTCTACTTTACCAATCAGTTTTCTGCTGGATGATCAGAATTAGGCCACAAGTAAAAGATGTCTTAACTCTCCCTCTGATATCATAAATGAGAACTTCAGCTACTGATTTATCAAGTGAAACAATAAGTGTGGTATATATTTATTTATGTATATTTTTACCTATAGAGTTAAATATAAAAGCATCCCTTGTTTGTCTAATTTCTCCATAGTCCTTTCTTTATAAGTTATAACTACTTCTTAAGTGGTCTTCTTTAGTGTAGCTTTGGTTTATCTCTCCTCTGACTTTTAAAAATATATTTGAACCAAAACACTTTCCAAGAAAGAAATAATTCTAAGGAGAGTTTAAAATTATCATAGCCAGAACAACATAAATTTCTGCTGAACAAATACTGAAATAAATGTATTTGTATGTATAACTATTTTCAATACTTATCACACAAGAAAAGTATCCTAAGTATTAATAGTTCTAGATTTACTAATTACAGGTCGATTAAATGAAAATGTAAATAATTCTATGATAAAAATTAAATCTACACCACAATAATAGGTGTCACATGGAATAAAACAGATTTATAGAATGAGAGATGATATATAATAAAGCCCTACTTGAAATGATGACTTTAATAGCTATCATATTACTATACTAAATTATGTATTAGCATATACAGACAGCATTAAAAAATTCTGCATTACTATCTTCACATAATGTAATAATTAAGGCCCCCAAAATACTGTATATAAGCTCAACTTCTTAAAAGTTATCTAAGTGAAAACATAACAGTTATTTGATGGTTGCTGAGAGGTAAAGAACTTGCCACCCACATCAATAACTTTCACGTGAATTGAAGTAGTTAATAAGCATGATGGATGCTATCAAGAGGTCTATACAAAACTAAGCTTAAAAGAGTAGTCAAAGAGACCAGAAGAGACGAGGGTGATATGGTAGGACAGTTGGGAAAAGGCGATAAGGAAATAGATGATATACCTAAGGTAAGGAACAATGGTAATTAATGAAGAAATGGATGTTTGGCAGAAATAGGATCAGGAAATATTAATGTCATTTAAAATAAAAAATTATATTATGTAAACTGCTTGGTCTTTTGCTACAAGAGACCTTATTAGTTATCTGGGGAATTAGAAGAAATCTTCAAATATGCTTATAAACTATTTTTTTAAAAAGGGAAGAAGAAAGCAAGAGGAAAACAAAACTAAAATATCTATCATATAACATCTCTTGTGAATTTAGACTTATTGGACTTTTAATAAAATAGACTGAAAACGCTTCACATTTTTAAAATGCTAAGAAAGAAAATGGCTAAGGCAAAAAAAAATAATTGGAAAACAAAATCACTGGTTTTACACAAAGAAGATCTAAATTAAAGAGTTGATACCTCAAAAAGAAAAGTGGTCCATACTAAATAGTAAGATTCAATAAAAGGATCCAAGAGCTGAGGTCTGTTGTTGACAGTGGAGCTTGGAAGGGTTTTATTCCAAGTCTCAGTTTCTGAACCAGACCATGAATCTCTAACAAATGGTAGAAGAGCAGTATATACTCTGATCACATTAAATGGTAAGAATGAAAACTAGGGAATGAGAAAATGAGCATGGAAAGGTAAAGCAGAATTCGCTGCTCTGTATAATGCAACCCCAGACCTAGTTTAAAGAGCTGATTTGGTTCCCTCCTTGTCATGCCCATTCTGCCTATACATTCAAAAAACTATTAATATATTGGTCAGAAGTGCCTGGTATTAACCAATATGTTATTCCTATCTATCAAAGACAGTATGACATATCCCGTAAGATTTCTATAGATATGTTACATTACTAAAACCAGTTCCAAAGACCCTCGCATACACCTTACAGGAAAAACTTGAACTACCAACTGGCTCTCCATACTTGTGAAAAACTGAATAATCTTTGAGGCCCACCATTTAAAGGTATGATCTCTGTTAATCAGGGCTCAACCAGGATCACATTTTGCCTTTTCTCTAGAGTCCATCTGCTAATACAGACTATTTCCATGGTCACTCCGGCTCTTACTGGGTCACCATAGCTCCCAGTTTTCATGAAGAATAAAGGCAAAAGCCAAAATACACTGATTTTAGCTATAAACATACCCTTCTAGAATGGGTGACTGTGAAAAGACTAGGTTAGCTGATGGCAAACAGACATATCAACATTAAGATTCTAAAATGAAGAGACTGGTTGAGACTAGGGATATACATTGTTTATACTTTAAATTGAAAGTGGGAATATACTTTTATCTGGTTATAACAAACAGCTTGACAGATGACAAACAGCTTTCCCCTTGCCTGACCTCTGTTCACTGGTGCACATCACATACTGGGGTAAAGATACTTGTAGCACAGAATGCTCTAAGTGTCAACAATATTACTTCAAAAAATTTCAGAGCACAGACCTAGAATATGCATATGATTTCAGAGCCAGAAAAAAAATGCAGAGTAGCTGGCAACAATCTGACAAATTTAATAACTATGTCCTGATCATAGTAATGTACAACTTAAACGCTTAAACCCCAAAGAGAAATAGTGTCAAAAAAAGAATACATTTGACCTTTCAGGCAACAACTTTAAAATGTAATGAACTCTTGCTTTTCTACTTTGACCAAGAGAATTCAATGGTACAGATAATCCAATATGCCTGGCAATCAAAAAATCTCCTACATTTGGCTTTTATTTTATTTTCAAAGATTTTATTTTTTTAGAGAAATTTCAGACTCATAGCCAAATTGAGAGAGAGGTACATAGATTTCCATATATCACTTGCCCCGACCTGACTATGCACAGCTTTCCCCATTATCAACATCCTCCACCAGATACATGTATTTGAAAGGAAGGATTTACACCCAAACTCTTCTCCTACCTTGTGCCAGGACTTGTATTATTTAGGTGTTGGGGATCAGAGTGGATAAAAACATATACTTAAACATGTAATTAAAATACAACATGGTAAGATTGCTGAAAAGTGGTCTGTACTGTTCTATAAGGGCACAGAGTGCCCTAAGACTGCAAAGTAAGTATATGCCTAGATACACACAAACTGAGCATCAAGGAGACAGATGACAGGTGGGTTAAAAAGAGAGATAATACACAAAACATAAAACAAAGTTACCTAGTGCTGGTGAGGTTGTGGGGAAAAGGCTATTCACTTACACTGCTGGTGAGAATGTGAACTGCTAAGGTCTATCTGGAAAGTACTCTGGTAATATTTATTAATAAAAATTGCACATATCAGTTGCCATAGCAATGCCACTTCTTCTTTCTTTTTTTATTTTGAAACAGAGTCTCACTCTGTTGCCCGGGCAAGAGTGCCATGGCGTCAGCCTAGCTCACAGCAACCTCAAACTCCTGGGCTCAAGCGATCCTCCTGCTTTAGCCTCCCGAGTAGCTGGGACTACAAGCAGGCGCCACCACGTCCGGCTAATTTTTTCTATATATTTTTAGTTGGCCAATTAATTTCTTTCTATTTTTTAGTAGAGACAGGGTCTTGCTCTTGCTCAGACTGGTTTCGAACTCCTGACCTTGAGCAATCCTCCCGCCTCGGCCTCCCAGAGTGCTAGGATTACAGGCGTGAGCCACCGCGCCCAGCTGGCAATGCCACTTCTGAGAATTATCTTACAGAAGTAAAAGCATGAGTAGGAAGGAATATTTGTACAGGATGTTTATAGAGCATTTTTAGTGGTGGAAAAAATGTAAGTAACTAAAATGTCCACCAATGTATTAATCAAAGGTTAAATAAACCACAGTATATCAGTATAATGGAAACATATGCAGCCACTAAAAGAATACTTTAGGTATATAATTTCTGACCTAAGTAATTTTCATGATTTACTATTGAGTAAGAAACACAAGTGACAAGGAAAGTAAATGGGATGATTACATTTTTGTAAAAAATAAACAATATGCCCTCCAAAAACTCTTATTTGTATCCGTATATGAATATACAAATTATATGAGCATTGGAGCTGTAAAAGCATAATTTCAGACCACTAATATTGAATGTGACAAGAGGATGGGGATAAGTAGAAACACATATTCACACAGCAAAATTGGGAGGGTGAGGGTGGGGACATATTGATGCTATAAAGTAAAAGGAAAATATGTAGAACCCTATAATATTACTCACTCTCTCCCTTCATTTAGGTTTCTTTTCAAATGCCACATCCTGAGAAGGATCCTCTGGAAATTCCTTGCTAGTTGCCACACTCCTATTCTGTCACATTCTAAGCCCTTACTTTCCTTTACAGTTTTTCATATTTCCACTTGACCTTATATTACATATTCATTTATTTAGTATCTGCCTCTTCTACTAAAAGGCAAATTCCATGAAGGTAAGAAGACTTTATGTTGTTTACTCTTATATCCCCAAAACCTAAAATAGTCTGATACATAGATATCAGTCAATAAAGATATTGATTTGATTGGGTGATGAAATTGACAGAAACTTAAAGAAAAGAGTGACTTTTAATAAGCAGTAAATTAAATTAGGTAAGCTCATATATTCTAGGATGTTGAAAACAGTAAATCCTGAAGTGAGGTGGGTGGGCAAGGAGGGAGAAGAAGAAAGAGAGGGAAGTCCAAATTGAATGAATAACCCAAAATGTGTATGCCTGGGTAATGCTATGAAAGAAAAGCACAAATGAGAAAATAGTTTTTCAAATACTTGTAAACTTCATATGTATATGTGGACAGAGTAGTATTTCTCTCATAAAATAGTTTTGCTTTGGTTTGTAAACTAGAATACAAGAAGTAAAAATATATTTAACTGGCAGATTTTGGTATTAACACACAGAGTAAAACAATAGGAAGTTGATGTTGAAAAAAGCAAGCATTCATAGACACCTAGCAGAATAAGCACATTCTTGTCATTTAACCTGATTATGATTATTTAACACTGAAAGCAAATTCTGAAATTCAAAAAAAATGTCCATGTGTATATTTTAAACACAGGCATCAGAAATGTATACTGTCCTTCTCAAATTAGAATAGTTTATAAATTAGATGTTCTCAAATTACATATAACAAAACACGTGGAATCAGTTTCTATGTTCTCATAACTCTTAAGTATGTTACAAAATAAACACCAACAATTACATATATGTTTTCTGGGTAATAGTCTCACTTTTTACATTAAACTATATAATGTTAAATATAATTTTTCTCAGTAAGGATGCCATTTCTACATATAGTTTTACAAATTCTAATTTTCAAATAAAGCTATCTGAGGGCATCCTGTTATGGTTAAAGCACACAACCACAGAGACAAAGAACTCTGCAGGAACAATGAATACATTCTTGAGTTTTAGTTCATATTATCCATGAATATTTTAAAATAATGTAAAATATGAAATCTCTATAAGATAAGCATTAAACAAAAGAAATAACTTTTTGTCCATTTTGCTTAAAAAATACTTTAAAATGAAAATGAAATAATTTCCTTGAAAAGGCAACTTGTTATCTGTGGTTATTTGGATATCAATTCAAAAATATTTTTAAAATATTTTAAAATGATGAATCGGTATTCTCAAAAATGTGAATTGTATGCTACTTGCAAGAATGTGACACGATTATTTCAATCCCATAAAAAAAACAAGGTTGTATTGTGTTCCTATAATACTCATCTTCTATTTTAAAAAGCTCTTATGAAAATAACCTATATAATAGAACCTTCTTTAACTTCAAGAGCTATCCTATTTTTCCTGTTTAAATAGTAAAGATAAATAAACTGACTTTTAGGTACATATTTGATTTTGTACAGATGACTAAACACATATTTAGATATCAAATGTAGACATATTTAGTTAAAATCAATTAAACTGAGAAGTCCTTTCCTTCTGGCTGTCTATATTTTTCTTTAATCCTGGTCAGTGTAAACCCTTATTACCAGTAATTTGTGACTATAACACTGAGGAAAAAATGCTAGCCTCACGATTTTTGTCATTTCTCCCCCATCTTCCCCTGCAGGCTGCTACTGTTGATGGCCTTTATGGAAATATAAATTCAATCAGCAGCTGCAAATTTCATGAGACGTCCATCTTCATGCTGAATTTCTAACTGAGTGTCAAAACAATCTGTGGATTTCTCCCTGATGAAACACACATTGAATTGTAAATTTCTTCAATTTCCTCATGTTTGAATTTCAGCTGCAGCAAAATAGTGCTAGCCTAGATACACTGCCTATCAGGCTGAAACAAGTAATTTTCTCTTCTTATGCCTTCATGCCATTTAAAGAGTTAACTTTTTAAAAAAGCCATGATACAAAACATCTACCCACAAATGAACAATTAAACTTTCGATACTATTATGAGAAAATGAGGATATAAAAACCATTAATATATTTGATATGCTTTCAAAAGAAATTTTTTTCCCAAGAGACTTACTTTGTCTATGTGGTCTTTCTTATTTATTTATTTATTTATTGTTGTATTTGGTGGTGAATAATGCAATGAGCTCTGATAAAATTAATATTTTCTATATGCAATGTCAAGACAGGACACAAATGAAAAGCAATAACAAAGTAATGACCACTAACTTCAAGTTTAATGAGATATATGTTCATCAAATATTGCCAAGAGTAAAAATATTAAAACAAAGAATTAAAACAGCTAGATTAGGCATTCTTCTTAATACATACTTACAACTGAGTTAATTTTTCACCAAAGAATTATTTGGTGAAATAGCTAAATAGAATAGCTGAATAGCTAAATAGAATTACTTTTAAATAACACACTATTATGAACCCATATCGTTTTACAACTAAATAAACAAAAATGTTATGTGTTTTAAAAAGATATCTTAAGAAACTCATTAAGTGACTCACATTGCTAAGCAGCAACTTGTTTTTATAAACATCTTTCATTAATGTTACTAACAAAATAATTCACAGTCTATTTAAAACTTCAACAAGACGTTGGAGTAAGCAAACCTTATGGATGGTCTACAAAATAAGTAATGAAATGACAATTATTCATTCATTCAACAAACATTTATTGAACATCTCGTACATGCCAGGTAATGTTTACCAGGCCATAAGGATACAGAGATGTGTAGAATACAGTCCTTTGCCTCAGAGGACGTAGCCTAGCTAAGAGACAA
>VBSM01002608.1:10696294-10723648 GCA_008086735.1 Cheirogaleus medius | reverse complement strand
AAAAATTTATTAAAAGATAGTGAAATAAGTGCTATAAGCTGGTACATCAAAGGAGAACACATTTAGGGGAACACTGAAGAGAAGGACAGCTTATTTCAATGAGCAGTAATGGAAGCTTTCAGAAAGAGCCATAATTTCTAAGGACACATAGGAGTTAGCCAGGAGAGAAGCAGAAGGGAGAAGATTTCCAGGCAGAGGGGAGAACATAATTAAACACACGGACGCGTGAAAAAGCAGAGTGTCTTCAGAATACTGTTAGTATAATAACTGGAGATGGAGAACAGGCTGATATGTGGTGTTGTAGAATAAGGTAGGCTGCTATATTTAAATATTTATTTAAACATTTATTTTTTAAATAATAAAGTGTTCATTTTAACATTATCCAGAAGGCAGTGGGGAAAGATTTTAAGCAGAGGTATAACAACAAGGAATGATAGCTCTCAACAGGATATAAGTTATAGTAGTATAGTGATTAAGAATACAGAGCTGTTGTGCCAGACTCAGTTCAAATACAGCTCTGCCATGTGCTGGCTATGTGATTTTGGTCAAGTTCCTTTCTCTGTGTCTCAATTATTTCATCAGTAAAACAGTGATAATACTATATAATGCAAGATTAGTATGAGAATTAATTGTCTCAATTATTTGAAGCTATTATAATATTGTTGCTATTATTATCATTTTATAATTTGATAGGTTGTATAGGTCTGTCTTGAACATAAAAGAGTCCTAAAAAATAATCTTATTAAAATCATCTAGAACACTCTTTGGCACAAACTAAACATTCAACTTATTTTCACTTAGAAAACATTTACTGAATAATTATTATGTAACAGACATGCAAAAAAAAAAAAGTTTTTTAAAAAACCCACTGAAGGAAGAATAAAAGTTAAAATAGTCTCAAAACATATTTTAAAAAAGATATTAATATAGAGACTCAACTAACATCCTTAAAATAAAACCACATAATAGTCAATCAATTTTCATCAATGTTAAAAAAAATACGGAAAATTCTTATAACATGGTAGTCCAAGATGATAAGTAGGGGTTTCCTTCCTGCACCAAACATATAGAAATGGTGAGTAAAATAATTTCAAAATAATACACTGCTGCAAAACAAAATATGCAAGTGCTCGAAACAAACAAGTTAAATTCAGAATGCTAAGCTTAAGCTGAGACTGTGGCATTCCACAGGGTTTCAGACTTAGGCCCTAAGTGCTAAGAGTTTGGAAGTATACCTTTAAAACCCTTGCCAGGAGAGAAGACATAGCTATAGCTGACATGAGGTGGGGGACCAAGACTTTAGCATCAACATAAAGCTCACAGTATCAAAGGGCTGTGCTACTCATGAAAAGGTAACTAGAAAAATCCTGCACTCTACCCAGGGTGACAGAGCAAGACTCTGCCTTAAAAAAAAAAAAAGGAAGAAATATTCAAACAATCATTATGTTTCCATGACTGTCCTCTCAATTGTGAACTAAAAAAAAATCTTAAGCCCCCCAAGCTGACTGAATGGACCCCCCTCTTGGCCAAAGGGACCTCAGAAATGCCCTAAAGCTAAGTTGCTGACCATGAGAAGGGAGGTCAAACATGCCTCTTTCTGCCCACTTCCCTACTTGGAGACATCCTTTGTAACTCATTAACAGGCCGAAAGCAAAGTTTAAACCACACCTGCAGGTCATCAATTCACTTAAAAGATCACTTGAGTCTGGGTGTATGTCAGGTATACATCTGGTGGCTTGTCTCTGATTAACAAACTTCTTTATCTTAACTTAAAACATTTCAAACCTTTAGACAAAACTTCTTTCTTTGGCCAATTGCAAATCAAAGAATCTTTAAACTCACCTATAACCTGTAATGCCCCGCCTCAAGATGTCCTGTCTTTTTGGGCAGGACATCAATACACTTTCCATGTATTGATTTATGACTTTACATGTAATTCCTGTCTCCCTGAAATGCATAAAACTAAACTGTAACTCAATCACAGCGAAACCACTTGCTCAAGGCTTCCTAGGTGTGGCTCTCCAGGCCATAGTCACATATATTTGGCTCAGAATAAACCTCTTTAAATTATTTTATGAAGTTTGGATTCTTTTCTGTTAACATAAACATAGATATACAAGAAATTGGGCAGTCAGTGGGACCAGAACAAAGGAGATGAACACTGAAAGAGGGCCTCTGCCCCGGAAACTGCCCAAGATTTGGCCAGCTTGGGGCGGGACAGAGAGAGCAGGACTCTCTACTAGACAGACATGAGACACCGGGACAGGGATGCAGTGGGGGCAGCTGGTGACTTGTTGATACAGCCCACTGACCCAGCATCCGCCAACCTCCAAGTGGTCACTCCCAGTGCTGGCTTTCCATGGGTGGACCACGCCCATTTTGGGGGTCTACAGCCCAGAGATGTGGCACGCTGTGGTTTCAGGCAGCATCCCTCCCCCAGCTCAGGGGTGGCGGGCTCTGCCTCAGTAGATGGGGAGAAGCAAGAAGAGCCACTTTCTCTGTGCAGCTGGCATGAATCCGCGGGACTTTGGTGCTAAAAAGTAGTCTGCAATCTGTTGATTCCGTTAGCTGGGCTGGTGTCGGTGGGCAGAGCTTGAGAATGTCCCCCAACACTGGTGCTATGGAGGGGAAGCCACCGTCTGTGGGATCTCCACATACTGGGGCACATGGCAATCTTGGGCAACACCTCTCCCCCAGCCCAGGGACTATCACGATGGAGTGGCAGGCTCCACCCTTGGAGGCGGGTAAAAGAGAGAAAAGCCGTTTTCTCTGTGCGATTACCATAATCTGCAAGGACTTGGTGCTAAGCAATAGTGGGCAGCTTGTTGATTCGGTCGCCAGACCTGCTTAGATCATCTGATAAGAACATAACTTTAGGGCTCGCTCTCCGTGTCCAGGTGTCTGCCATATTTGGGGTTTGTGTACTAGGAAGGAAAATCCTTGCCAGAGTCCTCAGCAATTGTACCAACTGACCCCTCCCATCAGGAGCAGCATCCCAAGTGTGGCAAAAGAGCTCTGAAAAACATATTATTGGCTCCCCCGAGCAGCAGATCAAGTAACCATACAAGCACACACACTCAGGCTTGCAGGCACCAGTTGCAATCTATCTTTCCCTTACCTTCACCTAAAGGGGAAACAGGATCCAAGTAACCCTTGGGAGTGGTAAGACCCTTCCCAAAGATCAGGGCATTTGTATACCCCATCTGGGGGTCCAGACCCTAATACAGAGCCATCAGATTATCTCGATAACTGGCTCATCCACACAAACTACAATCAACAACAGAGAGGGTAACCCCACAGCTAAACACAGTGACTTCCATATCAAGCTATTAGAGAGTAATGAAGTCATACACACAAGAGTAATCCACCACCTGGGAGCTTAAGCTGGGCGACCAAACTCACTAATCTCCATTGGCAAGAGGAGAAGATAACAGGTAAGAGGTAAGCCAACTTGCTAAAATACCTCTAAGGCAATACAGGAGGCCTCTTCCCAGCACTGTCAAGGAACGTTCCTTTGGGGACTTGGAGATAGGGCCATAAACCAGTCCTAGCACTTCCAGTTCTCAACCAAGTAGCCTGATGAGAAAGAATCAGTGAAAGAACACATGAAACATGAAAGATCAGTCAAAAAATTCACCCCCAAAAGAAATCATTAGATCCTCAACAACAGATACCAATTTAAACAAAATGATTCAAATGATGGAGGAAGAATTCTGAATATGGATTATAAGAAAACTCAATGGAATTGAAGAGAAAATAGAAAACACAAAGAAGTCACAAGAACAATACAGGAAATTAATGAAAAATTCTCTAAAGAAATTGACATATTACGAAAGAACCAAACAGAAATACTGGAAATGAAAGAAGCATTTAAGGAACTACAAAACACAGTGGAAAGCCTTAAGAATAGAATGAATCACGCAGAGGAAAGAATCTCAGGGCCGAAGATAATGCTTATGTGCTAAACAAATCAGATGAAGAAAATGAACACAGAAGCAAAAGACAAGAACAAAATATACAAGAAATGGGGGATTATGTAAAGAAACCAAATATAATAATTATATGCATCCCAGAGAGAGAAGAAAAAAATACACAAGGGCTGGAAAATCTATTTCTTGGAATACTGGAGGAAAATATGCCTGGCCTAGCCAGAAATCTAGATATCCAGATACAAGAAGTATGGAGATTTCACAAAGAAATAAATGGAGACCTACCACTTGATCCAGCAATCCCACTACTAAGCATCTACCCAAAGGAAAAGAAGGAATTTTATCAAAAATACACCTGCAGATAAATGTTTATTGCAGCACAATTCACAATTGCAAAGATGTGGAATCAACCTAAGTACCCATCAATTAATGAGTGGATTAAGAAAATGTGGCGTATACACACACACACGCACATATATACATACCATGGAGCACTACTCAGCCATAATCCTGGAGACCATTATCCTAAGGTCAAGTATCTCATGAATGGAAAAACAAACACCACACATACTCTCCAGTAATTGGAAGCTAGTCGATGGGCACACATGGACACAAAGAGATGTAAAAGTAATTGAAAATCAACAAAGCAGGAGAGGGATGAAGGGGAGGGCTAAAAATTTACGTATGGGATACAATGAACACTATTCAGGTGATGGGCACACTAAAAGCCCCGACTTAAGCGTTATAAAAAGTATCCACGTAGGAGGCTGAGGCAGGCGGATTATTTGAGCTCAGGAGTTCGAGACCAGCCTGAGCAAGAGTGAGATCCTGTCTCTACTAAAAAAAATAGAAAGAAATTAGCTGAACAACTAAAAATATATAGAAAAAATTAGCCAGGCATGGTGGTGCATGCCTGTAGTCCCAGCTACTTGGGAAGGCTGAGGCAGTAGGATTGCTTGAGCCCAGAAGTTTGAGGTTGCTGTGAGCGAGGCTAATGCCACGGCACCCTAGCCTATGCAACAGAGTGAGACTCTGTCTCAAAAAAAAAGGTATCCATGTAACAGAAACATTTGTACCCCTTAATATTTTCATTTCAAATTTAAAAAGAAGCATAATCAACATCCTATGAATGACAATTAACTAAAAAACTGGCTTTATTCAGAATCTTCAAACATTCAGGCAGATGTCCAATAGAAAAGAATAACTAGTTAGAAATAAATCCATTAACTTCAATATAATTCAAGTATACAAGGCACAGAGCATTAAGTCAATATATCAACAAAAGGAAAATCTTAAAATACCTCATTTAAGAGAGTTGAAAAATATTATTATAAAGGGAAAAATTTCTTTTTATGTACCTTTGAACAAAAGACATTAAACAAAATTAAAATCCAAAAGAAACTACTGTTCTTCTATAAATTAAATGTTTGAAAAAAATTTAATTAAGCTTGAGAGTTTCAAATGAACAAAATTGCACTAATATATTTTTATACATCAGCTGTTTCCTAGGGGTGATTAAATTAAAAAAGCTACTCTGCAAATTTTAATAATTTTCTCAACTTCTGTTTGAATGTTTGCAACATTAACAACCATTTTTATTTATTTATGTGGCTTAATAATTCCCCAGTATGAAGATGTTTTTCTATTCCAAAGTAACCAAACTGTTTGAGAGTTTTCTAACTGACATTGCCCTGTCATGCTATTTACACAATTGCTACTTAGAGAGTTCAAGCAAGATACAAATTTGATTAAAGCACATTATTGTTATAATTTTCAAAACATTTAATTGGAAAAGTCAAAGTGAGTGAGATAATAGGTGAAATTATTAAGAAATAAATGTGACTTAGTTTGACTATTTTTTCAGTTATTTTGTCCCATTTCTTTGTAAAAATGTTTCCTATTATATTTTTTGAAAGCTAAGATACTAATTCTACTCTGAAAAGACTAAAAAGTCTATTAAATAAAAATAGTAAATTAAAATTGTTTAAAATGCAATCAAAATGATTTCTCAAAGTAGAAAATTATAGATCCAGATGTATTCTACAATTTAGGTCTATTCAACATACAATAATAATACATATTATTATTCATGTCTACATTCAGTAGTGAAGTCCTCATACTAAACAGAATTTTAGAAATTATAAGCAGTCTTAATTGTACACCAGTAGAAAATTATAAAGTACTAGACTGAAAAAGAAAAAAAATCTGAGAATAAATTTTAACTGAATTTATACATGCATATTAACTTAATTTCAGCTAATCTGCTGAGAATTAGATTAAGTAAATAATTTAGATAATAGCCATATATACAATATCTCTGTTGGGAAGGAACAACAAAATTCATTTTAGTGATATAGAACATGTTGAAAGTTTGAGAGTTTTGCAGAATTATCTGGATGGAACTATCAAGCAGTTGGATATACTGGTTTGAAGCTCAAGAGAGAGGTCTGAGTAGAAGGTAAGGTTTGGAAATCATCATCATGTATAGTAAGTAACTAAAGCCATAGGAGTGGGTAAGCTGAAGAAAGAATTCTGGGGCAACACAAAGAAATAAGATCCAGCAGATAACAAGGAATAGTTTCAGTAACCTGAAAGAGAATAGTCAGGATGGTAAGATGGGAACAAGGAAGAAATAGTGTGATCAAAGTTTTAGACAAGTTAAAGTGAAAAGTATTCACTGAATTTGGCAACAAGATACCAACAGTAATCTTACTAAAAGCAATTTGGGTAGATTAATGAAGCTAGAAGCAAAATTACTGGGGTAGGTAATAAAGTTGAGATTAGAGGCATAGATTCTTTGTTCATTTTAAAAAAAAAGATACTGAGCACATATTTAATGTGCCAGGCATTGAGTTAGGATGTTTTGAGATGCCAGGCACTGTGAGGATACTGATGAGCAAGATAGCCCTCACAGTATTTTTATAATCTGCTAGGCAAGACCAATCATAACTACATCAGTTATTTTAACTGCATGTAATAGAAATCTTACTTAGTTTAAACCAAAAGAAAATGTTAGATAGCTCACAGAACTGTTGGAAGGCTAAAGAAACAGGCTCAGAAGCTATAAAATGAAGACACAGAATTAGGACAGTGAAGACCTATCTCATGGCTGCCACTACCGAGCATTAGATGGCACAGTTTCTACCACTAATCTCACTGGCACTAAATAAAGGATGATGCCCCAAGCATGAGTACTCTGCTCCCCTCTCCCCCTCCCCCAAAAGTCCTACTGAACTATAACCACTGCCGGGAAGAATTCTCTGGTGTCTTCATTTACTGGTATCATTAACTCATGAATTCAAAAGTGGGGCAGATACTTCTCATTGGCTGATTCCAGTTCAGATGTCCACACCCTGGCTACAAGGGAAGCTGGGGGAGTGAGTATACAGCTCTTCTACTAGTGGAGGTGGGCTCTGTCTCCTTGTAAGACTCATAAGATACAGCATTATTTAAACATAGGAAAAGGCTCAGATGAAGAGCAGCTATATCAGAGATTAAAAATACACAATGAAGTAATAAGTAACACTAGCTTAAACAAGATGGATGTTTATTTTTGTCACATAAAGAAAATATGGAGGACAAGAGTCCAGGGCTCATGTGGTTGTAGATCTATAGTCATAGGGGATTTAGGCTCTTATCTGGCTGCTCTGCTGTCCTTAAAGAGCCATCTCATGACCTAGGATGGCTACTCAAAGGCCAGCCAGCACATTCACAACCCAGCCAGGAGAAAGAGGAAGGGGCAAAGAAGAGAATGCCCTTTCCCTTTAATGATACATTACAGAAATCATATTCAACTTATATCTCATTGTCCAAAATTTAATCATAAGGGAAAAAAGGGAATATAGTCATTTGCTATGTGGCAATACGCCCAGCTAAAAATTAGAGTCCTTATTACTAAAAAAGAAGGGATGAATCTATGATAGGAGGCAAGTAGTAGCATCAGCCACAACAGGCCCACATGAAAAGCAACCACTAAAATAAGATATGTAATAACAATGAAGAGTAGTGAGGCAAGTACAAAAAAGAACTACGAGAACATATAGCATAGGATCCTAATCTGGTCTAGAAAGGAAGGAATGACAGGTAAAGGAGGAGTAGGTAGCTAGATGGAAAGGTTGAAGGCAGAAGGCAAGGAGGAGAAAGGGAAGGAAGTTAGAGCCAAGGGAAACATGTGTAAAAGCCTAGCATGATACATGGAAAAGGAATTTAAGAGTCTATAGTGGGATGAAGGCTAGAAAGCAAGAGGAAGAATGGAATAAGATAATACTTGTCAGGTAGGCAGGGAGCTGATCTTGTGTAATGCCTCTTAAATTCAGCAGCTTGGACTTAATCCTAAGGATGGTATGAAGTCACTGAATTAAAGCAACACAGTGATATAATCAGATTTGAAATTTAGAAAACTCACTAAGACCAGAGTGTGGAGCCTGGATTAGAGGAGAATAAGGTTAGAAGCAGAAAATCAAGAAAGAGGCAGTTGTAGTTTAGGAGAAAGTGAAGAGGCCTAGTCCATGGTAGAGGTATAAGGATAGAGAGAAGGATTCAAGAGCCAGTTAGGAAGTATAATTGACAGGCCTGGTGATTGAAGGAAAATTGGGAGTAAGTCAGAAAGAAGAGTCAAGTCTGACTCTCAGGTTTCTGACTTGGGGATGGGCATCATTTATTAAGACAGAGAATACTAAAGAAGATGCAGAGTTTTTTTGTTTTGTCTTGTTTTTTTAGAGGAAGGGAATAATTAGTTTCAGCTTTAACATGCTGAGATCAGATGAGTCTGAGGTCCCAGGAAATATTTGATTGTAAGCTGTTGTCTTTAAGTGTCTGGAATCAGAAAATGGGGAAATGGATCTAACATGTTTTAGCACAATCAGCACCCTTAGAGTGAATTCTATGGCCTGGAGAAGATGTACTGTAAGACTAGTATATAGCTGACAACAGAGCTCCAATTAGCCCAGTTACTTAAGAGATGGGATAAGAAAAAGTAGGAGACATTTATCTCACTTCTCTGAGATTTTGTTTTAGTAGGACTAAGGAAGGTCCTAGGAATCTTGAAACTCTTTATCTTAATTAATTTAGTTTAATTCTGATATAAAGGGTCCAGAGTTTTCTGATTATCATTGTTATAAATCTGTGTGGTCCAATGAATTAGTCTCTAGAGATACTCTGTGGGTGGAGGATGGGGATGCAGAATTCCTTGGTTAAATTAGTTTAGGAGATGTTACATACCACATCCTGTCCAATAAACCCTCACTTTCCCTCTTGGAGATTCCCAGTGCATGATAGCAAATTAAAAGATCCAGAAGTTCCGCATTTTGTTAGATAACCTAATTAATTCTGAAATTTATTTAGCTTCAGAATATTCCTATAACATCTAAAAAATATTCTATGATCTGAATACACTGCTAGAGACTTTTAACAAAGCATAGAGAATCACTGTAAACCATGATAATGATAATAGACATTAATTAGCAGTAAAGACCACAGTAAAAGATGTATATGCCCCTAGAAATGATAATGTACAAAGATATAAACAGCAGGAATGAAGAAACTCAAAATAGACATCACTAACAGAAATAAATAATAAAAGAGGAAAAACTGATAAGAGAAACAAGAAAGGCAGTTCATAAAAAGCCTTGGATGCTACAAATGCAACCCCCATCCTTCAAAGCCTTATTAAATCAAATTTTCTCTACAGAGCTTAATATGATCTGCCTATATAGAAGAGATGTCTCTGTGGAAGAGATAACAGTAGAAAGCAATAAATTTGAGCTTTGTAATGAAAAGGATCTATGTTCACACCCTGATTTTGTCACTTACTAGTTAAATTAACCAGCCAATATGTGCCTCAAATGGTTGACAAAAATAACGACAATACCAACTGCCATTTATTCATCACTTACTACATACCAAGCCCATTACATACTAATTTACTATTCACAATGCTTCAAGATAGTGGGAATCATCCTCATTTGATAGGCAATGAAATTGAAGCTCAGTAAATTTAAGCAATTTTTCTAAGACATTGAGAGGTTGTTTTGAACATCAAGAGGAGCAAGGTATGAATGAACTATTCTGAAGGCTATAAAGCTCCATACAAATTTTAGGTGTTATTAAATAAGAATGTGTGTAAATACTTTTGCTATCTGTATACATCTAGTGTAAATAAAAGTTCCAGTTTCGATTGTGATATTATCTAATTAGAAAATAATGCCAGTACTTTAGCACATTCTCTAGACACATCCCCAGGAATGAAAGAAAATTAAGTAAAAGAGTAAATATACAAGTCCTATTGAAGTGAAAGTATACAAGCGTTCTAGGAATTTGACTGGACTATTTTGGGTCAGTGCTATGGGTAATCCACTTTATCTCAGAAAAGCTTTAACTTCTTATGTATATGTCTTTAATCTAAAACAGCTCCTTCCATGTCTCTCTCTATGACCAGTGGTACTTGATCACTCGGACCTCATGTGTTCTTCCTTAGGCATAATGTTATTCACCTGTATAAGTGCTAGTTACCATGCTAGGTGCTAAGGATACAAAAATGAATAAGATATAAAACATGTCTTTAAGGAGAACTCAGTCTAGTGGGGAAGATACTATCAATATTGAGATTATTAACATATATTAATTTTATTTTGTATCCTTAATTTTCCAGATTAAACAAAAAAACAAATGGTAGAACAGTTTTCACTCCCATTTTGGACACTCAATTTTATAAAACAAACAAGACAAAAGGCTGTTTTTAAAAAATCTAAAAGACTAAAAGGAAAATCAGATCAAACTAATCCCCGACTTAAAATTTCTCAAAAGCTTCCAAATAAATTTAGAAAAAAACCCAAACTTGTTACCATAATCAATGAGCTCTACTTGATTTGGCCTCGGATGGCTTCCAATCTCATTTCGTATTACTCTCATCTTTGCTCGCTAGAGTCCAGCTTCCAGCCTTTTTTCTGTTCCAGGAACAGAAAGCCATTCTTCCCTTAGATCCTTTCTTGATCACTCAATCAAAAGCAAAATCCACTAGTTTCTCATATATCCCAATACATTTCTTCTTAGCATCTATCACTGATAATATATTGTTTACATATTTTTTATTGTCTGCCTCCATCTTGTAAAATGAGAATGTCATAAGCAAATATATACATTTTGTATCTTGTGTACCAAAGTATCCCAGCACTTAGAATAACACAAGTAGGTGCTCAATAAATATAATATTCATAAATGAATTACAGAATCAATGAGTGGTTGAGCTAGAATTCAAATCCAGCTCTGACTGGCTGTGAATCCTACAGTCTGTGGACTACATCATACTGCTCGTGAGGAAAGGGTTAAGTCTGACTTATTTCTGTATTCTCTACATCTCCTAGCATATTGCTTTATGTAAAATATCTTAGCAATACATACTTATTGAATAAAGTAATATTTTAGATTTCTTACTTTAAATTCTTAGGTACTGGAATAACAAATAAAATTATGGGAGCACCTGTAACTACAGAACAAATTCACACCATCCTGTCTTTTTAGAATACTTCCCCAATCCCCCTCTTCTCCTTTTCCAGTTAAAAAATTCCTACTTTGCCTTCAAGAACCACAACTTGTTTTTGTTTTTAAGTCTTTCCCTGCACCAAAAGAAACAAACATACAACTTCTGAACTCTCACAGCAATTTTTTTTCCTATCCTTACTATATGACTGATTTTCTCTATAACTCTCTTTCTCTCCTTCTTCTCTTCCTTCCTTCTTTCCTCCATCTCCTCTTTTTTTAGGTAAGGAGAGAAGCTTAAAATTTTAGACATATGTATTAGATTACAATAAACTATTATACTATTTTAAATGATGTGAGTATGTTTTAAGTGCTACATTTCCCCAAGAAAATTGTCCATAAGGGCTGACTATGACAAATTAAAGCATCCCCAATGAAGAAGAGACATCAATAAGAATTTAAATGGAGAATTTCTCAGATCATGAGATCTCAAAGACCTGAAATAGTAGATTTAAATTTTCTTAGCCTACCATAAAATATACAAATGTATACATTTTCATGTTATTATAACTAAAAAACATCTAAGACAGATCTGGAATCCTTTAGTTCTAATGTTTAACACTCTTAAGGGTGCTCTTTTACTCTCTTATATGATATTCCAATGGATTTCATAATCACATCTTTTGAAATACAGCATATATTGAGTAGTCTACAGTTGGTTATCCATGATATCAGACCTATGAACCATAAGAAAATATCAATTTCAGTTTTTAAAGTATCTTTACATTGGGTTACATAATATATAACTGGAATATAGTACTCTTAACTCACTGATTTGATCCACAGGAAATCATGTTTGCTATACCAACGTACATCATGGGAAAAGAGAAAAAATAAAAACAGTTAAGGACACAAAACTTAGCACAGCCCTATAGAATAAATAACCTAGGTACAAAAAGCCCAATATACTTCAAAGAGCTATGAAGGCACAAATATGTCATAGGATTGAAAAGTAAATGGTGGTCATTATTATAGTGTAAGCCATCATATAATCTCTTCAGGAAGACAAGAAATGGTACTGGTGTCAGAGATGTTTATTAAAAGTATAATTTTTCCAAAAAAAAAAAAAACCCCAGCTATCCACAATAATCTTTTTCTGGGGTTCAACATAGCTAAAGTTTCATTATATTGCCACTTATATTAATATTTTACATAGGAGATTGTCACAAAAATTAGTAATTTTATCCTGACCATGCTGCCTAAAGGACATAACCCTTCATTTGACAGATAGGATCTTGTTTTATTCATTGCACCTAAAAATTTTTCCTGGCTTATAAATAAAAAGGGCTCTTTTTGTTCGTTTAAATTGGAATATTAATAGTAATAAAAATATTTTTTACCATTTTAGCAACAAAACTTATTTGACACAATATTCATGTTTCTAAGTAAAGAGTTAAAAACTTTAGAGGCAGCATATTCCAAAGGCCTCCTTAGCCAGTTTTCTAAAGTACAGAATGATCAATACAAATCAGCCTGTAACTGTACCTTCCAAACGTCAATTGGAGGGAATCTGTGCATTCAATGGAATGCCAAATAGTACTGGCAGACATTTACTCTTATAGAAAGAGATTGCTATGTTTGCATTGTTCTGTTAATAGCATGCTAAGAAGTATGTTTCCTGTAGAGTCACTAATGGACAGAAAAAAATATATAGTAAGGCAGTGAATAGTGGACAGCCATTCATGGTCTATTGGTCTACAGTTACTAGAGAAAAGAAAGAGTAAGTCCTATAATCTTAGGCAGATATAAAAAAGAATCCTCTCTTGTTAAAGCTCAAGAGAATCTGAAGAGGGAATAAAAGAGAAAAAAGTCAGACAGATTATGCTGTCAATTTTAGTTGTCATAATGTGCTTCAGAGATAAAACATTCCTCTGAATGGCAATTGAACAGATGGAAATTTTCATTTTTGGTTAACTGGATAGAAGAATTGGACCAGTACCTAAAATGACATTGAAATGAAGCTCAAACCCCCTCCCATAAGAAGGAAACAGATGCATCACTCCAGATACAAAATAAATTATTGAACAGTGCATATATTATATTGGCATCATTGTATCCAACTGTACATCTGCACAATGTTTTAGTCTCCTGGTGAGAGAACAGACATTTCTGAAAGGGAAAATAGGCAACTATTGAAGTGAATCAGATAAGTACACCATTTGGGTAAGAAAAGCCAAAGCAACACTTCACTGAATTTGAAGTTATTCACGCTGAGAGGAAAAAAGAACCACAAATTATACTGATTCCAATGCCCTTGAACTTATATATTGATTTAAATGTCATAGATTTTGGAATATAAAAATCACATTTTCAGGATTTTTATAATCTTAAATCAGAATAAGAAAAAATGACTACTTAAGACCCTAAAGAAGTTAGGGCTGACTACCCTCCTTGCTTGATCTGACAGAGAAGTGAGTGACATATTAAACTAAAAATACGTTCCTTATCTTAATCTAGGATTAGAGAGGACTCACAAAATAGATAACTAAAAGGAGACCTATTTCGGTGATTTAAAATTAATAAGTGATCATTTGAGCTATAAACTAAGGAAATGGTATTGAGATGAATTCCTTTCGACTCTTTGAAATTCCACTTCTACTTTCTGATGATAACTGTCCTGGTTGATCCTTTCCCACTGCTACCCTGGCCAGCTTTTGCATATATGGCTGGAGTTGATCCATGCAGGCAGCTTGCACCATCCTACATTTCCACTCGATCTTCCTATCAATCCTTTCCACTCTGTCCCAATTCATTAATCCTTAGTCCAGCTGCAAAGGAAATATGAGGATACTGGTTTTAGAGGGTAGGTAAAACAAGCAAGGCTTATAATTTTGTTTCATTTTTAAGATGTAATCTCAGTTGGCATTGGGCCAGCAACATTCCTGTGTTATATGGTTACCATTTAAGAAGGTCTAATGAGGGGATATAGATGATGCCTGAGATGACAGATCCTGAGGTCAGTGTCTAGAAGAGAATGGAGCAAAAGGGAAAATGTCTCCTATATAAAAAGATTTTATTGTTAAATAATAGAAAGTCTGACTTATTTTTAAATCATTCATCACAAGGTAATAAGATTCTACTAAATATCTAAAGTTGTAGACTATCTTCTCAGACATGACTTCCAATGAAACTATATTTAATAAGAACTCTCTATCATACAGACCAACTGAATTATGTCACACAAGAGTAGCAGAACAGCACAGATAAGAAAAACATGTTCTGTGTAACCCTACAAAATATTAATGGAGAGCATATAGCATATGGGCACAATGAATCATGAGTCTGTATTATGTTGGTGCAGTCTTCACAATGGTTTTCCCTTTAGAAATGAAAGTTGCACAGGGAAGTCATTCTTTGCAATCTCCCAATCATTTTTAAACACAGTCAAATGTGAAATAGGGAAGAGCTCATTAAAGATACAGAAAGGCAAATATAACCTAAAAGTATAAGGAGGTTGGGCTCATCTGGACTTATTAGACAGAGAAAAGCCTTGAGGGGAATAGCTGGGGATGTGGGATAGGAAAAATAGTTAGAAGGTAATTGGGAAAGGGGAACTCGAGTTGGCTCCCTCCCTGGGGTATTTCTGCCAAGGAAGGAGAATAAGAATAGAACCTTCAAGAATAGTATCATGTGGTGGCTAGATGCCCAAAGAGAGTCTGTTGCTAGAAAAAGGCCAGAGTATAATATAGTAATAATTCACAGAAGAATAAGAGAACGAAGTGGACCAGAAATCATATTTTATCCCTCTGAAACATTCCGATACTCTTTCTCTTATTTAAACTTACGCTGTTCTATGGTTTCCAGTCTCTCTATTAGCAGTATCTCTCATTGTCACTCTGTAATCAGTCTTATATTAATATAAGTGGAGATTTTATTAATAGATAACCTAAAACAAAATATTTCACAAAATATGCTATACATTCCAGTGGTCACTGGTCATGGGATTGACAAAGGAAGCTGGTGGACCCTCACCAAAGAGCCAGGTAAAATTTCTAGTTACAGAGCAAGAAAGCAAGTAGGAATCCCAGGTCTTCTTAAATGAGGGCAGAAAGAGACCAAAAGGGCTAACCTAAAGTAAGCAGTATTTTCATTTCAAGTAAGTCTGATTTCAAATTAATATCACTGTTGTTAGAGATAGACAATTAAGATTCTTATTTTGGTATCTGTATGTTTTCTTATCAAACATAATATCAACATGCCATTCATTGACATTAAACATGAAATAAGCTAATTTCTGAATAAAGCATTTCCTTAACATGGATAATACAGTTTGGAAAGTGTTAAAAGATAACCTCTGAACATTTGTACATACAGAAACTGGTAAATCTGATGGGAGGCTCGATTTACCTCTCTAAGTATAAAGCCTGAAATAGGATAATGAAAAGCTGAAGTGCTATTAATGAAACCATATGTAGCAAATGAATATTAAACTTACTCATCTTTCATCGAAAAGGAGCATCAGAAACTAAAGCTCTTTTAATACCATTGTTCATCATTTTTGTTGGGTACATGATTAGTATTAATACATTTTCAATGCTAATAAATTATATACTCTGCTAAGCATTGGCCCTTTAACACTATGAAGATTTTATCATACTCCTCAGCAATCGATTATAACAATTTTGATTTTTTTCTATCATATTGTCTTCTAACATTTTTATTTTGTCCATCAAAAATCATTATGCAAATTCCAGACAAAAAAGAAAATTCCCTCAACCTGGAATTCTAAGCATTGTTAACTTCTCTGATTTGTAAAAGGTGAAAATCAAAAACAAACAACAAAACCCAAACCACAAACAAAGCAAAAATAATAGGACATCTAATTTTTTTGAGAACCTTCTCTAAATATCAATAATTCCAGAATAAGGTACTCTGACTCTACAGCAAACATTTTCCAAAATACATACAGTATTGAAGACTAACACTGACAGCATTATCCCTATGTACAAATATAACTAATTATTCTTTTTAACAAAATTGAGATGAAATTCACATAGCATAAAATTTATTATTTTAAAGTGTACAATTCAGTAGCATTTAGCATGTTCACAATGTTCAGAACCACCCCCTCTATCTGGTTCTAAAACATTTTCATCATTCTCAAAGAAAACCCCATAACCATTAAGCAGCCTCTCCTTGTTCCCCCCTCCTAACCCTGGCAATCTGCTGTCTGTCTCAGTGGATTTACCTATTCTGGATATTTCATATAAATGGAATCAGGTAAGATGTGTCTTTTGTGTCTGGCTTCTTATCATAACATGTTCACAGGTTTGTCCATGTTGCAGCTTGTATCAACTGGTACTTCCTTGTTATGGGTTAGTAATATTCCACTGTAGATATATACCACATTTTCTTTATTCATTCATCTGTTGATGGATGCTTGGGTTGTTTCTGCCTTTTGGCTACTGTGAATAGTACAAGTATGAACATTCATGCACAGGCATTTTTTTGAGTACTTGTTTAAATTCTTTTGGATTTATACCTAGAAGTGGAATGGCTAATTCTATGTTTAACTTTTTGAGGAACCATCAAACTGTTTTCCACAGCAATTGCATCATTTTACATTCCCACCAGTAACATATAAGAGTTCTGATTTCTCTACATCCTTGCCATCACTTATCACTATTTTTATTATTATAACCATCGTGGTGGGTATGAAGTGGTATCTCACTGTTGTTTTGATTTGTATTTCTCTAATGACTAACAATGTTGAGCATCCTTTCATGGGCTTGTTGGTCATTTGTATATCTTCTTTGGAGAAATTTCTATGCAAGCCCATTGGCCATTTTTAAATTGTTATTAGTCTTTTCATCATTAGGTTATAAGAGTTCTTTATATATTTTGGAATCTAGACCCTTATTATAGGACTTGCAAATACTTTCTCCCATTCTGTAGGTTGTCTTTTCACTTTCTTAATAATGTCTTTTGATGAACAAAGTTTTTAATTTTGATGAAGTCCCATTTATCTATTTTGTTCTTTTTTGTGTGTGCATTTGGTGTCATATCTAAGAATTCATTGCCAGGTCCAAGGTCATGACAATTAACCTCTATGTTTTCTTCTAGGAGTTTTATAATTTTAACACCTATATTGAAGTAATTGACCCATTTTGAGTTAATTTTTGTATATGATATAAGGTAGGGGTCCAACTTCATTCTTTTGCAAGTGGATATCTAATTGTCTCAATACTACTTGTTGAAGAGACTATTCTTTCCCTCACTGAATGATCTTGGTATCCTTGTTGCAAACCAACTAGCCAAAGATGTATGGGTTTATTTCTGAACTCTCAGTTCTATTCCATTGGTTTATACTTATCCATTAAACTGTATATTTCTCTAAGTGCTCAAAGTGCAAGTACAAACGAGTTTGGGTAAGAACACTACTCTGAAATCTTTAGTTTGATCTAAGGTTTCTCACTAGCTTGGTGACATGCTTTCTTAACAACAAACACATCTGTAACCTGAGTTATACCTTTGGCTGGGATGACACCCTGTGCTGGTACTGATTTTAAGCACTATCTTTCTGGGGCTGACATGAAGAAAAACAGAGGGTTCCTTAGATTCCCACAAATCCTCATCCTAAACATATGACACTAAGACAGCCACTACCAAACTCTCTCTTTGTTCAGCTCACCATCACTGGGAGAAGCATGGTAAAATAAGAGAAAGGTGACAAAAAGAAGGTATAAGTTTCTAATCTCAGGAGATTTATACCACTTGCTAGCAATAGCTAATAAGCTTGGGCCAACTGACCAACAAGCCAGTTTACTACTTACCTATAGGCATCTGCAATCATTACTAGTAAACTCACAGCCACTAATATTCAGTCCATATAATATAAGCCCTCTTCATTTTAGATCTCTGTTGTAAGATTTTATTGTAAGTTGTGTAAACACTTGGCGTGTTTGCTGCAAATGACTCATGTTCTATGGATTTGTGAATTCAGAATCCAGTACATGGAAATGGGCAAATAAAAGAAGTGAAGGGGTAAAATACTGTTTTATGTTGGTTCCAAAGATGTTTTCTGAAGCTACTTGCAAGACTAATTTTCAAAATAGTTTTAAAGGAAAAAGTCATAGGAATTATTTGTTTGTATACCCATATTATAAAAAGTATAGAAAATTTTTTGTTTTTACTTTATCCTCACTAATCATCTAGTAGCTAAAATCATAACTTAGCTAAATGTGATCTACCAAGCCCATAACTTGCCACTGTTCTCAACAACTAAGCATCATTAATGGATTTATTAACAATTCACAATACAATGCCACTAAAAGGTGAACAGAGGGTAACATGTTTTAAAATGTGGTATGATCATGGAAACATCTATTATTTTTACTTTTAAGAGAAAGGGAAGTAGCTTCTTTGCTGCCAAAGATACTACTAGAATTATATGCTGCTTGAAATTTACACATGAAATGTTAGAAATCTGTTTATTTCCCTACATCTATCAGAGAAACAGAACACTTAAGAGTAGCATAGTAGTCATGTAACTGGAAACTGTCAACCCTTGCAAATACTCTACATCACCAGTATTAGGTACCATGAGAATACTCCCATGTACAAGCCAAAGTCCAGAGAGTCATCTCAGGATCTAATAATCCCACCTCCTTATAAGAGAGGCCCTCTAAGCTCAAAGGGAGTATCTTCTGAAGAGTTGTACATAAGAAAATCTTTTAGCATATGATCTTCTTCTTCTAAATAAAATAGATGATGAGAGCCATATGAGGAGAAATTTGACTTATTCCACTATCCTCTTTTAGGTAGTATATTCCTTAGCACATTTTCTTGTCTTCTTTCTCTCCACTTCTCAACAGGGAATTACCATGGACACATAATGAGCTGAAAAATAAAAGAGACTGAAATATTGGGAAGATCAACATAAAGTGCAGCAGAAGGAAGGTGGAAGGGCCGCTTTCTAAAGTAACTACAATTGCTTAACTAAGACATCAGTTACAGCAGGGCTTCTCAAACTTTAATGTGCATGTGAGTCACCTGTGGGTCTAGATAAAATAAAGATTCTGAATCAGCAGGTCCAGGATAGGGCCTGAGATTCTGGAAGGAAATATAGAAGACTGTATCTATCAAAGACGAAGGTGATTTTTCAAGGACACGCTACCAGGACTCTGAATAAAACTGCAAGGTCTATCTTTGACCTTTCTAATTTCTTTCCCAAATGTCTCCCCTTTTTCTTGGCTCCAGATTCCTTCTATACCTAAAAAGTCTCCCACCTCGTAGACGTAACCCTCACTAATAAGAGAGAAGACCTACTCTCTTCTTAACCTTCTAAAACAACTCTTAATCTTCTCTTTAATCTAATTTGATATTGTTATCCTTAATGATTAAAGCAGTCCAGATTAAAATGAGAATTAATAATAGCTTTACTCATCCAAGGGGGTATATGTATTTTAAAAGAATATCTTATCACCCTAAATTAATATCTAGTAGGAAAACTGCTCTGTGGAAAATATATTTGAGACCCTCTATACTCCTTACCCATCTAGGGTAACATACCATTATTTCCACTCAATTTTCATTGGTCCATTAGGGTTTGATATACATAAAATTTATTACATTAGAAACATGTACCTTCAAAGCTTCCAATTCTACTTTCTCTACCATGGTAAGTGGCTTCATACTTTATAATATGCTGAAAACATGAGTTGGTACAGTGTCCTCAAATACTCAAAATTTTAAACAATAAATCTTTGAATACAATGGATCTCCTATTGTATTCAATGTGAGTGCTAAGAACAATCTCATCTTAACAATAAATGATCTATCCCCTCCAAAATGAAAGGATTTATGAAAGTTTGATAAGAAATTTTCCACAGTTAGATTATGCTATGGGAAGGAAGCCAGAGAAAGGTATCACCTAGTATGTGGAATACTATTGGAAAGAGAGAAAAATGGATTTTTTGCAGAGAAAAAGGATAATCACAGAGATTAGGGTTGAGTCACAATTATCTTTCACATTGGAGGAAGCACATGACTCATATCTTTACAACATTTTTATGGTTTACTCATTAACAGCCAAAGCCTTTGTTAAATAAGTCTCTGATTCCAATGTTCATGCCTATTAATAGAATGAAAATAGGTTTTCTGCATGTTGAGAGCAAATAAAATTTTATAAGTCTATTCCACATATTTATTAAAGACTATTCTTAAAGGTCATCAAGATATTACAGTTCCAAAATAGCAATAATTTATTGCTGAAACAATTTATTTGGAGTTTTCACAAAATTTATTCATAATTTTCAGAAACCAGATATTATTTTTAAATAATCCTCCATAATTATACATATTAGAAAGAAAAGAAAGTAATCATTAAAATTTTTGTTCCTTCAGTATCAGTTTCTCAAAAGACACCATCAAATGTTACCAATTACAATTGCCTTTACTAAAATTAAAGACCTAGATTTTTTGTTTTATTTATTCACTCATTCACGTTCACAGCTGCCCAAAATGTTCCTGAATATGTTAGCTTTCAGATAATTTAAACGGCAGCTACAAATTTACTTTTGCTGACTCTAAACTTTACCCACACTCATTTTTTGAGAATCCTAGAATTTAAAAATTTGACTATTTTCTATGCCCCCAAAAAGGAAAGACATAGGTTGGGACCACTTGTTGCCTGGGAGGCACATTAAGTACTTTGTTGCCAATAATTTAGTAAGCAACTTGGTAGATGGCCAAAAAAAATCAAAATTTAGGAGGATAAGCCTTTCTCCAAAATGCTAATACCTTATTTGGAGGCAGCTGTTTTACATATTTTAAAATTTTGTTCTTTCTTAAGCATGTAAATAAAGAATATAAGAGGGTGAATCCAAGCACAATAAAGGGAAGAATAGAAAGAGAGATCCTGAAAAGATTTTAGTTGTTAATGGGTATAAAATGGTAGTCATTAAAATAATTCAAAAAAGGAAAACTACAATCTTGCTATAAATAATTGTGCTTAATTCTTTTATAGTGTCTAATTAAAATATGACATAAAAATGTTATCAAGACTTACCTTCCAGTTTATGAATCAAAGGTATTTTTAAATAAGTTTCTTAATTCCAGTGTTAGCAGCCTCTTCATCATACCTTATTTGAACCAGACAAACGATTACTACATAGGTGACTAAATTCTGACACTGGCTTTGACCCATTTTCCTTTCTTCTAGCTTACCTTACTGTTTTTACAATATTTGCAATGTCTCAGCTATTCTCCTTATTTGGACATTGTCGAATGAAAACATCTTAGTGATGTCATACACAATTATAGGAATATTGCATAACTGGGCCAGACAGACTTTTCTATGAGTTACAAAAGGAACTGACCAGAAACTGCCATCACCCAATTTTTGTATTGATAAACATGTGCCACAGTTATAACCCAGTAGTATTTGGGCTACTGATGTTGGCATGTGTCAATGTGTCATTATAAAACTTTGCTGTTTTCATAGTTTTCTTAACTAGCTATAAAGCTTGATGTGATTGTGATAAATTATTTTGAAAAGAAAAACACAGGAATCAGCCAAGATGGCCAACTAGAGACACTGCTTGTGGGATAGTCTTGGCTGGTAGGTACTATATTGGACTGAGTAAAGCAGAGAGCAGTTGCAGCCCAGGTGTGGATTGCAGGGAAAGACAGCAGAGATGTCTGGACACTCAACTGAGAAAAACGGCAAAGCTGGGAGAGGAAAATACAGAGGAGAAGACAGCGGTGCAGACCAAACCCAGAGAGGCTCAGCGCCCAGTGAAAGGGTAAGGGAGGTTTCCCCTCCCACCGAGGTACCTTCCGTGGAAAGCGGGACACAGAACATATTGGGGGTGCTTCTACCCTCCATGGGCCCAGGAACCGTGGCTAAATAGGAATAGGGGGGCTGAGCCAGCGAATCTCAGGAGTTTGGGTGTTAAAAAAGGACATTCCATGGGAGAGTGTCAGGAGCGACCGCAGTTTCGGCTTTCTTGCACCTGGACACTTCCTCCTCTGTACCTTCTCCAGTCACAGTATAAGAGAAATTAATTTGGGCCTGGGTTGGCTGGTGGCAGCGGCTCCTCCCCCCATTGCAACTGTGACAATACTCTGAACCAAAGAGGACACAAATGGCTGCCTCTCTAGGGCAGGTGCAGGTTCCCGGCTGAGCCCACCCCTGAAAGTGGGACTGCCCCAACTTGTGAGCTTCCTGCTCACCGGCATCCCAAGCTGGCAGTTTGGAGAGGTGGACCGGACCTAGTGCCCCCTGGACACGAGAGTGGTGCAGAAGGATGCAGGCGTGAGAGATCTTAGTCCTGGACTCACAGAATAGGCTAGATCAATGGATTTCAATGTCAAACTATACAAAGGGTTCAATGATAAAATTTCAGATTCCACATTGCAGCTAGCCTTAAAAGCTACCACTTGCTGAGTTTTGATCTAGTATCAAAGAAGAAAATCCTCAGGATCTGAAGGACTATTAAACTCCATTTTCCAACTAACAAAAATGAAAAAAGAACTAAATGAAATTGATAACAAAAGAATTATACAGAAGATTAATGAAATAAAAAGTTGGTTCTTTGAAATTATAAACAAAATAAACAGGCCTCTCACTAGAGTAACCAGAACAGAAAAGAAAGGATGCTAATAAGCTCAATCAGAAATGAAAAAGGAGGTATTACAACTGATACCACAAAAATACAAAATATTATCTTTGAATACTATAAAAATCTCTATGCACAAAAACTAGAAAATGTTGAGGAAATGGACAAACTCTTAGAAACACACAACCTCCCTAGGCTCGATCAGGAAGAAATAGAACTCCAGAACAGACCAACATCAAGTAACGAAATTGAAGCAGCAATAAAAAATTTCCCAACCAAAAAAACTCCTGGACCAGATGGTTTCACAGCCGAATTTTACCAGACCTACAAAGAACTGATATGCATACTGCAGAAATTATTTTATAACATAAAGGAGGAAAGAATCCTCCCCAACTCGTTCTATGAAGTCAATATCACCTTGATACCAAAGCCAGGAAAGGACACAACAAAAAAAGAAAACAACATACCAATATTCCTTGTGAATATAGATGCAAAAATTTTCAAAATCTTAGCAAACTGAATTCAGCTGCACATAAAAAAAAAAAAAAAATTCAGCATGACCAAGTGGGCTTCATCCCAGAGATGCAAGGATGGTTCAAAATATGCAAATCTATAAATGCAATTTACCACATAAATAGAAGCAAAAACAAAGATCATTGGATCCTCACAACAGACACAGAAAAAGCACTTGACAAAATTTAACACTCTTTATAAGAATTCTTAACAAAATAGGCACAGATGAAACATACCTCAAAATTATAAAAGGGATTTAAAATAACCCCACAGCCAGCATGATACTGAACAGTGAAAAACTAAAAGCATTCCCGCTTAGAACTGGAATCAGACAAGGTTGCCCACTCTCACCACTCCTATTCAACAGTGTTGGAGGTCTTAGCGAAAGAAATCAGACAAGAGAAGGAAATCGAGGGTATCCAAACAAGGAAAGAAGAGGTTAAACTATTGCTCTTTGCTGACAATACAATCTCATATCCAGAAAACCCCAAAGATTCTGCCAACAAATTCTTGGAATTGACAAATAAATTTACAGTAAAGTCTCAGGTTACAAAATCAATGTGCACAAATCAATAGTATTCCTATACATCAACAACAGTTGACAATCAAATCAAAGACTCAATACCTTTCACAATAGCAACAAAGAAAATAAAATATCTAGGAATATATTTAACCAAGGAGGTGAAAGACCTCTATAGGGAGAACTATGAAACACTGAGGAAGAAAATCACACACGTTGTAAATAAATGGGAAAACATATGCTCATGGATAAGCAGAATCAACACGTTAAAATCGCTATACTATCCAAAGTGATTTACAAATTCAGTGCAATCCCCATTAAAATACCAATGTCCGGGGGGAGGAGGGGATGGGTAAATTCACACCTAACGGGTACAACACACACTAACAGACTGAAGGGCACACTTATAACTTCAACTCAAACAGAACAAAAGCAAATTATGTAACCAAAACATATGTGCCCCCGTAAAATTCTGAAATAAAAAAATAAAAATATAAAACAAAATAACGTCATTTTTCACAGATCTAGAAAAAATAATTCTACACTTCATATGGAACCAAATAACCAAAGCAGTGTTAAGCAAAAAGAACAAATCAGAAGGCAACATTTTACCAGATTTCAAGCTATACTACAAGGCTATAGTAACCAAAACAGCATGGTACTGGCACAAGAACAGAGATATAGACCAAAGGATCATAACAGAGAACCCAGATATAAAACCACCCTACTATTGCCATCTGATTTTTGACAAAGCAGACAAAAACATACACTGGGGAAAAGAATCCCTATTCAATAAATGGTGCTGGGAAAATTGGACAGCCACATGTAGAAGACTGAAACAAGATCCAAACCTCTAACCATCCATAAAAATTAATTCATGATGGATAACAGACTTAAACCTAAGGCATGAAACTATAAGAATTCTTGAAGAAAATGTTGGAAAACTCTTCTAGATTATGGCGTGGGCAAAGAATTTATGAAGAAGACCCCTAAGGCAACCACAGCAGCAGCAAAAATAAATAAATGGGACCTTGTTAAACTAAAAAGCTTCTGAAAAGCCAAGGAAACAATCAATAGAGCCAACAGACAACTCACAGAATAGAAGAAAATATTTGCATTCAATAAAGGGCTAATAACCCTTTACAATGAATTTTCAAAGAATTCAAGCAAATCAACAAGAAAAAATCAAACAACTCCATTAAAAAGTAGGCTAAAGACATGAATAGAAACTTGTCAAAATAATATAGACTAATGGCCAAAAAACATGAAAAAATGCTCAATACCTCTAATCATCAGGGAAATGCAAATCAAAAGCATAATGAGATACCATTTAACTACACTAAGAATGGCTTTTATGAAAAAGTCCCAAAACAAATGCTGGTGTGGCTGTGGAGAGATAGGAACACTCATACACTGTTGGTAGGACTGTAAACTCATACAACCTCTATGGAAAGTAGTATGGAGATACCTCAAAGAACCAAAAGTAGACCAACCATTTGATCCAGCAATTCCATTACTGGGTATTTACTCAAAGAAAAAAAGGTGATTTTATCAAAAAGACACTTGCACTAGAATGTTTACTGCAGCACAATTCACAATCACAAAGATGTGGAATCAAACCAAGTGCCCATCAATACATGAGTGGATTAATAAAATGTGGCATATGTATACCATGGAGTACTACGCAGCCATAAAAAGATAATGAACTAATACCTTTTGCAACAACCTGGATGGAACTAGAGACTATTCTTCTAAGCGAAGTATTACAAGAATAGAAAATCAAACACTACATGTATTCACTATTAAATTGGAATTAATCGATAAACACTCACATGCACATATGGTAGGAAAACTCAACAGAAATCAAGCAGGTGGAAGGGGTAACGAAGGGATGGGTAAATACACACCCAACAGATATAATGCACACTATCTGGGTGATGGGCATACTTATAACTTTGACTCAAACTATACAAAAGCAATTCACATAACCAAAATGTTTGTACCCCTGTAATATTCTGAAATTAAAAAGAAAAGGATGAAAAGATTTAAGTGTAGCAGATAAGGTGAACTCATGTATATGTAAAAAGTAATAGTGACACAAAAGAAAATTTTAATGGTAAAAAAGAAGTGTCAATTGGTATATTTTGTGGTACACACTAATCAAAAGTAGCATACTACAAAATCACTTTGATGATCATTTTTGGTGAACTATACAGGGAAAATATAGCCTGAGTTCTTAGGAGTTTTGGGCTACTCATAATCTCTTCAGACCTCAGTTGCTGAATCTGACAATCTATATCTGGGAGGAAATAATAGTGTCTCAAAGTTACACACACAAACATATAGAGATACACAAGCTTAAAAATTTTAATGACTCAATGATTTTTTCTTATCTTTCTTCAAGTTGGTTATATGGTTTCTGAAATATAACATAATGAAATTAGAAACACTCTCATATAAATTATGCTAGATTTTTAAAAACCTTTTGTTTTATGGAAAACTACAAATAAAAAGTCAGTGCTATCATGTGGAAAACTTAAAAATTAAGCCAGGTGTGGCGGCATGTGTCTGTAGTCCCAGCTATGCCAAACACTGAGGCAAGAGGATTGCTTGAGCCCAGGAGTTCAAGACCAGCCTAAGCAACATAGTGAGACCCCATCTTAAAACAAACAAACAAATTTTTAAAATGTACATAAAATTTAAATATCTCACATCTACACTTAACACTGTGTTGATGGCTCATAATTTCACTTTTGAACTTCAATATAAATCTATACCAATCTCCAATGTTTGAAGAAAAGTGTTTTAATTTTTTAAATGCCTATATTTTGATTATGTAGTTATATTTACTTTATGATTTTGCTCATGAAAGTACTTAATATTTCATTATAAACTAGATTTTAGTATCTAAAGTAAAATAATTTGAGAAAATGGCAATTCTAAAATATAAAGAAGTCTATTAATTAAAACACACACACAAATTTCTAGTAAATACTTGGCACACAGAATATGTTTGATGACTGCTAAAGAGATGAATGAAAGTGGCAAAAGCTGGTTCTAGTTTTGATGGACTGCCCATTTCTTCTCCTTTTAAACCATCTGCCTTCCTAGAGACCACATAGGCATAGAACAACATATCTGATTCCTTTACGGAAAAAAAAGGCATTGCTAGAAACGGTCACTAAATGTAGGTTCATTTCAAATGCAGAAATGGAGGGCTCAGAAATAACATCTTAAAAAGAAAAAAGAAGGCCGGGCGCGGTGGCTCACGCCTGTAATCCTAGCACTCTGGGAG
>VBSM01002608.1:10662418-10684081 GCA_008086735.1 Cheirogaleus medius | reverse complement strand
ACGGCACTCCAGCCCGGGCAACAGAGTGAGACTCTGTTTCAAAAAAAAAAAAAAAGTTATATAGTTTTAAAAAATGTATTCCAAAAATAAACCTATCACATTTAATAAATTATTTGTCCTGGATCCTAAATCAAGACATCACTGTTACTTAATGTCCACTGCTATCCCTGCCTTGCCCCAAACCAATCTGGGTTTAGGGGAACCAAATGAAGCTCAATACTATGAAAAGTAACAGGCTAGATGCAATTCTTAAATAGCTGCATGCTATTCATTCTAAAACTTAAGTTCTAATGTTATTATTTTTCTTTAATGCCATTTTTTCTTTCCATTTCCATCACTACAGTCCAATAGAATCTCTTTCTAGAATTGCTGGCACATTAAATCCCAAAACACTGGCATGTAATAGTATGTTTTATCTCCCTTCCCCTCCTCTCTAGCTCATCTTCATAGGGCTAATAGCTCTAATCATAGCACATACTTTTCCCTGTTGAAAAGCTTTCCATGACTATCCACTATCTACAATATAAACTTCAAACCTATAGTGTTCAAGGCCTTTTATACTCTAACCTTGTCTATTCCCTCAGTAAAACAGTTTTTTCTTCTACACTGAAGTCAATCCCCATGGGACTATCTTCCAATTTCTGGCATTTCCTATCCTTCTTAGCCCTGACCAGGGGTATTCTTCCACTGCTCTTCCTAAAATCATATTTATCCTTCAAGGTATTAATCAAATGGTTCCAGCTACCTATCTCCCTAAATTCTCCCAGTTAGAATTAAAAACAAAGCACCCTGTTCTTTTTCTAGCATATCTCTTAACAGGCTGAAAGTTGTTTCTTATAAAAAGCTGAACATCTACTCTTTGATCCACATTCTGAGTTAAAGGACTAGACAGATGAGTCTAATCCTTTTCTATATAATCTTTCAAATTCCTGAATCTCCTACTAAATTTTCTCTTCACAGGGTAAATTTCTTCAAAATTCACAGCTAATACATGTGTATGTGTGTTCATCATCAAAAATACCCATCTGGATACTCTAGATTTTCAACCATCTTTCAAATGTAGCATCCATAACCAAACACGATACTCTAAATCAGCGTTTTTCCAACTTTTGCACACTATTCACACACACGCGCGCGCTAAATTTGGGCATTCTACATTGTCTATCAGCAAATTAACAACTCAAAAAGTTCTTCTGTTAAAATAAACTTGTTAGTTTTAACTGGGTGTAGATGTTTAATGTTTAATCAATGTGCAAAAGGAGGTGAAAATGATAACACAAGGTTCAAAGAGGTTCAGAATCAAGAATATAAATATAAGAATTTATCTTAGAGAGCTACCTTTTGAAAAACGAGATAAATGGAATCAGATGGATAAACACTCAGATATTATAAATAAGAAGCATACAATAACAAAGGTATTTTATAGACAAACTTTATTTGAGGAATCTTTTACTAAATAATCTACCATAGAACAAAGTTTCAACAAAAATGTTGATTAATAACACTTTGTTAATAAAAATCCCAACCACATGCTATAGTCATAATCTTTTTATCTTTAAATGCCAATATGATTTTTTTAAAAAAGTTAAAATTTCAACAATCAATCCTAAACTTAAATTCATACGGACAATACTTAAGAGACTTATTAAATATTTTGAATTACATTACAATATCTTTTCTCTCATAAAATATTGTTCTATGTGGAAAATGTAGTTCTTTGATGACTGGTACCACACTAATTAACTGAATTAAAAGAAAAAGTAATTTTCTTTAAAAAGTTCTTAAATATTCTTATCATTGATAAGTGTTAAATGCTCGACAATATATGCAATTCAAAGAAAATTCAGGAAGACTTCTAAAAAATACCTTTTATATTGAGGAAATAGGAAAGTTAGATGACTCATGTTAGGAGAACTTGCTTTAAAACAAACTAAAGACATTTATTTCCCCCTTGACTTATAGCAGAATGCTTTGAAAATGTGTAACAGTGTTTACAGGACACATGTCTGCACCTCTGGCTTCAATTATCTAGGAACTAAGGCACTCAGAGACATTAGACAGCAACATACAAGAGATTAATTTCTCCTACATCATCAATAAAGGTCTCATTTTCTCACAACCAAGAGTACATGAATTCAAAATATCAAACCAATTGTAGTATAAATTGGGCATAGCACTTTGAAAAACAATTTGGTATTATAATAAAGTTAAAAATAAACATATCCTTGACATACAAATTCCATATTCAGGTATGTCCTAAACATGTGAAGATACAACTCTTTTCTTTGCTAATATTAGCAGTGTTTCTATAAGCATTCATGTGTAAGTCTTCTAGTAGCCAGATTTATAGCAGCACTATTAGTAACAGCAAAAATCAGGAGAAAAATCCCTTGTGAACAGTAGTGGGAATAAATAAATTGTGGCATATTTATATAATGGAATATCATACAGCAATAAAAATGAATTATAATTACAACATGAATCAATCTTAGGAATAGTAAGCAGGGGGTAAAAACGCAAATCTCAAGAATAAATACAATATAATTCCATTCACGTAAGTTCAAGAATATGCAAAACTAAAATCATTCAGGGATAAAAATATGTGTTAGAACTACAAAGAAAAGAGAATGATAAACACAAGATTCATGATGATTACCTCTAAACAGGGAAGGAAAGGTAGAGGATAAGAAAGAATACACAGTAGATCTCAAAAATAGTGATTATGTTTTTTCCTAAACTGTGGGAGTAATATAAGGGTTCATTATACTGTGATTCTTCACATTACATATGTTATATAAATATTCCTTGGTAATTCCTGGATATTTAATAGGAACAATTTTTAAAAGACAAAATGAACAGATGAAAGGAAAAAGTTGTATTTTCAGAGACCTAAAATTTTCCCAAGTCTAGCACACAGTATATATGTTAGCAAATCTCATATGGCAAGGAACAATTATACTCAAGTTACCTCAGGTAACCAGGGAGTAATATAAGGATACAAGAAGAAAGAAAGATGGCAGACTCAACAGCTGCAAACCTGACAGAGAACTGGAATGTGATCAGTGACTCAACAATATCTACTGTGGTCTAACAGGAACCGTTTGACATGCTGTCACTCTAACTCCTTGAAAATGGACATCTATTGGTCCCTCATCATTCTCATACTATCCTCTGTCTACATAATATATCTATGAGTTGAAATTATAACAGAAAATATGTTTGGCTTGTTACCAACCAATACAGAATACCTATATATTGGACAGAATTCTCACGCCCAGCCACATCATAGGTCTTTAGCTATCTTACAGCTAATGACTTGGTACCAGAGATTTGGGTATGGCTATCACAGTGATTTGTAAAGCTAGAACTACTTTCAGCTACAATCTCTAAAAGGCACAGCCAACACTCAAAGTACCATAGACAATCCTCCAGTAAAACAGTCCTAACTTGTAACACTAGAAATAATAATTTAGAATAATGACTCTTACATTTGTATGTGTGTGTGTATTCCTCATTTTCAAGGAAAGGATAAATCCCTTTGGTTGCTCTCACATGGTACATATGAAGTATGTTTGACTATCCCATAATTTTATCCCTACTAAATCTGAAAAAAGTTACTATTAAAGCCAAAACATTTTTATATAATGTAATAAAGCATTTTAAAGAATATATTCATAAATAAATTAAAGCATAGCATTAGGTTACATTAAAAATATTTATCTAGTCCCAGCTACTTAAGAGGCTGAGGCAAGAGGATTGCTTGAGCTCAGTAGTTTGAGTTCAGCCTGGGCAACTTAGCAAGACCCCATCTCAGAAAAATATTTGCCAAATCCCACTTTATGCATATATTGTTGATCAATTCATAGGCTACCTCTTTTAAGCTCACATAGACTCAACTGCTTGCATTCTTCTAGAGTTTATTCACTATGACTGAAACAGAAACTACATCCAGCAAATTCATCAACCACATAAGGGAAGAATAAAAATCTTTTCAGACATTTAAAAACTGAAAAAATTTACCTGCCTTAAACCCCTTCTCAGGAAGCTACTGAAGCCATGTATGCTACAAAATCAAGGTGGAAAGCATGGAATCCAGGAAATAAGATATTCAGTACAGTGAAGAGGTAAGGGAATCATGGTCTTTGTGTGATGAATTCTTTCAGGTATTGAATGTCAGAAAAGACCTTTATTTGCCTCTGTTTTCACAAGATTTGGAATCATAAGAATCATAAGTTGGCAGATTTTCCTCTTTCGGTACTTTAAAGATATTGTTCCAATGTCTAGCAACTTACATTGTTTCTTTTGAAAAATCTTATCTCATCTCCATCTTTCTTTCTCTGTAAGTCATGTATCTTTTTCTCTGGCTCCATAAAGATTTTTCTCTTTATTAACAGTTTTGGGTAATTTGATAATAATGTGCCTTGGTAGAATTTTGTACATGTTTCTTTCATTTGGAATCTATTGATGTATTAGGGTCTGTGGGTTTATAGTTTTCATCAATTTGGTATTTGACCCTTATTTCTTCAAATATTTTTGGTTTCCAAAATGACCTTCCCGCTTTACGGTCTCCAATTACACAGATATTAGGCAACTTGAGTGTCTCCCCACAGCTTGCTAATAATGTTTTTTTAATGGTCTTTTTTCTCTCTATGTCTTATTTTGGGTAATTTTTATTGCTATGTTTCAATCATAAATGTGTAAGGACCTAATAATCGGGACTGAAAATATATGAAGCAAAAACTGAGAGAACTGCAAGGAGAAAAACATAAATGCACAATTATGGTCAAAGACTGTAACATGCTTTTCTTAATAATTGATAGAACAAGTATGTACAAAAGTCAGTATTAACCAGCTTGGGCTAACTGACATTTATAAAACATTCAACTCAAAACAGCAAAATACACATTTTTTTCCAAGCACACACAGAACATTAACCAGATCAGACCATACTCTACGCCATAAAACAATTTACAATAAATTTAAAATAACTAAAATCATACAAATATGTTCTCTGAGTATAATGTAATTAAGATAGAAAGCAATAACAGAAAGGTATCTTAAAAATCTCCAAGTATTTCAAAATTAAAGAACACACTTCTAAATAACACATGGGTCATAGAAACAATTTATAAAATAGAAAATATTTTAATTGAATAAAAATTTTTAAAAGATATAAAATTTGTGAAATGTGGCCAAAACAGTGCTTACAGGAAATTTATAGCATTGATAATGTATACTAAAAAAGCAGCAGCAGCTTAAATCATAACATTCATATTTACCTTAAGAAACTGTAAAAATAAGAACAAAGCCAAATGAAAGCAGAAGAAAACAAAGATGGAAACAGAAAGCAACAAAGTTGAAACAACTGAAAAAAACTTACAAAGAATTATCTGTGAAACACAAAGCTAACTCTGTAAAAAGATCCATAAAATTAACAAACCGCTCATCAGATGGACCAGGAAAAAGAGAAAAGCCACAAATTATCAATTTCAGAAATGAAAGAGAATTTATCACTATAAATCCTACAAAAATTAGATAATGAAGAGATATTACGAACAACTTTCTTACTGTAAATTCAACATGTTAGATTAAAAAGGGCAAACTTCTCAAAAGACACAAACTATCAAAGCTCACTCAAGACAAAATATCTTGAGTTAGTAGTCTTATATCTGTTAAAGATATTGAATTTGTAGTTAAAAAACCTTCCAACAAAGAAAACTCCAGGACCAGATGGCTTCACAGGCAATTTATAATAAACATTTAAAAAAGAAGTAATACAAATTCTTCACAAAGTCTTCTAGAAAATTCAAGAGAAGGGAATACAATCTAAATCACTCTTTGAGACCAGCATTACCCTTGTAACAAACCCAGAAAAGATATTACAAGGAAACTAGAGATTAAGATCCTCAAGGACGAAAAAACAAAATTCCTCAACAAAATGTTAGTATACCAAATCTAGCAATATATGAAAAGGATAATGCATCATGATCAATTGGAATTTATCCCACATATACAACATTCAAAACATTCAACAATAAACCAAGGCCAAATCAGTTGAAAACTTATGTCCACTCAAAAAACTACACATGAATATCAATAGCACTTTATTCATAATTGCCAAAACTTGGATGCAACCAAGATGTCCTTCAATAGGCAAATGGATAAACAAACAGTGGTTCTAACCATACAAAGGAATATTATTTAACAATAAAAAAATGAGCTATTATGCCACAAAAAGACATGGAGAAAACTTAAATGCATATTACTAAGTGAAAGAATACAAAATAAAAACAAAAAATATGCCTGACAATACTAAGTGCTGGTGAGGATGTGAAACAACTAGAACTTTAGTGCATTGTTAGCAGGAATACAAAATGGTACGGTCACTTTGAAAAACAGTTTGGTAGTTTCTTATAAAGTTAAACATACATTTACCACAAAACCCAGCATCCCATTCCCTCATGCAGAGGCTTTCCTCACAATCACCAAAAACTAGAAACAACCTAAATGTCTTTCAGCTAGTGAACAGAGAAACAGGTAACCTCATACAATGAACTATTACTAGGCAATAAAAAGAACTACTGACACATGGATGAACCCCAACCACATTATGCTATGTGAAATAAGCCAAACTCAAAAGTCTACATCTAGTACATTTCCAATTATACGATATTCTAGAAAAGACAAAATTATAGGAACATAAAACACATCAGTGGTTGTCAAGGGGTAGGGATGTGGGAATGAATTATAAGAGGTTGCAGGGAACTCTGGGGGTGATGGAACTATTCTATTACCTGGATTGTGGTGACCGTTAGACAACTGTATGCATTTGTCAAACAGGGTAAAACTGTACACCAAAAAGGGTAAATGTTACTGTATGAAAATTGTAGTTCAAATAAAAAAACTCGATCTGACATTCTGCATTTTTAATGTTACAACTTATGGAAAAGAAAGATCTTTCTCTCTGCTTGCAACCTGTCGATTATAATAATACTTAATTAACATCATGCTAGGTTCTCTGTAGGCTTTCTTTTTTAAGACATATTCCCTGTCCTAACAGAGTGTAGAAGCTCATTAGGGAAACCAGCCTAAATACTATTATAACATAAGTTAAAGAAAAAGGATAGGCAAACAAATTTGAGTGATAAATCATAGAATACAGTTTTATATGTATGGGAAATGAATAGCACACAATTTTGGAAACGCCTTAGTGCTTCTTAATATTACTGTTACTACCTCTAACTTTCAAGTGAGGGTAATAAGATTTGGGGAGGACAATTACTTTGTCCATGATCCCTGAGCTATTATATGTCAGAGCTGAGATTCTAACTCACGCCTTCATTCAAAGTCTGACATCTTCTGCATCGCAGTGATCCAACAACACAGAAGAGGTTATTATGATAGCTGCCAGGTGGCTCAATTTCAACCGACAGAAACCCCTCCTAACTCCCCCAACAACCCGCTCCACTACTTCATAGAAACACCACAATTAGAGCCATGTTTCTTAAATTGAGCTCAACGGGGTCTTGGAATGCACACTTTTGAGAAAAGAAACAGGGAGCCTTGTGGGGATCTCTTTTTCACACTTTCAGGAATGGCTGTACCATTTTGTACTTTTGACAAGTTTTGGCTGTGAGGAAGGCGACACACGGGTCCAGCGCCAGAGCCAAGGTGACCCCAAAAAAGGCAAACACCAGGAAATTGGAAAGCCGAGGTGCTGAAGTTACACTTCTTCAATTACACCACTCTGAACTGGGTCACAAGCGGGGCACAGGTGCATGAAAACGCACTTCCCTGTCACTCTCGAGCCTCTCTGGTAAAAGATCTCCGTGAACTTCTCCCCGTCTACTTTGCCTAATGCCCCGAACTAAACCGAGGCGTCCTCCGCCGGCGTGGCTGGGAGAAAGGGGTGTGCGCCTTGCCGTGCTCGCGCAGGCCGCCCCAGGCACACCGGGTCGCAGGCACAGCTAGGACGGGCCGCCGCGCAAAACCGCCCAAGGAAAGGCGCCCAGAGCCAGGCCCGGCAGGGGTCCGACTCCAGAGTGAAGGGGGCGGGCGGGGCAAACGAACTCGGTAAATCCCCTCCGGTGACACCCAGAGTGTCGCAGGATGCGTTACGCAACGAGACACTCTTACTTTTCCCTCATTTACTGACCACGCAACCGCTGCCCTCGCTGTCACCTCACCTCTCCAGTTCTTGTACTCCGGGATATAGTAGTATTTGTTCCCAAGCTGGTCTGTGCCCACGTGCTCCTTCACTTCTTTTGACAGCGCTCTCCACAAGGCGCGGAACAAACCCTGAGACCAACCCATACCGTCCGCCAGTCTCCCAGCGCGAGTCGCAAACTGATCCGCCGCAGCTGGAGGAACACTCCGGGCGCCGACTCAGCCCACTGCTCCGAGGAATCCAGCCCACCTCTGTCCTCGCGCCCTTCCAGTAACAGCGCTCTCCATTGGTCGTATGTATCACCGCTTGGCCAATGAGAGACTCTGCTGTTACAGCCCGCCTCTGCGCTCTATCATGGCGGCGTCCATCGCTAAAGATAGTGTGAAGGAAAGCGATGCTGGGGTTTTTGTCCGCGCGGCAAGCGGGTTTGGAGGACCCTCTTTGCCTCCGGAGAGCGGAGTCCACACGGAGGTAAAGAAAACCTTACTTTTTTCTCTAACAAGCCTGTTAGAATTTGGACCAGTGTTTGTAAGCCTTGCCCCGCACTTTCTCGTCTCACTTTCGTTCCACAAAATTCGCATCTACTCTCTCTTTTGCTGTGTGGCTTCCTAAATAAAGTACGATGCCTTTTATATGCTGTTAACTTGTAGACGGGTGGGTGTGCCCGCGGGCCCGGGTGAAAGCACTGTAAACATAAATGAGGTTACTTTTTCGTTTTACTGTATTTCTCCCTCATATTAAGTTCCCCAAAGGAATAACTATCCTCCAAGGATTCGTTCATTCATTCAGTCAGCATATTTAGTGAGTTCCTACTGTGTGCCAGGAAGTATGTTAAGAATAGGACATAGGCCAGGAATTGGACAAAGTTCAGAATGACTGGAGCAGAGGATTGGGGTCAGGGACCATTGACGAGATGAAGTTGGAGAAGTAGACAGAAGCTAGATGTGGAAAAACCTTGTGTGATGGAGTAAGAGGTAAGAAGATAAAAATAAGGTGACAACTGTTGCATTTTGTTTTCTGCTTGCAGAATGGATTGAAGTTAAGAGCAAGAGAGCCAAGTTAGGTTGAAGTTGCAATTATTAAGGAGAGTTGATGGAAGCGTGGGCCAGGTTTGATGGAGTTGGCAGATATGATGAAGTGAATTGAAGAAGTTTTGAAAATTTCTAAGAAATATAATCAACCAGCCATGGAAATTGATTGGATAAGTGAATGATGAAAAGGGAGGAATGAATAATGATAGGAAGTTGTATAGGAAGTTGAATGTTGGTGATATCCTCTGAGATAGGGTTTTCTAAAGGGGAGGTAAGTTTTACTTTTAATTTTGCCCGTATTGATTGTGAGGAACCTGTAAAGATATTCATTGGAAGAGTGAAGGACAGAGTTGCATATGTGAGTTCTATGCTCAGGAAAAATTTAGATATCACATTCCAGCATTCTTTGCGTTTTCAGCATTATGAAGTATCTCTGAGAGTTCCTTTAATGTGTTTTTTCCCAGTGTCGCTTTCTCTGAGACACCTTCAGCCTTTCATCACAGCCACTATTCCTCATTTATGTCAACAACTTTACCCTCAATGATTTCCTCAGTCTGCGTAACTAGAGTTTCTTAAATGGCAGCAGTGTTAACATTCCCACAGTCAGCTACCATTTCTTTAACTCCATTTATGTTCAATTTGAGTTTTACTTTCAGCACTGTTCTTTTCTTAGGTGCACTTACATTTTGTTTGCCAATGCCCCCTTTTAATTACCTATTTTTATAAAATTTCATCTGGGTTTATCTCAGGCTCACAGAGATAACAGACCTACATGCTTTGTAGTCTCTGTGTGAATTGAATAATAGATGCACACTGATCAATCATCTATAGATTTTGAAAGAAGTCATGTAAATTAGTCACTAATTATGAGCCCCTTTTATATGTGTAGTGATTTGTGGACTGAAAAGCTAGTAGCAACGTTTGGTGTTTATGCTATTTCTCAGAGTTTTAAACTGTGATAACCAAAATTTGAACCATGTTGGTTGGGGTTCTGGTATTATTTAATTAAACCGTGGTAACTGAAATTCATGCAAATAAGACCATGCAAAGTGAGGGCAGCTTGCATATTTAAGTTAAAGTATTTAAAGAGTTTTTTAATTTTTTTATTTTTATTTTTTTTGAGACAGAGTCTCACTCTGGACTAGAGTGCCATGGCGTCAGCCTAGCTCACAGCAACCTCAAACTCCTCGGCTCAAGCATTCCTCCTGCCTCAGCCTCCTGAGTAGCTGGGACTACAGGCATGCGCCACGATGCCTGACTAATTTTTTCTATATATTTTTAGTTGGCCAATTAATTTCTTTCTATTTTTTAGTAGAGACCGGGTCTTGCTCTTTCTCAGGCTGGTTTCAAACTCCTGACCTTGAGTGATCCTCCCGCCTCAGCCTCCCAGAATGCTAGGATTACAGGTGTGAGCCACCGCACCCAGCCTTAAATTTTTAAATATTTCCCTCTTTAAATCGTGTTTTTACTTAACTAAACAACTATGCAGTCCCATTGTATTCAAAGGAGATGTCTCCTGTTCTTCCTTGTCAGCAGGTAAGGGCAAAAGCATGAACACTGATATGCAGTGTTCACAATTAACACCCTTTCTTAAATTTTACAACTTTATTGAGCTATAAGCGACATACACATGAAATTAGAATGTACAATTGATGAGTTTTGACATATATACACTTTTGACATCATCACCATAGTCGAGAGAACATCCATAACCCTAAAAATGTTGTCATGACCCATTATAATCCCTCCCTCCCTACTCTCTCTGCTTTACTCTCTTCCTACTCTAAAAACCACTGATCTGCTTTAAGTCATTATAGATTAGTTTGCATATTCATAATTTTATATAAATGGAATCATTTCTTGTCTGACTTCACTCAGCATAATTGCTGTATTTTGAAATTTCTCCATGTTATTGCATGTATCTTTTTATTGCTGTGGAGTATCCCACTGTGTAGAGATACCACAATTTTTTTATCCACTAACTTGTTGATGGACATTCAACTTGTTTCCAGTTATTTGTTATTACATATAAAACTGCTGTGAAAATTCATGCATGAGTCTTTGTAAGGATGTATGCTTTTATTTCTTATAGGTTAATACCTAGCAGTGGAATGACTAGATATAGTTTCACTTTTTAAGAAACTGAGTTTTCCAAAAGTATTTTCCACTCTCACCAGCAGCAGATGAAAGTGCCAGTTGCACCATATCCTTTATGTCCCCTTTTCTGCTTTCTTTTGAGTTATTTAACATTATTTAGTATTCCATTATAGTTTATGTATTGTGATTTTGATTATATCAACTTTATACAATGTTTTGGGGGTTGCACTAGGAATTATAAAATATATATTTAACCTTCCATTGTCTACATAGAACCATTATTTTACTGCTTTATTTGGCATATAGAAACTTTATCACCCTTTACCCGCCACAATATATATTTTTGTCTTATATGTTAATATTTACGTACATTTAAAAACCCCATCAGACAATGTTACAAATTTTTTTAGCCACCAAACACATTTTAAGGAAAAGAATAGTCTATTATATTTACTCAGATATTTACCATTTCTGTTGCTCTTTCTTCATTCCTCATGTCTCAAGTTTCCTTCTTATATCATTTCCCTTTTCCCTGAAGAACATTGTATCAGTTCTTTTAAAGCTGGTCTGAGGGTTTCTGAAAAGGAATCTGAAACCATTCAAATCATTGTTACCCTATAGGTAATTTGTCATTTTTCCCTGGTTGCTTTGAAGACTTTGTCTTTAGTTTTTATTTTTATTTATTTATTTATTCATTTTTTTTTTTTTCAGACAGAGTCTCACTCTGTTGCCCGGGCTAGAGTGCCATGGTATCAGCCTAGCTCACAACAACCTCAAACTTCTGAGCTCAAGCAATCCTTCTGCCCCAGCTTCCTGAGTAGTTGGGACTACAGGCATGAGCCACCATGCCTGGCTAATTTTTTCTATATGTTTTTAATTGTCCAATTAATTTCTTTCTATTTTTAGTAGAGACAGGGTCTCGCTCTTGCTCAAGGCTGGTTTCGAACTCCTGACCTTGAACGATCCTCCCACCTCGGCCTCCCAGAGTGTTAGGATTACAGGCGTGAGCCACTGCGCCCGGCCTGTCTTTAGTTTTTAGCAGTTTGATTATGTTGTGTCTGGGTGTGGATTTCTTTTGATTTATCCTAGTCAGAGTTCATTCTGCTTCTTGAATTTGTAGATTTGTGTCTTTCCACAAACTTGGGAAAGTTTTTAGCTATGTTTTCCAATATTTTTGACACCACACTCTTTCTCCTCTCCTTCTAGAACTCCAGTGACATAAATGTTAGTCCTTTTATAATCATTCCTCCAGTCTCTGAGGCTCTGTTCTTTTCCCCCAATCTTTTTTCCTTTATGGTGTTAGATTATGTAATTTTAATTGATCTGTCTTCAAGTTCACTGACTTTCATCTGTCATCTCCCATCAGCTATTAAGACCACTAAGTTAAAATAATTTTATATTGAAAAGTTCTGAAATTTCCATTTGGTTCTATTTATTTCTCTGTTTCCTACCCAAGACTTTCTATTTTAACATTAGTTTCAGGTGTTTTGACGATTATTCACTCAAGCATTTTATAATGGCCACCTTAAAGTCTTTGTCAGATAATCTCAATACCTGTGTCATCTCAGTTTTGACTTCTATTGATTGCCTTTTCCTATGCAAGTTGAAATTTCATGGTTCTTGATATGCAGGGTAATTTTTTGTTTTGTTTTGAGACAGGGATTCACTCTGTCATCCAGGCTGGAGTACAGTGGCACTAACATAGCTAGGATTCTAGGTGTGAGCCCTTGTGCCCAGTGTACGGAGTGATTTTGGATTGCATCCTTGTCATTTTGAATACTCTTAAGAGACTCTGGGTCTTGTTTTAATTCTATGAGGAATGTCGATATTTCTGTTTGGCAAGATTAGGTTCAGGCTGCAAGTTACTACGTTCTTATATGGACTATGCTTTCAATGTCAGTTCACTTTTCAAAGCCTCCTCAGATCTGCCCCAACTGTGTGCCACTCAGTTATTAAGTGTGTGACCTGAGTGGTAGTCTATTAGTTCAGTTTTCAGAACAACTTTATGGAGTAACTTTCCTGAGCTCCTTCCTCTCTGTGATCTTTCAGATACTTCCCAATTCTTTGGGACTCCCTGTTCTGGTCCTCTAGTTAGAAACTTTGGGCTCTAGTTACCTGTTCTACCACACACTTCCATGTTCTGACCCAAATCTGGGCTCAGATGTAAAAGATAAGTAACAAGCAATGGGGATTGGCCCTACCCTCTTGGGATCAGAGCTCTGATGAATGCAGAAAACAATTTCTCTCCCTCAGAGTTCTGACTCCTGTAGGTCACTGTTTCGCCATAGCTTTCTCTGCAATGGAATTACCTGGAAGCTGGACCAAGCTGAATGAAGAAAAGAGGGAAAAAACATGCCAGTGATTTCTGCATTCTCCCCTGAGTGTTGGAGTTCCCCTTTTCCCCCCATCTGTGCCTCAGTGCTCATTTTTATGTTTCTGACTGAATAAAATTCAGGCCAAGGAGAAGTAGAGGGGGGAGAAAAATAATAAACTGACTACTGGTTCAGTGGCACATGAAATTTTGGTGTTTTCCCCTAATATACATGCTGCTGTTTACTTTTCAGAATCCTCAAGTAGCTATTTCATGCATTTTATTTAGTTTTTATAGCTGTATTACTGGGGAAATGGGTGAAGTATGCTAACCCATCTTACCCAGAACTGAAGTATTGAATAATGAACTAGATGATTAAATGAAATACCTCAAATCATAAAACAAGAATAAAAAGTCCAATAACATAAGAGAAAGGATAAGAGACTTAGAGGGTAGATCCAGAAGATCTAGCAGGCAATAATAATTCCAGAGGGAGAATAAAACAGAGATACAATAATTAGAAAAAGAATTGAAAAAAGATCAGCATTCACAGACTAAAAGGGTTTGCTGCAGTCCAGACAAGATTGATGAAAAAGACATAAAATTATATATACCCTTGTAAATTTCTCAAGGAATAAAGAGGAAATTATTATTAATAAAATTCCCAGGTAGCAACCCTGAGGGAAAAAAAGAAAAAGAAAAAACATTATTAATAAAAGCTTCCAATAGTAAAGATTTACAAAAGCAAAACTGACATTAGACATCTTATCATTTGTTCTAGAGACTAGAAAACACTGGAATAGTATCTATTAATGAGAAATACTGCAACCCAGGAATCCAAACTTAGCCAATATGTCAGATGAAAAAAAGATCTTTGTGCTGAGATTTATAGAAATATTTCATCCCATTTGCCTTCTGGAAAAAATAAGAAACAATATTAATCAAAGAACAAATGTATTTGAAGGAGACACCAAGGTACATATTATTAAGTATGAAATGTCCGATTTCCTTGAGTACTTTGACAGTTGATATCTCTTGACATTTCACTTTGATGCTTCTTGATTTATTTTTATTGTGAAGGTACATCCTCAATCTTGCAAAGACATTTTGGGTTGTGATTTTTTCTTTAAAAAAAATTTTTAGAGCATTTTTGTGAAACCATGGATAAGTCAGAAATTCATGTTATTTTCAAATACGAGTGCTGTCTTGAAACCAGTGCAGTGCAGACAGCTCACAATATCAACGAAGTGTTTGGGAAGGATGGAGCTAATGAACGCACAGTATGTCTGTGATTTGTGAAGTTCTGTTCTGGTGAGTTTAACCTTGAAAATGAGCCACATGGGTGACCTGAGACCAAGGTGGATAATGAAGAACTAAAAGCTGTAGTGGAAGCAAATCCATCTTAACCTATGTGTGAATTAGCAGCAAGGTTTGATGTTGCTATTCTAACAATATTAGACCATTTGAAACAAATGAGCAAGGTAAAGAAGCTGGATAGATGGGTTTCACATGAATTAAATGAGTGTCAGAAGAGAAATCGTCTCTGCCTTTCAGGCAACCCATTTCTATACCATATTGTTATGTGTGATGAAAAATGGATTCTTTTTGACAACCACAAGTGTTCAGCACAATGGTTGGGTAAAGATGAAGTGTCGAAACACAGTCCATAACCGAATATTCATCCAAAAAAGCTAATGGTGTCTGTTTGGTGGTCCAGTGCTGGTATTATCCACTATAGCTTCATGAAACAGCAGATTTCCAATGCAACCAATTGGACAAAATGATGAGGATGCTTGTGATTAAGCAGCCGAGGCTGGTCAATAGAGACAGGCCAATCCTCTTGCTAGACAACATTCGACCACATGTCGCACAAACAACATTGCTCAAACTACAGAAGCTGAACTTGGAAACTCTGTCATCCATTGTGTTCACCAGACCTTGCACCAACTGACTGCCATTTCTTCCAGGCTTTGGACCACTTCTTGCAAGGAAAAATATTCAATTCTCAGCAAGCTATGGAAAACACTTTTTGTGATTTCACCACCACTTTCTCTCCAGGCTTCTTTCCTGCTGGCATAAACAATCTACCGTTAAGATGGCAAAACTGTGATGATAATTTAGGTGCATACTTTGGTTAATTGTACTGCTTCTTATCTGAGATATAATCTACACTTTTGATTGGAAATCAGACATTTCATATTTAATGACCTAATAAAAGATGAAGAGGAGTGAAACAGGAAAGGTATAAACCTCGCAGTGTATATATGGTTAAATCTAAATATATAATAAACTTGAGATATGTAATATGGCTACTAAATGAAGATTTTTTTTAGATATTTCTAAATTAACAAGGGGGGAATGAATAGCAACTTCATTGAACTAGCAAAAATAAAGGTAAAAGAAGAAAGCACGGCTTTAAATAAATAAATAATACCAAGTATATCAGATTTCACACCAAGGATGAACAGACGGATTTCTCCCGTAAAGAAGCATAGATTATCAGATTAATTTTAAAATAAAATAAGACTAAAAGCTGGTTCTCAGAAATACTTTAGGTTAAAATATTTTTATATAGTTAAAAGTTAAAATATAAAAAGATAATCAAATGATTGACAGTGTAGATTTAAGTACAAATATTAGATAAGGTGAGATATAAGGATAAAAGCACAAAACATTTTAAAGAAGGACCTTACATGATGCACAATTAATGAAGAATAATTAATGTAATAAACATGTATGCAAACAGAACAGTTAAAGATATAAGGCAAAGTGTAAAGATAATTTGACGCTAGTTTCTTTTCCAGAATGGTACTGATGTAGTAGTTAGAAAATACATATATACATATATACAGGGGAAATGAATAAACGACAAACTAGATTTAATAGATATATATGACTTTACATCCCTTAAATGGAGAATGTACTTTTTTTTTTTTTATAAGTTAATGATACATTTACCAAAATTGTTCTTGGCCACAAAGAAAACTTTAACATTTCAAAAAAGTAGCTATGTTACAGTCATTTGTCTTAGTTTGTGAGAGTACTTGTTAATCATTTGTGTTGATAAGTATTTCATTGGATTTATTGGAATATGCTTAATTGTTGAATTGAGCATACTCATTTTTTATTTCCACCTAAGTCTTTAAGAAATACTTCAGGGAATTAAAAAAAAAAAATCCTGTCATTTAAGTTTTTGTCCACTAGATGTCCTCAGTTAAGTTTCAGTTACCAGAATTTAACTTTTCATGAATATTTGTTTCAGTCTCTAAGTATCTTTTTAAAAACTTAATAAAATAAACTCTTTAAATATAGTTTAAGATAATGCTTCAGGTAAAAATTTTTGCATGTAACTGTTACTATTGTTTAAAATTACTATTACTATTTTAAAATTTTATTAATATATAAGGTCTTTAAAAATCCATAAATACCTTTGATGTATGATAAATATTTAAGCATTATCTGTGATTATTGCATTATATGTAATCTTAGTGAAATAGGAGTTTTTTATGTTAAATTACTTTCTTGTGAATTTTTTTCTTTCTTTTTCTCCTTTTAATTTTTATATTTTTCTTTAAGAGTTTTGGGACTGGAGTTAAACAAAGACAGAGATGTTGAAAGAATCCATGGCAGTGGAGTTAACACCCTTGACATTGAACCTGTTGAAGGAAGATAGTAAGTTCATTATACTTATATAATCATTTTTTTTTCTATACACGATCACTGTAAAATCCTGTTTTTTTAGATTAATTATGTGGAAGTTTCATTAGAATTAGTAAAAATCCTAAAATTTAGCATTTTCAATCTGATATTATTACAAATAAATATAGAACATCAGACCTACAAAATGTTGCCAAGTAAATATTAATAGCAAAGAGAAATGAAAAGGTAAGTGTACATTTAATGGAAAATTAAGTACTGATTTTCTTTAAAAAAAATTGATGTATATGTAACTTGCTCATATACCTGTTAATATTTACCATCTACCATAAGAGCTGTAGTGATATCACTGAAAACCAGAGTGGAAAGCAGAATATACAAATCTAGTAAAGAAGCATTTATTTCTAATGTCGTTATTTCCAAAAGACTATCTGAAAATTACATTTTAACAGGTGCAACTACAGAAGGTACATTTGCACATCACTCTCTGAAGCTTGAATTTTCTTATATCTTCAAAATTAATTGCACTCATGGTAATACCAAGTTTTCTTGTCTATATAAAAACATGGGCCAGGCGCAGTGGCTCATGCCTGTAATCTTAACACTCTGGGAGGCCAAGGCGGGGGGATCGTTTGAGCTCAGGAGTTCAAGACCAGCCTGAGCAAGAGCGAGGCCCCGTCTCTACTAAATATAGAAAGAAATTAATTGGACAGCTAAACATATATAGAAAAAATAGCCAGGCATGGTGGCGCATGCCTCTAGTCCCAGCTACTCGGAAGGCTGAGGCAGAAGGATTGCTTGAGCCGAGGAGTTTGAGGTTGCTATGAGCTAGGCTAACGCCTCAGCACTCTAGCCTGGGTAACAGTTGAGACTCTGTCTCAAAAAAAAAACAAAAAAACATGAAGCCATATATCTCTTAGTATGTTCACTCTAAATACAGACTAGTAACCTCATGGTTAGATAATGTCAGGGTCATCAGATACTTCAAACATAAAGTCAGTTAACTAATGGAATCAAAGGAAAGCTTTTGGAAGCCATTCTAACAAAGTCAAAGCATCTGACAGGATTGTAAATACTGTTTAAATTTAGTTAAAAAGTTCGGCTGTACAAATAATTGTTTTCTATTGATGATACATCTACATGGTAAGAAAAACAATATTTCACAAAGTTAAAGTATAAAGCAAATGTGTGGAATTGGTTGCAGTACACTTTTAACTCACAACTGTGCCCATTTTATCAATCAAAATAAAAGTTGTAGTTGTTAAAATTTGCAAGTATCTCTCTATATATACAATTAGAGTAACTAAACTACAAAAGTTTTGTAATAAAGCTAATGTTGAATATTACAAAAATAAAACTAAGCATGGCATTATTTGCAGTCTTTGCTGCCCATGATCAATTGGATTTTAGAACTGAGCATTTGAAGAACTACTTTTAAGTTAACCTAATTGTTCTACAAACTGGTATTGAATTTATTTTAAAAGAAGTCTATAAAACAGTACATGCTGTTAGTTCATGAACTGTTTGTAACTGGCTCACAAGATAAGGAGCTTGTACTAGAATGTAAATCGATTACATTGCTAAGCATATAGTTTAAAGGAGTCAAGATTTGTTTGTAGCAAGACTTTCTCAATGAAGAAAGATGTTTTTGTTTTTGCCACAAGCTCCTTATCTTGTCATGGAGAGGCACGTTAAATAGCACTGCTCTACATTTAATTATATTTTGTTCAAAATCAGATGAAAAATTTTTAATCAAATTATTCAGTGAATATACTGCTGAAAACTTCAGTTTGGGGGTGATTCTGGGAATATAACAATATCAGTGTAGTTTTTAAAGTTCCTCAAATCCCCCATTAAAACATATAAAGAAACTGAAGATGGTAAAATCAAAAACCAATGTACATAACACTTGTGACAAAACCAGGTCAGTCATGAAGTACCCCCACAAACCCTAAAATATGAATAAAGTGGGAACAAACCACTGATAACTATAAGATCTATATGGTATCAGCATTTATGCCAGGGGAGGCAATAAAAAGTGATGGGGTATCTGATATACCTCGTAAGTCCAAAATAATAACAGGTTGTTTGAAATCTCAGCTAGCCAGTTAGACTACAGAAGCTGAAACTAGCCAGGTGCAGTGGTGCACACCTATAGTCTGAGCCACTTAGGAGGCTGAGGCAGGAGGACCACTTGAGCCCAGGAGTTCTAGACCAGCCTGGGCAACATAGCAAGAACCGATCTCTTAAAAAAAAGCAGCAGCAGCTAAAACTAGGAGAGGATGTCATACTCTAATTGTAGGTAAGTTCAAGTGGTCCACAGTAAGACCAGAAGAAACAGTCTGGGCCCTAATATCCCTCTAAAGAACCAGCTAGTCAAAGCTGTCCTCCAGGACAGAACCCTACACTGAGGAGGAGCTTCTTAAAATAGAGTTCAAACTGAGCAATACAGAGACAATAGAAACAAAGGACAAAAATGTCCCAGATAAAATTTGGGAGGTGAACAGACCAGGAAATCTCTGGTAAGCTGACATGTTTTGAACATCTTAACCTCAGAAAAAAAATTTTTAAAAGAAGATGTTCTAAAAATATAAAATTTCGCTATTATTCTAAATCAAGCCTCCATTCTAAAAGTTTGAGAAACTTAATTGACATAAAAATGAGCAAAGCATAGGATTAAGGTCAAAATCCATACAAAATTATTATAAGAACAAAGAAAATAAGAAGTAGAATAATGCCACTGCAGACAATGAAGTCATGCCAGAAAGATATCTATAAAACAGATGAGAACTCGAAGCTAATATTTTACAACTAGCTAAAATTCATTTTATAAAGATACAATAAATGAAAGAACAATATGTTGGAAAAACTCAGAAACGAGATGATCAGACTCAAGAAAAAATTAGAAATAAAAGAAAAATATTCCACAAATGAAGATTAAAGCATAAGGAACACAAGCAAATAAATATAAGAGGTTAATGCCTGGGAAATAGAAAATGGAAAGCAAGAAAATTTTTAAAATAAAAAAGAAATGAAGGAGAGGAAAAGGATTCAAAAGGTAAGTACATATGTAAAATACAGGCAAAGTTGATCCACCATACATATAATAGAAGTTTCCAGAGAAGAAAACCAAAGTAAGAGAACGTAATAAATATTTAAACAATAATTCAAGAAAGCTTTAATAGAATAAATAAGATCTGAAACTCTTTCTCTGCTGCCGCCAAGTCATGCAGAGGTGGAGGCTCGGGTGCATTCAAGATTCAGCTTCACCCCTAACCCACCACCATGGCTGAGGCAGGCATTGCTACTGGAGGTGTAATGGACGTTAACACTGCTTTACAAGAGGTGCTGAAGACTGCCCTCATCCACCGTGGCCTTGTAGGTGGAATTCGCAAAGCTGCCAAAGCCTTAGACAGGCGCCGAGTGCATCTGTGTGTGCTTGCATCCAACTGTGATGAGCCCGTTTATGTCAATCAAGTTGGTGGAGGCCATTTGTGCTGAACACGAAATCAACCTAAGTAAGGTCGATGACAAGAAACTAGGGGAATGGGTAGGGCTTTGTAAAATTGACAGAGAAAGGAAACCCCGTAAGGTGATTGGTTGCAGTTGTGTAGTAGTTAAGGACTATGGCAAAGAATCTCAGGCCAAGGATGTCATTGAAGAGTACTTTAAATGCAAGAAGTGAACAAATAAAAACTTTGGCTCATGTTCCTTAAAAAAATAAATAAATAAGATCTGAAACTTCATATAAGGGAAAAAAAAATCATATTGTCATCAGAGTATGACTTTTGGGCTTTGTGCCCAAAGAAATGAAGTTTCTCATCTCAGATGCTCAAGGAAATAAAATTTGAGCCAAGGATTTTATATCCAACCAAACTGATGTTCAAGTATAAAAGGACAGACAAGTTGTCAATAACAAAAGAATTCAGGGAATATTGTTCTCATTAGCCCTTCTTTAGGAATCTACTAGAGAATGAAATCAGACAACCAGAATAACTAGAGAGACAGCAACATAAGGACTGATGGTGGGAATAATATTAGCAAATAGTAATACTTTATATAGGTATATAAATTCATAGACCTAGGTATTGGGTTGTTTGCTGATATCAAATCACAATAAAGAGAGCAGTGAAAAAGATCATTTTAAATTTTAGCACATAAATAGTCACCAGAATCTAGGCTGGAAATTGCAGAACAAATGATCTGGTTTCTGCAACAAATAAATCTGGAGAGAAGGAAAAAGTAGAGGAGGGAGAGAGGAAGAACAGGAGGAGGGACCTATAAATTAAAGGTAGAAGACATTAAATTTTTTTAAAGCAAATCTAGTATTCATGGATATATTTTTTTGATAGAAAATGAAAATATTTTATTATAACCTATTAATATTCCATTCCATCTCC
>VBSM01002608.1:10650827-10662318 GCA_008086735.1 Cheirogaleus medius | reverse complement strand
AAAAAAAAAAAATTGCTGAAGAAAGTTACTCTGAATGGAGTTAAAAAGAAACAGTGAAAATATTTAATCTGAAATATTTGCACATTTCAATATGAAAAAAGAGAATCAAGACTATCTTCCATTTTGCAGAATTTGCTCTAAACTTACCATGTTTGTCATCACCTATTATTTTCTAAATTAAACATATTATGGCTTTTAGGGAAGTCAGTTAAAGGTGGCAACACTAAATTCAAAGATGATTTCAGGCAATTTTATGGAAAAAAGCCAATAAGATCATATTGAAAAGCATATTATTCAAAAAATACAGGTAACAGTCTTAAAGACAGATATAGTTAAGAAACTAATTAAAGTATATGAAGTGCCAAGAATAACATTTATAAGTTATTTTTTAATTAAATTCAATCAGTGTATATAGCTTTAGTGTATATGCTTATATGTTTTTACTTTTTAGAAATTTTTACAAAGCTTTTAAATAGAATAGTTTTACAGGTTCTGCCAATATAATAGACCAGTTTGGAGTAGATAAATAATTGTTTCCAAAAATTATATTGTTTATTTTTTCGCACCTTCTCTTACCCTTAAAAGTAAGGCTTTGAGTGGTCTGGCCCTTGCTGGTCTCTCAGGTCTCACCACTTTTTCCCTTCCACGCTACCCCAGCAACACATTCCTTCTTTCAGTTCCTCAAATGGGCTTGGATTGTTACTTCCACACCTGTCTGGCTAACTCTGATTCCTCCTTCATATACCTGCTTAAATATTACAATCAGAGAAACCGTCCCTGAATCCCCAAACTAGAATAAAAAAATAAGTTATTGTCACGATGATCCCAATTATAACTAACAGTTTATGTGATTATGTATACTTCCTGTTTTCCTTACTAGATTGTAAAACCCACGAGGACAGGAATCGTGTGTCTGTCTTGTTCATAGTTGTATAGCAGAGTGCCTAATGTAGGTGCTCAGTTAAAGTTGAATGAATTGAATGAATGCATTCATAAGAGAGGGAAAGAATCTGACATTTATTGATCTCCTATTTTTTGCCAGGTACTGCAAAAGGAGCTTTGCACTTTTAACATCACATCAACTTTGTTATTTAAGTGAAAAATGTCCCTCTTCTTTTTGAAACAAATGTTGGAAGGCTTAAGTAGATGATATAACTTGCCCAGGGTCAGATAGCTAATATCAGTAATAACTGGTCTAATTTCATTGTCATTTAGAACACTTATAATTAGGGCATTTAACTTTGTAATATTTTACTTTCTTAAGAAATATATTTTGCCATCTTGTTTCTACCATCCTTTCATTTTGGAATCATGAAAGTAAACTAAATGACCACAGATTGCATTTTTCTATTTTTATTCTTCTATAAATATTAAAGAATTTTAGTTTATTGAAGTCCGTGTTAATGATAAATACAGATTACCTCTGCATTTATGGCCTTAAGACATTTAGGTATTTACAAATCAATTTTCAGAAATTTGCAATTATAAATAAATGGATTATATAAAATAATAAATTAATGTGAACTTTTTTATTATCAGTATGTTATCAGGTGGTTCAGATGGTGTGATTGTGCTTTATGACCTTGAGAACTCCAGCAGACAACCTTATTACACATGTAAGGCAGTGTGTTCCATTGGCAGGTGTGTATTAAAAATGTAATTCATGAATTTGTAAACAGTTGAGTATTTTTTATATCAAATGAAAAACATAAAAATAGCAGTCATATGAATGGCAAAAGCCAATTGTTCAAATGACATATTTACATGGATATCCCTTGATACTTTCTTGAAAATAATAACTAAAATTCAGATATAGGTGTGACTTTCCAAAACATGTATATAATATATGACTTACCCAAAACAACTTTGGTATTGACTGTCAAAAGGATTTTATTAAAAGACTTTTGATTATATCCTTTTTGTTCTGTACCTACATAGCACGTCTCAGTAACTAATAGTTTTTAGTACCACTTAGTATAAAATTCATTTATAAGTTTTTCCATTCATTAGATTTTCAACTGAAATTAATGGAAAAAGATTAAGAACTAAATATAATAAATATACTGGTATTCCCTCACCAAACACACACACACATACCCTCCTCTCTTCTCTCTCTACTTGCTCAAAAATGCCTACCTTAAAAACATACCTCTACTTATCTTGACTTCTCTGACTATTCTTTGCTAGCTTACCAATATTGTGAAAATTGTTTTTAAGTCTCTAATAAAATATTTTGTGACATGGTAGTTTTTCATAATGGTCATTTAATTCTTTCTGGTCACCTATATCTGATGTGATAATGAGTAGACCTTTGAATGAACAGAGAAAATGAGTGCTGAGAAAATGCATTCAAGAGGAAAAACTTTGTAAACATTAACATAAACAATCACTCTGTATTGAAGCTGTTCCCAAAGCACTAGAATATGTGCTTAAGTCCATGGAATATTTGTGAGGAGATTTACTATTTTTTCTTGGCTCTGGCACTTCACATTGGAAATACAGATTTAGGGAAGTCAGTTAATCTCTCTGAGCTTTAAATTATTTTATCTTAGAGACAGTTATAATTGCCATAAGGTTTCTGTGAGAATTAAATGAAATATAATCTTTTAAAAAGCATGTTGAAAACTTTAAAACTACTGTGTAAATGGAAAGCAATGTAGTTATAAGAAAACTTAGTACAAAACATGATACTGCCTCACATACTCTGACTTTGTAAGAGGCTTTGGCCATTTACAGTTTCTTCCCACTCTCACCAAAAACACAAAAAAGTCCAAATTCTAAAGTATAAGACAGTCAATTAATTCCTTTTTATCTTATTTTATCCTAGCTAACATTTTAACATTAAGTTTAATTTGTTATATAGCAAAATTGTATTTTTATGTATTTTATATGCTACATAATATTATTCCATGAGGGACTGTTATCTGTTTTGTTTTTCTAGGATTTTTTTTTTCTTTTTTGGTATGTACAACTAAATGTTTAGTGTGTCAGTCTTGTTTTACTATGACTTTATTCTTGGATTCAAACTCTATCTTTAAAAGTGTGACTTTGATTTTGAAAATGGGCATATAGTAGGCATCTTTACAAAATGATTGTAATAGCATTTTTACATCTGAAGAGTTTACAATCTAATTTTTAAAAATAGCTTCAATAAAACCTGTTATTAAGTTAATGTGGCTTTAAACTATTTTCTGATATTTATTGTTAGTATACTTAATGTGTTCTTCAGCACTAAAAAGATTCCTTTCCTCTACCAAAATTCTTTTTTAAATGTGAATAGCAGAACATATACAACAGAGAATGAAATAATATTTTGTCCTATTTTAAAATTTAAAATATAAATGAGCTTTTATTTGTGGTCACTAAGTTAAAGATTTTTTTAATTTAAAACTAACATCACTGGCTGGGCATGATGGTTTATGCTTACAATCCTAGCATTCTGGAAGGCTGAGGTGGGAGGATTTCTTGAGGTCAGGAATTTGACACCAGGCTGAGCAAGAGCGAGACCCTGTCTCTACCGAAAAATAGAAAAAATTAGCCAGGTGTTGTGGTGCGTGCCTGTAGTCCCAGCTCCTTGGGAGGCTGAGGCAGGAGGATTGCTTGAGCCCAGGAGTTTGAGGTTGCAATGAGCTATGATGACGCCATTGCACTCTAGCTGGGGTGAGTGAGTGAGACTCTGTCTCAAAAACAAAACAAAACAAAAAAAACCTAATATTACTGGAAAAAATCTCTGTAGAAGTCAAGATTCTTAGGAGCAAATAGAAATCGATTCTGCTTGTCTTAAGCAGAAATTTATTGGAAGGATATTTAGTATCTCACATAACTGTCAGGAAGATGGGAGAATGAGACTTAGAAAATGAGCAGAAAACAAGAGAAGCTAGGATAGAGAACATAATCAAGATCATATCACAGGAATAGTTTAGTTTGGGTTCTGCTTCACCAACGTAGACTCTCAACTCCACAGCTTTGAAGAATGGCTACCTCTCCCTGGGGTTTGCATTACTATCTCAAGATTTGGAGTCTCAACCAGGGTTAATAAAGCCCAGGACACATACCCCTTCCCTTGCTGCCAAGGAAGAGGTAAAGAGAATTTCTGGAGTCCTTTGCTTCCTGTAACAAGAGGCAGGGCCCTGCTTTTCAATAAAACAAAAGGGATGCCCCCCACCCCCCAAATAGGAGGAGTATGAATGCTCATTAGCCAAGAAAACGGCATGTGTCTATTTCAGTTCACCCGTTTGGCTGTCCAACATCTATATACACACCTTTCTTCCCATACCTACACTTAGATTAAAAAACAATCCAGGCTAACCTAGTACAAGTGTTCACTTTACAGCCAAAAAAGTGATCATCCTCTCCCAAAAAGTAATAATCCTAAGTCTATTTAGTTATCACATCCAGCTCCAGTTCAAGCTAATTTTCATTTTTCCGCTAGTTTTATGTGATTCTATGTCAGTATTATGCAAATTGTGGACTCAATTGTACAGTTAACCTATAAGGAATCAGAACCCATGATTGTCATATCTGCATAGTGTTACAGTAGTCTCCTGTTAGCTTTTATTTTATTATGGGAAATTTCTAAAATGTACAAAAGAAAAGAGTAGTATAATGAATTGTGTCCTTGTCACCCAGCTTTAAGAACTGTCAGTTATAACCAATCTTGTTTCATCTCTACCCTTCACCCATCCACCCTGAGGATTATGTTGAAGCAAATCTCAGACAATATGTCATTTTATCCATAATTATTTGATTATATCTCTAAAAGATAAAGACTTTTATAAGCATGACCATAGTACCATTATCTCACATACATAATAATTCCCTGTATTAAGTACCCAGTGTTCAAATTTCCCTCATTGTCTCATAAATGTCTCTTAACATCCAGTTTGAATTAGATTCAGTTAGGTGACATATATGCTATGTTGGTCACTGGTTCAGAGCATATACTGCATCCTTGAGGACAGCACACCACCCTCACAAAGTGATGTATTATAGCTGATATGACTGAGAGTCTTCAACATGTCATGTTTCTATGGGCAATGCCTTATATAAGACGTGAATCCCATGGGCCTCCACCGATTGCATTCTTTAGCCATAGAATAAGTTCCTTGATAAGAAGGAACATTATGTGGAATACCATATAGGTGTGTGAGGCATTCAACAATTCTAAGAATGGTGGTGCTAATAAAATGATACTGTTGTATCTTTGGATAAACAAATTTGGAAAAGCAAATCTAAAACCAAAATAGGTATCTCTTCCAGTAAGAACAAATCCCTGCCTCCTCCAAGATGGAAGAAGTCCAGTGTAGCTGGCTGATCCCTCAAGGCTATGTATAGGTCAGAAATAGGTCTAAGGAACCTTAGTAGTAAGTAGGCCTCCATATCACACTGTCATGTCTGGACATTCTCTCTGCCTTTCATCTGGGCAGCTAGGACAGAGGTATGTGATCTAGGTTTGGCCATTCATACCGTCCTACCTGAGACTGCTACTTGTTCTTAATATAGTATCAGTTTTGAAACTCTGTAGGTCAGTTATCTATAAATTTTGGTTCCTGTCTTGTAGAGACCATCCTGATGTTCACAAATACAGTGTGGAGACTGTACAGTGGTATCCTCATGACACTGGCATGTTCACATCAAGCTCATTTGATAAAACTCTAAAAGTATGGGATACAAATACATTACAAGTAAGTATATTAAAACCTTTCCAAAGTGTAGAATGAAAGAGAACTTAATCCTAAACCATTTTAGTGTGATTATTTGCTAAGATATCATAGATGTTAGATGTGAAAACACTATAGTGGTTAAGAAGAGCTAGACTGCTTGAGTTCATGTCCTAGCTCTGCTGCTGACTAGCAGTATAACATTGGATAAATGTCCAAACTTTTCTGTATCTCAGTTTCTTTATCTGTAAATTGGGATAATGATTGCACCTTATAAAATGTTCTTGAGGGATAAATGAGCTGCTATATGTAAAGTACCTAGTACAGTGCCTAGCATATAGTAAATGCTCAAAGAATGTTACCTATTAATATTATTATTCCTTTTTGAAAACTACTGTGGTCTAGTGATCTAAGGTAGAAAATTGGATTTATCTCCTATTCATCTAAAAACTTAAAGGGAAAAAGTTAATATTATAACCTAGTAAAGGTAGACAGTGGATAATAGTTTTTACGATATTCGATCAAATTTAAATTTCTAAGAGCCAGGCGCAGCGGCTCACACCTGTAGTCCTACCACTCTGGGAGGCTGAGGCGGGAGGATCACTTGAGGTCAGGAGTTCAAGACCAGCCTGAGCAAGAGTGAGACCCTCCATCTCTACTAAAAATAGAAAAAAATTAGCCGGGCGACTACAAATAGAAAAGAAAATAGCCAGGCATGGTAGTGCGTGCCTGTAGTCCCAGCTACTTCGGAGGCTGAGGCAGGGGGATCGCTGAGCCCAGGAGTTTGAGGTTGCTGTGAGCTAGGCTGACGCCATGGGTGCTGTAGCCTGGGCAACAGAGTGAGACTCTGTCTCAAAAAACATGTCCCAAACCAAACATATCCATTTAGTCATAAAATCTTAGCAATTCTTCCTTCAAACACTTTCATACTTCTCTTTTCTACTTCCCTCACCATCCCTGTACATCTAGGATACTAAAAACTCCTAACTGGTTTCCCTGTCTTACTTTCCTTCTACATTTTCTATGGTAAGTTCTTTTAGGTCATTAAACATGAAATGTCTGATTTTGAATCAAAAGTTTAGTTTACTATATCTCAAACAAGAAGCAGTACAATTAGTCAAAGTCTACATAAACCGTCGATACAGTTTTGCCATCTTAACGGTAGCTTGCTTATGCTAGCAGCGAAGAAGCCTGGAGAGTGAGTGGCAATGAAATCTCGAAAGGTGTTTTGCTGAGAATTGAATATTTTTCCTTCCAAGAGTGGTCCAAAGCCTGGAAAAAGTGGTAGTCAGTTGGTGCAAGGTCTGGTGAATACAGTGGATGATGGAGAGTTTTCCAAGTCTAGCTTCTTTGAGCAGCATTGTTTTTTGCAACATGTGTTCTTGCAAGAGCATTCGCCTGTCTCTATTGACCAATCTTGGCTGCTTAATCACAAGCATCCTCATCATTTTGTCTAACTGGTTGCAGTAGACTTCCGCTGTAATGGATTGACTAGGTTTCATGAAGCTGTAGTGGATAATACTAGCGCTGGACAACCAAACACCATTAGCTTTTTTGGATTAATATTCGGTTATGGACTGTGTTTCGGCATTTCATGTTTATCTAACCATTGTGCCGAATGCTTGTGATTGTCAAACACAATCCGTTTTCCATCTGTAACAATACGGTACAGAAATAGTTCGCCTTTACACCATGACAGCAGAAGAAGGAAAGCTTCAAGACAATTTCTCTTCTGATGCTCATTTAATTCATGTGCCACCCATCTATCCAGCTTCTTTACCTTGCCCATCTGTTTCAAATGGTCCAATATTGTTGGAATAGTAATGTCAAACCTTAATGCTAATTCACTGGTAGGTTGAGATGCATTTGCTTCCACTACAGCTTTTAGTTCCTCATTATCCACCTCGGTCTCAGGTCACTTACGTGGCTCATTTTTGAGATTAAAATCACCAGAACAGAACTTCTCAAACCATGGATGTATTGTGCGTTCATTAGCCACATCCTTCCCAAACACTTTGGTGATGTTTTGAGCTGTCTGCACTGCATTGGTTCTATAACAGAACTCATATTTGAAAATAACACAAATTTTTGGTTTATCCATGGTTTCACAAAAGTTGCTGTAAAAAAAGTTTGGAAGATAATCACAAGCCAAAATGTGCATTTGAAAGGATGAGGATGTACCTTCACAACTGAAAAACAAACAAACAAGAGGCTGGGTGCGGAGGCTCACGCCTGTAATCCTAGCATTCTGGGAGGCCAAGGCAGGAGGATCGCTTGAGATCAGGAGTTCGAGACCAGCCTTAGCAAGAACAAGACCCTGTTGCTACTAAAAGTAGAAAAAATTAGGCATGGTGGTTGGTACATGCCTGTAGTCCCTGCTACTCGTGAGGCTGAGGCAGGAGGATTGCTTGAGCCCTGAAGTTCTATGTTACAGTGAGCTAGGATCATACCATTGCACTCCAGCCTGGGTAACAGAGTGAGACCCTGTCTCTAAAAAAAATAAAATACATGTCATTGAAAATGAGAGTATATTTTAAGGATTACATGATGCCATGAACTTCTACTTCTGACAATAATGGAGTATCTTGTAGACAAACAACCACCTCTGTTGAGAAAAGGTAGTTAAAACCTAAACAATATCTAATTGACAATTTTGGAAAGCTGCCAAGAAATCTAGGACTTAAGAGGCCAAGATCCTAGAGAGAAAGAAAAGTTTTCAAAAGTGAGTTCAACTTTCCATGCGCTCTTTTTCCCTTTGGGCATTTGCCATTTCTTGATGGAGGGCAAGAGACTAAATATGCAGATATTGAATAGCTTTTAAGAGGCAGAGAAACAAGTGGAATTTTAGTCAATTTCACGAAGCTGCAGAGACAGAAAGTGGAGTGTGGGTCTGCCAAGACAGCCAGAAATTAAGGGGTCAAGAACACAGAAAGAAGAGAGATGGAGAGGAATCAGCCTAACAACTTGGCACTGGTCTTCCCCTTGAGGCATTTGCTGATCAAGCTATGCAAGACCACAGACTAAGAACGGAAGCAGAAAACATCCAAAAAACAGAGCAGAATCTTCTCCAGTCACATCATACTAGAGAGAAAATTTTCAGTACAGTATTTGGTAATTATGAGGGGGGCCTAGCAAAAAGCCTAGGCTATTAGGGCACCTGGAGAGATATACCCTAAGAATGGATAAAAATAAGAGGTAGATGGAGCCTGTGGTAGGCAGACTAATACCCACTCTCCCCCAAGATGTCTGTGTCCTAATCCCCAGTACCTGTGAATATGTTAGTTTACATGGCAAAGGTCAATCATGGTCAATCAACCTATTCACCTGACCTCAAAATAAGGAGATTATCCTTGTGGGTACAATGTATTCACAGGGGTCTTAAAAAATGGAAATTGGAGGCAAAAGAAGAGAGGCAAAAGGAAATGTGACTGGAAGAATGATCAGAGAAATGTAAAATTGCTGGCTTTGAAGACAGATGCAGGGGACCACCAGCCAAGGAATGTGGGAGGCCTCTAGAAGTTGGAAAAAGCAAAGAAATGGATTCTCTCCTAGAGCCTCTGGAAAAGAATGTAGCCCTGCCAACACCTTGATTGTAGTCCAGTGAGACCTGTGTGAGGCTTTTAACCTACAGAACTATAAGATAATAAATTTGCATTATAAATTACTACTTGTGGTAATTCCTTACTTCATCAATAGAAAATCATTACAGACCTCTACAAAGATAGCAAACAAGCTTTATGTTAGCTCCCTTCATGATTGAATTGAGATGATCTGCCCCTCCTACCTGCCAAAGATAGGTCTTCTCTAGAGGAAGATAACATCATATAGAACCTCTCCCAAGTTTTCCTACATAATTTTTAGCACTCAATCAAAAACTGCCAAACATATCAAGAAACAGCCTAAGAGAAAAAACAAATAGAAATAGATTGACATCTCCAGGCCTAGATTCCTTTACCAATAAATTATTCTAAACATTTAATACAGAAATACCAATCTTAAACACTTCAAGAGAATCAAAGAGGAAAAAAGGAACATTTGTAAACTCATTTTATGAAACTAGCATATCCTTTATTCCAAAACTTACAAGAATGGTATAAGAAAAATTACAAGTCAGTGTGTCTTACAACTATAAATACTAAAATCCTAAACAGACTATTAGTAAATAGAGTTTAGCAATACACAAAAAGAACAATGTATCACAAGTGAACAGGACTTATTTTAGAAATCAAGGTTGTTTTAACATCTAAAAGTCAATATATTTCATCATGTTAATAGAATGAAGGCGAAAAACTGCATCATTATCTCAATACATATGAAAAATTTTTAAATAAAAGTCAATACCCATTCATGATTTTTAAAATTCTTTACAGACTAGGAATAGAAGAGAAATTCCTTAATTTGATAAGGAGTATCTGGTTGTTTTTAAAAAAAAAAAAAAAAAACAACATAATATTTGCTGGTAAAAATGTTGAACGCTTTCCTTTTTAATTATTGCCATTATTCCTTGTGTTCAACATTGTACTGGAAGCTCTAGGCAATCCATTAAGGCAAACAAAAGAATTAAAAGGCATAGGAATTGGAAAGGAAGCAGAAAAGGTCATATCCAACATATACATATATCTGAAAAAGAACTTAATACAGATTATCTAAATAACCAAAAACACTGAAAGACTGCTGACCCTATAGAAAAATATACAAAGCACTTGAACAGGCACTTTAGAAAAAAGGATATCCAAATGACCAATAAATAAATGAAAAGTATTCAACTTTATTGACTGAGCACCTGGAAATGTTAAATAACTCTGCAATGTGATATCTCATGTGTACATCCTGCAGAATGGCTAAACATTAAGGCAGATAAGGGTAACAGTAACAAGTGCATATATTGCTGGTTGGATTATAAATTGAAACAGATACTTTGTATCATTGACTTGGTACCAAATATGTGCATGCGCTGTGATCCAGTAATTATTCACTTGAGTATATTAATGAATATGTATGTGCACAAAAGACATGTACTAGGCAGGCGTCCTCAAACTGTGGCCCGCGGGCCACATGCAGGTGTTTTTGCCCATTTGTTTTTTTACTTCAAAATAAGATATGTGCAGTGTGCATAGGAATTTGTTCATAGTTTTTTTTAAACTATACTCCGGCCCTCCAACGGTCTGAGGGACAGTGAATTGGCCTCCTGTTTAAAAAGTTTGAGGACCCCTGTACAAGAGGGGTCATAGAAGCACTGGTCATTATAAACAAAAACTGTAAACAACCAAAACATTCATTAACAGTTTAATGAAGTCTGGCAAATTTTACATTGGAATACTATCTCAACAAAGATAAGGGAAGATTTACTTATTTATGCAACAAAATATATGAATCTTACAAACATAACATTAGATGTAGTAAAGTAGACATATAAGAGTGCCTAATATATGATTCCCTTTATAGGAGGTTCAAAAATAGGCAAAACTAATCCATGATGATAGAGGTCTATATCGTGGTTATCTTTATTGGCAGCAGTTGTAACGTAAAGAGTTCCAAGGGACCTTCTGGGGTGTTTCTGATGTTTTATTTTATAACACAGGTGATGGTTTCATGGATATGTTCACTTTATGAAAATTCATTGAGCTACACACTTAATAATTTGTGTACTTTTCTGTATGTTTGTTATCCTACAGTTAAAAGTGTGGTTTAGAATGAATAAGCCATACATTTGAATTTTCATTTCTTAATATTGACTTCTTTTAAACCTGTAGATAATTTGAATTTAAATTTTCTTTAGGCCGGGCGCCGGTGGCTCACGCCTGTAATCCTAGCTCTCTGGGAGGCCGAGG
>VBSM01002608.1:10621393-10650727 GCA_008086735.1 Cheirogaleus medius | reverse complement strand
AAAAAAAAAAAAAAAAAATTTTTTCTTTAGAACATAAATGTTTTGCTAACTCAGAATAGTATTCTATGAGTCCATAATTCTATCTGAAGTAAAAGTATGACAGAACATTTTATTAATAAGAACTTTGAAAAGATTCAGCAAGAATTAATTTATTGTGCATCTGCCAGAAAATAAAGAAAATAAGGAAGTAAGTGTAAAGAAAATAAGGAAGGCACAAAATGCCCTTCTGCCCATTTTCTACCCCATTGCTGATTTTTCATATTAATGTACATATTAAATACCTATCATACCTTCATCTAAGTTTTTCATTAACGTGTTCTTATATTGAGCATATGGCATGGTTTAGAGGAATATCTACTGTGGAGTCTTTTCCATTAAACTTTAAGGTGGAGAGCAACTTTTCTCTCATTCTGAGTTTTCTTAAAATTTTGCATATGGAACATTATTCAGAAAATCCTGATGTCAGTATCCAGGAATTGTTTTTCTGTTTGTTTTGTTTTGTTTTGTTTTGTTTTGTTTTTTAAAACAGGGCTTCGCTCTGTTGCCCATGCTGGAGTGCTGTAGCACAGGCATGGCTCACTGCAGTCTCAAACTTCTGGGCTCAAGTGATCCTCCCGCCTTGGCCTCCCAAAGTGCTAGGATTACAGGCATGAGCCACCACATGGATGAACCTTGAAAACATGCTAAATGAAAGGCTACAGAAAACAACATAATGTATAATTCCATTTATAGGAAATGTCATGAATCAGCAAATCTATAGAGACAGAAAATTGATTAGTGGTTGCCTATGGCAGAGGGTCAGGAAAAACGGGGAGTGACCACTAGTGGTTATGGGGGGATGAAAATGTTCAAAAATTTATTTTGGTGATGTTTGCAGAACTCTGGGGATACACTAAAAGCCGTTTAAGTGCACACTTTAAATGGGTGAATTGTGTAGTTTGTAACTTACATCTCAACAAAGCCATTCTTTAAAAAAAATAAAAAGGACTTCAGGTTCTCTGGCTTGGAAATTGGGTGGATTATACTGTTGTTTACTAAGGTACGGAAAGGGGTGAGTGATGAGTTCAATTTTAGATTTGTTACATTTGAGGGGTTTACAAGAAATCCAAATGGAAATAATTCAGGATTTGAGCTATACATATCTGGAATTCAGGAGTGAGGTCTACACTGAAAATACAGATTTGTGCTTCACTGCAGATTGAGTATCCCTAATCTGAAAATCCAAAATCCAAAATGCTTCAAAATACAAAACTTTTTTAGTGCCGGTATAATACTCAAAGGAAATGCTCATTGGAGCATTTTGGATTTCAGATTTCCAGATTTGGGATACTCAACCAGTTAATATAATGTAAATGTTCCCAAATCTAAAAAAAAAAAAAAAAATCTAAAATCTGAAACACTTGTGGTCCCAAACATTTCCGATAAAGGATACTCAACCTGGAATATGTGAGTGGCAGTTGAAGAGAAGAATCCATAGAACAAAACACGGAGGAAGACAAAAATTAATAGGACAGGAAAAGGAACAACAAAGCCCACAAAAGACAATGAAAAAGAGTAAGAGGAAAATCAGGAGTATACGATATAATGGAAGCCAGTGAAAGAGATTGTTTTAAGTAATATGTGTTGAATACTACTGACAAATAAGATAAGGAGGTTATCCATGATACTGAAAGAGAAGTATGAATTAGAGTAGTGGAATTAAGATTGCAGTAAGTTGAGAAATACATGGGAAATAAGGAATTAAAGATAGCAATTTGGATTTGAACAGAAGAAAAGATTACCTAGGGAAGATGTAGGGTGAAAAACCTTTGTGTTTTTATGTCTTGGGAAGGGGGTGCTGTTAAGATGAAAGAAACCTGAACTTTCAGTGCTGCTGTGAATGAGCCAGTAGGGAGAGAAGTTATAGATACCCAGGACACAATCTAAAGGGTAGATTTCTGACAGTGTTGAAGGGGATCTGAACACAAGTAGGGGAATTAAGCTTTAAAATGAGGAGGGATCATTTTTCTATAATAACAGGAGTAAAGAAGGAAAAAAGGTAAGTGGAAGCAAATGTGTGTGTAGGTTTGTTGATATTAAGGGAATTCTGATTGAGTGAATCTTGTTTTCTCTTTGAAGTAAAAGATCAGATCACCTGTTGTGACTGAGTGGAGATGTTTATGGAGAGTGGAAAAGGTTTGAAATAGCTGCAGAATATTGCAGAGAAGACTAGTGAAATATAGTAGGACTAGCAGTCATTACCAAAACCCCAGATGAAATGAGTGATCTTTTTTAGTGACACCAGTCTACCTTATTCAACTAGGTAGAGCAAGGATTGGACAAGTCTGGGCTGTGAACAAGTCTGTGAACAAGTCTGTGAACAAGTCTCATGGCCTGTTTTTGAAAAGTGTTTGAACACAGACATGTTCATTTTCTGTCTATGACTGCTTTGACACTTCAATGGTAAAGATGAGTAGTTGGTCTCAAAAGCCTGAAATATTTACTATCTGACTCTTTACAGAAAAGGTTTGCTAACTCCTGGTGTAGATCAATCTGGGTGTAAGTGCAGAGAAGGCAGACATTTGGAGTCAGTCAGAGTTGAGGTCCTGACAAGTGGAAGCATAATGGCAAAGGAGTTGAAGATACTGGCAGTGGACCTTGGTATTAGTCCTTGGAATCCAAGCTGTAGAGGAAAAGAAGTGGACAAAAGGAACTGATGCTGGTGGGGTTCTGGGGTTTACTCGGATTTCTTGAAAATAGTTGGAAAAAAGGGCTGAAAATGATAGAAGTTTGTGGTCATAGAATATGGAAATGTCTGATTTTTTTAATTTTTTTTTTTATTTTTTATTTCAGCATATTATGGGGGTACAAATATTACGGTTATGTATATTGCCCACGTCCCCCTCCCCCCTCGAGGCAGAGCCTCAAGCATGACCATACCCCATACGTTGCACATCTTATTCATTATGTTTGTATATACCCATCCCCTCCTCCCCCCTCCCACCCGCCCAACACCCGACAAATGTTATTCCTACATGTCCACTTAGGTGTTGATCCGTTAATACCAATTTGCTGGTGAGTACATGTGGTGCTTGTTTTTCCATTCTTGAGATACTTCACTTAGTAGAATGGGTTCCAGCTGTATCCAAGAGTATACAAGAGGTGCTATATCACCATTGTTTTTTAAAAGAGGAGCAATTCTAGGTGGTGTGTCCTGGGTGTAGTAGCTGAGGTATGGAATTGAGAGGTAAGAGTGCTGGCTAGATCATCCAGGTAGGTGTTGAAGCCTCCCAGAGTGGAATGGAGAGGAAGATGGTGAGCCAGATGGTTGTCTTTTCTTAATTTCTGGGATTTATTAGGGGAAAACTATTTTTTCTCACTGAAGGGAGAAGAATGTTATAAATAACAGGATTTGAAATTATCAAGGTTTTTTTGGGTATTACATTCCTATGTTTAAGTTAAATTGCTAACAGTCAACTTAAAATTTGCTAAGAATATGGGTAAAAGTAAACAGAAAATTTATTGCTTTGTTTTTATAACTAGAACTTACACTTTTTAAATGTCTTTTGGTTATCAGACCGCAGATGTATTTAATTTTGAGGAAACAGTTTATAGTCATCATATGTCTCCAGTGGCCACCAAGCACTGTTTGGTAGCAGGTTTGTATGTATATTCTTTTGTCTTTTAACATACTGAAAAGTTTCTGCCTTTTTATATCTCATTAGCTTTGATGTAGAGATTTTAACCCAGATGAAGATTACAATTCTTCAAAGAAGCAAAAATAAGTATATGCTACTATTAATATTTATTTCAACAGATATATGCAAGTCGAGCACTCTGCCAGTGGCTAGGCTGCAAAGATTAAGTGCGTATTTCTGTTCCCAAAGGAGTTACTTTTAAACCATCAAAGTTTCAAAGATTTTACATGAACAAAATTTGGCAACTTTTCCAATTCGAAACAATAAAACAGGAAATTATTTCCTCCTATTTAAGATTGTGATTCAAATTAAACATCTGTTTACATGAGAGCACCTGCAACAAAAATTTTCATATATAAGTAAGAAAAAATGATTTTCTGGTATCAGGTATCTAGTCCCTGTGAGTCCATTATTTCTGTGACACTGCATGAATCTCTTCACCTCTGGACATGAGTCAGCTGCTTTATCTGTAAAGAAGAGCCAGGCACTGAGTTGTTTGAGGTCCACTCAGTTTGTGGCCACAGTTTCTGTGAATCTGTTACTAGTGATTGGAAGTAAGTCATTAATTTGGAAAAACTAAGCTATTAAAATAAAATGATTTGATGTGATAAAATGGCATAGAACTATGCACATACATTTACCAATATGAATTTCCTGGTTTTGATATTATACTTTAGTTACCTAATGTATAATCGTTAGGAGAACCTGGCTGAAGGGTACACAGGCCTCTCTGTAGTAGGTTTACAACTTCTTATAAATACATAATTATTTCAAAATAAAAAATTACAATAATAGAGTTCCCTTACTAAAATATAACTATAATTAAAATAATTTTTCCAATTATAAACATTTAAAATGATTTGAAATATATTTTTGGCATACATTTTTATATTTCTGCATGGATACAGTGAAAATGTTATGATTCTTAATGATAATATTTTATTTCCTTTTGATGATGATTTTTATAATCAAGTTATCTTAAACCATATTTGTTTTTGTTTTTACAGTTGGTACTAGAGGACCCAAAGTACAACTTTGTGACTTAAAGTCTGGATCCTGTTCTCACATTCTGCAGGGTATTTTTTTATTTCGAACAACAACTACTTTGAGTAAACCATTCAATAAAAAGAAACATTCCTAACAATATATTCTTTGTAAGGAACATGACTGATGTATTTTGTGCTAGTTGTTAAAAGTCAACAGGGAAATAAAGATCCTTCTGTGCATTATTCTTATAAAACTGAACTATTGAGGAGACATTTACATGAACAATGGTCGTGGGGCAGCTCAAAGGATATAGAAAATAGAAGATCTAACTGAAAACCTAGTGTTATTTCTGCATTTAAAAAAATAAACTACTAATGTCTCGTGCATTGTTTAATGTTATGACAAATGAGTAAACATCGTTCTTAATATTTAGGTGCATTTTCAGTAAAAATACATTTAAAAAAGATGTTGAACTAATACTTTGTTTTGTAAAAGTATATTTTTGCTACTCTATCAGTGTTAGATTGTCTAATTCTAAACAATGAAAAGATGGAATATAATTTAGAAATACACATTTTTATTCATCTCTAAGAAACAAATATATTTTAAAAACTTGGTGAGATGGGTAGCATTTTTTACATTATTATTTCTATTAATATAAATTGTACCCATGAAAATGTCTGATTTGAACAGTTCAGTTAGGTAAAAGTGAAATAAAATGTTGAAGTCATTTACCCTATGAACTTGTCACCTATGCTTTTTAGATAAAAAAACTTTTATACAAGTGCTTTCTTACAATCATGAATTAAAGTAATTTTTCTGTTATATAACTTTATGAGAAACTAGAAAGCATTTGTATTCTTTAAAATGTTTATCTTGTATGTTTTATTGTAGTGGCTTTTTGGTATAGCAATAAGTAATTGAGCTTGAATTATATGGATTGACTGGCATAGGCTAACAACCGTATTTAAAAAGACTTGCTTATTCTGACTATTCATTCTGAAGCAAAACCAGTTCTTTTTTTTTTTTTTTAATTATTTAAAAAAATATTTTTACTTTTTTTTTTTGAGACAGAGTCTTGCTCTGTTGCCCAGGCTAGAGTACCCTGGCATTAGCCTAGCTCACAGCAACCTCAAACACCTGGGCTCAAGCGATCCTCCTGCCTCAGCCTACCGAGTAGCTGGGACTACAGGCACGCACCACCATGCCCAGCTAATTTTTTCTTTATATTTTTAGTTGGTCAATTAATTTCTTTCTATTTTTAGTAGAGATGGAGTCTTGCTCTTGATCAAGCTGGTCTCGAACTCCTGAGTTCAAACGATATACCCACCTTGGCCTCCCAGAGTGCTAGGATTACAGGCGTGAGCCACTGCACCCAGCCAAAACCAGTTCTTTTAAAATAACATTACCATGTGTTAGAAATACCCCCATAGTCTTCACATTAGCATTTAGACATAGATTATTATAAATGTGAAAAAATGATATTTATTCACTTTTAATATTTAGTCTCACTTTCTTCAGAATCAGGTAAAATGATTGGCACTTTACCTTTTGGTTTTTCAAACGTTTTGTAAGACTTTTCATGCAGTTGTATTTGCAGGTCACAGACAAGAAATATTGGCAGTTTCTTGGTCACCACGTTATGATTATATCTTGGCAACGGCAAGGTAAAATTTAACTTATTTGGTTTTGAAGTTAATATTAGTAATAATAAGCATTTTGAAAGACTACATTTATGTAAGGTATATATTTTAGCATATTTAGTTATTAGCCCCTTAAAAATGAAATATTGAATTAGAGATTTTAATTTATATCACCAAAATAAATCTTCCTCCTTTACATCATAGTCTTAATTCTAACTATCCATTTTGAAGGTGTTCATCTTTTGGAACAAAGAGAAAACATGAGAATCAATGTAATAATGCAGATCTACAAGCACCACTAGTGAGACAACCATGTCGTATCATTTTTGCCCACAAGAGTATAGCGCTGTGTTAATTTAAAAATAGTGGCATTTTTATTCATTTTCTTTAATCTAGAATTATTTTGATGCAATTTACTAATATTTAATGACTGCCTACCGTGTGCCAAGCACATTGTGCTAAGAACACAAAGGCAACCAAGGCTTTAAGAAATTAACAGTTTAATGAGGAATATAGTCAGAAAAATCAGTGATTACAGGACATCCTGAAAAATGCTTTAATAGAGGTATATCTTTGGTAGATATAATATAGGAAAAGAAAACAGAAGCATTTAACTCTGAGAGGATCAAAAGATTGGGGAGTTTTGTTTGTTTGTTGGAGGAAAAAGTGTTGCATATTTATATACTGCAGAGAATGTACCAGGGGAGAGAAATAGGTGAGAATAAGAACAGGAGGGAATAATTAGTGCATCAGGACTTTGACTAGACAGGAGGGGATAGTATCAAGGGTCTAGATTGAGGGAGGGTCCACTTGATTTGACACATGAAGAACAATGTAAGACTAAATGGAAAGGGGAAATGGTGAAAGTGAGTATAGTTGAATTTATAATTTTGTCAGAGAAGCTCAAGAAATGTACACCTAACGGCCTCTATTGGTTTTTAGTGGATTTATGTTGTCTGTTGAAAATACAGGAATGGGAATACAATTTTGAGGGACGGTAGTAAAGATCTGGAATAACAGATTGAATGAGTACATAGGATTGCTGGGGCATTAGGATTGCTGGGCATTTGTGCTCAGTTGAAGGTGTAGACCACTGCTGAACTAAGCCATAGAAATCAAAGCATTAAATGACACAAATGTAACAATTTTTATTGTTTACCCTAATGTCTGAAAACTGTTGAAGTCATGGGTATTAGGAAGGAAATAAAATCACAAAAAGGCTCATAGGAGGAATCAAGGACCTAATGATGTAGAAGTATAAGTGTCAGAATAAGAAAATTTAAAAACTGAAAGGATAGGAAGTAGTAGTCAGAGATTTTTATATAAACATTTTATAAAGATTTTAATAGAGGAATTATTACAAAAGTGATTCATATTAGTTTTATAATGTTCTCTGTCTGGATTTTTTTTAAGCTGCCAACCCACCCTCTTTGTCACAGTTTAGTCCCCAAAGAACTTCTGTTAATAATTTGCAGAATGTGATGTTGAAATTTATGAATTCCAAAGTACAGCAAGGTCTAGAGTACAGTCACAAGAAGACTGGCTAGCTAAAGAAGTATGAAAGCGAGACGTTAGATGCTGGTTATCAGTCCATATTAGAGTGGATTTACATTGTCCATACTTAACTTGGTTTTCCTGATATCAGAGGAAAGCTAACAGGCTTTCAATTCTCAAAGTATACCCAGGAATTTGAATCAGTTCCAGAATGGACCTAGTAATCAGTGTTAAGAGTTGGTTATGTTCAAATCTAATCTGTTTCCGAAGAAGCTTAAATCCTCACATTTATTTCATTGTAGACATTTTCCTCAGCTAGAAAGAAAGAAAAGCAACCTAAGAATGGGAAATGCCAGCTTTTTGCTGACTATTCCAGTTGACTTGGTTTGATGTTGACCTGTAAAAAGAATCAAGATTATAGAAAGCAATAAATTCCATGACCCCTAAATGAAAAATAGGCTTATAAAATGTGATATAATGCTCTCTCTTATTAAAATGACATGGATAAACCCAATGGATTAGAATATTTTTGAGGTCTTTATAAGGACATGATAGCATCAGTTGAAGTGATTAGAGGCACATAGGTTTGCTGGGCATTTTTCTTTAGAAGTAGGATAGAAGCTGAAATTGACTTCTGATCATAGATTTGCCTTTCTTTTCACTTACTTGAAAGAAAATGGAAATAAATGTCTCATCTCTAGTAGACATTAAATATGGTTATTATGTATCTGGCAAAGATTGATTTAAGTATAGGAAACCAAATGGAAATATGTTGTCCTCATTATTCACCTCTCAGGTTTTTTAATATAAAATAAAAAACCACCAAATTCATGCCAAATGGATTCTTAAGCAAAGTGAAATTAGTTAACTGCTTGATTGTCTTGATAGGATTTGAATAATAGAAAAGATGTAGTAACAAACTTGCTAGAAACAAGCTACAAGCCTATCTAGTCTTTTGGAAGAAAGATGCTCATGTAATTAAAAACAACATAACCAACAAAATTGTGTCCTTGTGATCTGAAAAATAAAGCTTACTCCTTTTTCTCCTTTTTTTTTTTTTTTTTTTTTTTTTTTTTTTTTTTTTTTTGCTATTTATTCACTTCCCTTTGTTACTGTTGACCAGGCGTCCTCAGACTACGGCCCGCGGGCCACATGCGGGTGTTTTTGCCTGTTTGTTTTTTTACTTCAAAATAAAATATGTGCAGTGTGCATAGGAATTTGTTCATAGTTTTTCTTAAACTATAGTCCAGCCTTCCAACAGTCTGAGGGACAGTGAACTGGCCCCCTGTTTAAAAAGTTTGAGGACCCCTGCAGTGTTGACTATTGAATATTTGCTAAAAAGGCAAAAGTACAACAACCCAAATGTACAAATACATTTGCACTAATATAATGAGACCTCTGTCTGCCATAATACTGGAAAGGTGGGTGAGGGGTACAGTCAGTATCCTAGCTACATATGTCAATTTGAAATTTATTTCTTCTCAGTGCTGACAGTAGAGTAAAATTATGGGATGTGAGGAGAGCATCAGGATGTTTGATTACTCTTGATCAGCATAATGGGAAAAAATCACAAGCTGTTGAATCAGGTAATGAAGAATGTATTAATACAGAAATATGACAATGTTAGTTTTTCTTTACATTGAAAACTTTTAATTGAAGCTAAATAATAAATGCATATTAATAAATTACAAACTTTATCCTTTTGTTAAAAAGATATTCACCATAAATCACTTTCTAAATTTACATAAACTGGTTATTTTTCTTCACGGTACAAATAAGTGTAGCAGTTTCATTTGCCCCCAAATTTTAAAGGTAGAAACTTTCCGGGATTAATTTGCTTTACTGATTTTGATTTTCCTCCAATGAGGCCAACTTATACAAATTTAATGCCTTTTAGGAAGCCATAATAAATTACTAAAATAATAACATTTGGTAGCCATTGTATCAGCATAAAATTGTGTTACATGTAAGTCAGCTGCAATCCATGTGACAAAGTACTTCAATTGCATTTTTACAATAGAATTTAATTTCTGTGTAGAAATTTTGATTCAGAATAAATTCTGGACCAGAAAAATATTAGGATGAACTATATATAATACTTATGATTGTATTAGTAATCCTGTTTAGTTAAGTTAATCAAGCTATTACAAATTATGCTTTCTGATTGGGCATGGTGGCTCACCTATAATCCTAGCACTCTGGTAAGCCAAGGCAGGAGGAGCACTTGAAGTCAGGAGTTTGAGACCAGCCTGAGCAAGAGTGAGACCCCTTCTCTACCAAAAATAGAAAAAATTTGGTGGGTGTGGTGGCACACGCCTATAGTCCCAGCTACTCAGGAAGCTGAGGCAGGAGGGCTGCTTGATCCTAGGAGTTTGAGGTTGCATTTTGCTATAGTGATGCCACTGCACTCTAGCCTGGGTTGAGCAAGATCCTGTCTCAAAAAAGAAAAAAAAAACTATGCTTTCTCAAACTTGTTCATTTTGTTTTTGTTTGAGACAAGGTCTCACTCTGTAGCCCAGGCTGGTCTTGAACTCCTGGCCTCAAGTGATCCTCCCACCTTGGTCTCCCAAAGTGCTGGGAGCTACTATACCCAGCAAACTTGTTCATTTTGAAAATGATATAAATTTCGATTGAGACTAGAACAGTTATCCTTTCCCTGTTAAGGTTTTTCTAATGGAAAACACTAGTATTGTTGGTTTTTAATAGTCTATGGCAGGCGTCCTCAAACTACAGCCCACGGGCCACATGCCACCCGCCTAGGACATTTATCCGGCCTGCTGGGTGTTTTTGCCGCCGCTGCCTATCCTGCTTAGCAGCCGACTCGTCCCGGGCCTGCAGTGTGCACTCTCCAGCGGTCTGAGGGACAGTGAACTGGCCCCCTGTTTAAAAAGTTTGAGGACCCCTGGTCTATGGAATAATTTTTATTTTCGAAATGGATTATTATTAGAAATTTGGATTATTTTATGTAAGAGGGATGAAAGATATTTAATTGAAAATTTTAATGTTAAACTACACACTTAATTGAATTTGATGGCACAGCTTCCTTGCTGGAAAAAAATTATATTTGGCAGAATTTTTTTCCCTTTGATTTTCTTGTTTTTCTCTGTTTTTATGGTTCTTATTTATGTAGCATATCATATTCAAATTATCTAAAGGATTGGTTAATTTTAATCGCCTAGACTTAGTCCTAGCAACTCAGAAGGCTGTGATGGGAGGATTACTTGGATACATGAGTTTCAGGTTGCAGTTAGCTGTGTTGGGGTGAAAGAAAGAGAGGGAGAGAAAGGGAGGAAGGTAAGGAGGGAGGGAGGGAGGAAAAGAAAGAAAGGAAGGGAGGAAGGAAGTCAACTTGTATTTTTTAAGTAACTCAAATAGTTGTCCTTTAATATGTTTAAATAATTATATCATCAAACATTAAATGTATGCCGAATACAGGAACAGATAAACTGAACTGTATTTTTTATTGCAGCAAACACTGCTCATAATGGGAAAGTTAATGGCTTATGCTTTACAAGTGATGGGCTTCACCTACTGACTGTTGGCACAGATAATCGAATGCGGCTCTGGAATAGTTCCAATGGAGAAAACACACTAGTAAGAGATTTATAAGTATATTTTTGGATATAAATGAAATAAATGGATCTGTGACATATACTTGGTGTTTTTCTATAGATTTAACTCCATTTCTTGCCTTCAAATTACAGCTCTTTTTTATAATTTTTTCTATTGTGTGAACTAGTAGTTGTTACGACAACACACTCTCACTCCACCCCTTGCCATATTCTCCCCACTTAGTAGAGAATCACTGTTCTACAAAGCCACATTTCCTAGTGGGAATATGCCATATCCCTCAAGTATGTTGGAGAAGAATAAAAGATTGAGAACTACTGTTATGAAGTTATAAAGCAAAATAGTCAAATTTTATACAAGTGGAGTATCCATAATCCAAAAATCCAGAATTGAAAACTTTTTGAGCACCAACATGATACTCAAAGGAAATGCTCGGAGTTTTTCAGATTTTCAGATTAGAGATGTTCAACCAGTAAGGCAGATATTCCAAAATCTGAAAAAAAAATCGAAATCCAAAATACTTCTTTCTGGTCCTAATCACTTTGTATAAGGTATACTTAGTCTGTACTATATATGACTTATAAACAAAATCCACAATGAATTTTATAGTATTAACACTAGAATAGGTAGTAATTTAATACTACTGGAATACATAATGTTTTGAAGGTACTAGTTGTTATGTGGCAATTAATTTCCAGTACTTGTTTTTATATATGTTACAGTCCTTACCAGGTAGACCTATGGTTTAGTAACTTTCAGAATAAATTACCAAAAGTTTATAATTTGGTTATAATGATAATAGCTAATATTTATTGAGAGCTTATGTGCCAGATACTGTGCTAATAATAATTACCATTTAATGTAAGTGCTGGAACATATATTGTCTTATTTAATCAACCATTTCAACACTATGACAGTAGTTACTGTTATAATACCCATTTTATATGTGAGGAAAATGAGATGTAAAATGATTAGGTAACTTGCCTGAGTTTACATAACTAGAAAGCAACAGAATTTGACTCTAGATTCTAGTCTTACTATAATAATGATTATACCCAGATCCCTTAAATCATTTATATAGTATTAATATTAATCATAGTCCTTTCTTTAATCATCCTTCTGGCTAATATTATTACTTCTCAGATACTCTAGGTGTCACTTTCATTATTAATACTAATATTAATGTAAAGTCAAAATTGTTTATATCTAGATTACTTTGGAGTTTGCTAATCCCTCATTTTTTTAAAGAAATGCTTCTTTGTCATGTCTCAGGATTGAAATTGAAGCATTGGGAGATACAATTTAGAATCTTCCATTCATCATATTGTAACATATTCCTTATCAGGTTGCATCTTCTTCTTTTTCTTATTTTATTCATTTGTTTAGTAAATACTTATTGAGCACTTCCCATTTGCCAGGCAGTATTAGACAGTAGTAGGCAAAACATAGAAACATCCTATCCTCATAGAGCTTACATTCCATGGAGAGGATGAAAGACATCAATCAATCAATACATAGACATATGGATAAATTATATGTAAGACTGGGTCAGTGCTATAAAGAAAAGAAAAGCAAAGAAAGGAGCATAGGAAGTATTGGGAAGCTGGAGTTGCTGTTTTACATAGGGTAATCAAGGTAGGCCTCACTGAGAAGGTGGATATTTTGCCTGAAGGAAATGGAGGAGTAACCCATCAGTTATTTGGGAAGGAGAGCATTCTAGGCAGAGACAGGAAAAAAGTACAAAGACCCTGAGGTGAGAGCATACCCGAGATACTCAAGAAATAGCTAGGAGATTCTTGTTTTGGAATTTGTGGAGAGTAACAGAAAATGAGAACAGAAGGAATATGCCAGAGCATGTAGGCTTTGTAGTTCTTTGTAAGGATTTTGGCTTTTCTCTGGGTGAGATGGAAAGCCAGTAAAGACTTCCTAGTAGAGAAGTGACAGGATCACTCTAGAAAAGTATCCAGGCATGTGTGTCAAAGCTTAATTTAGTAAATATAAATGGCTCTGAATATATATGTAAATCATTAATGTGGTTTTATTCCATTTTTCTCTCCTTGAAGATGATACTCATGGCCTATGGCTTTTTACTAGTAAACCCATATCTAGAATATTGTGTTGAAAATGGATAATACATTTTAAATTGGACTTGATCAAAGTAATTCATATGAAAATGATTAGGTTATCCCAGAAACTGATCTACAAAAGATACTTAGGGGAATTTGGGACATCGATCTCAGAAAAGGTAATTCTAAGGGGAAACACACTGTCTTCAAATTTTTAAAGAGCTATCAGAATAAATTCCAGTCCTGTCATTTAGTAATTTCTTTTTTTAAATTTGAGACAGATAAAACTATATACATTTATCATGTATAACATGATGTTTTGAAATATATATACCTTGTAGAATGGTTAAATCTAGCTAATTAACAAATATATTATCTCACATAGTTATCATTTTTGTGGTAAGAACACTTAACATTCACTCTGCATTTTTCAGAAATACGGTGTATTGTACTATAATGACGATGCCGTATAATAGATCTCTTGAACTTATTCCTTTTATGTAACTATAATTATATATCCTTTAACCAGCATCTCCCCATATTCCTATTCCCCCTAACCATCCTAACCTCTGGTAACCACCATTCTATTCACTACTTCTACAAGATCAACTTTTTTAGATTCTACATATGAATGAAATCGTGTAGTATTTGTCTTTCTGTGTCTGACTTATTTCACTTAACATAGTGCCCTCCAGCTTCATCATATTGTTGCAAATGAGGATTTCCTTATTTTTTTATAGCTGAATAGTATTCCATTGAGTATGTATACCACATTTTCTTCATCCATTCATCTTTTGATGGATGTTTAGGTTGATTCTGTGTCTTGGCCATTGTGAATAGTGCACAGAGGAACATGGGTGTGCAGCTATCTCTTTGATATACTGATTTACTTTTCTTTGAACAAATACCCAGTAGTGGGATTACTGAATCATGGTAGTTCTATTTTTAGTTATTTGAGGAACCTCCATACTGTTTTCTATGATGGCTGTACTAATTTTACATTCCCACCAACAGTATGCAAGCATTCCCTTTCTCCACATCCTCACCAACACTTACTTATCTTTTGTATCTTTTGTCTTATTGGTAATAGCCATTCTGATAGGTGTGAGGTAATATCTTTATTGTGATTTTGATTTACATTTCCTTGATGATTATTGATATTGAGCATTTTTTCACACATCTTTTGGCCACTTGTCTTTTGAGAAATGACTATTCAAGTCTTTTGCCCATTTTTTAATTGGTTTGTTTTCTTGCTTTTCAGTTGTTTGAGTACCTTACATATTTTGCATATTAACCCCTTATGAGATGTATAGTTTACAAATATTTTCCCCATTCTATAGGTTGTGTCTTCATTCTGATGATTGTTTCCTTAGCTGTGCAGAAGCTTTTTAGTTTGATGTAATCCCATTAGTCTATTTTTGCTTTTGTTGTCTATGTTTTTTAGGACATATCCAAAAAAACATTGCCTAGACCAATGTCATAGAGGTTTTCCTCTATATTTTGTTCTAGTAGTTTCATAATTTCAGTTCGTAAATTTAAGTCTTTAGTGCATTTGGATCTGATTTTTGTGTATGGTAAGAGATAGGATCTAATTTTATTCTTCGACCTTTGGTTATCCAGTTTTCCCAGCACCATTATTGAAGAAACTATCCTTTCCCCACTGTGTATTCTTGGCATCCTTGTCAAAAATCAATTGACTATAAATGGGTGGATTTATTTCTGGGCTCTCTCCTCTGTTCTATTGGTCTATGTGTCTGTTTTATGCCAGTATCGTGCTATTTTGGTTACTATAGCTTTGTGATATATTTTCAAGTCAGGTAGTATGATCCCTCCAGCCTTGCTCTTTTTGCTGAAGATTGCTTTTGCTACTCAGGGTTTTTGTGATTTCATGTTAATTTTAGGATTGTTTTCTCTATTTCTATGAAGAATGTCATTTGTATTTTAATAGAGATTGCATTGAATCTATATATTACTTCTGATAGTACGTACATTTTAACAATATTCTTTCAATCTATGAACACAGATATCTTTCTGTTTATTTGTGTATTCCTCAGTTTCTTTCATCAGTGTTTTAGTTTTCAGTGTAGAGATCTTTTACCTCTTTGGTTAAATGTATTCCTAAGTATTTTATTTTTCCATAGCCATTGTAAATGGGATTGTTTTCTTGATTTCTTTTTCATATAGTTTGCTGTTAGTGTGTAGAAATGCTATTGATTTTTGTATATTGATTTTGATCCTGAAACTTTACTGAATTCATTTACTAGTTCTAACAGTTTTTTGGTGGAGTCTTTAGGGTTTTCTCTATATAAAATTATGTCATCTGGCCAGGCACAGTGGCTCATGCCTGTAATCCTAGCACTTTGGGAGGCCAAGGCAGGCAGATCACTTGAGGCCAAGAGTTTGAGACCAGCCTGAGCAAAAGCGAAACCCCGTTTCTACCAAAAGTAGAAAAATTAGCTGGGTGTGGTGGTGTGCACCTGTAGTCCTAGATACTTGGGAGGCTGAGGCAGGAGGATCACTCCAGCCCAAGAGTTTGAGGTTGCAATGAGCTATGATGATGCCACTGTACTCTGACTCAGGGCAACAGAGCAGGACCCTGTTTCTAAATAGATAAATAAATAAATAAATAAATAAAATTAAAATAAAAAATATAAAGATTATGTCATCTATAAACAGGGACAATTTAACTTCTTCCTTTCCAATTTGGGTGCCTGTTATTTCTTGTCTAGCTACTCTTGTTGAGACTTCCAGTACTATGTTGAATAGATGTGGCAAGAGTGAGCATCCTTTTCTTGTTACAGATCTTAAAGGAAAAGCTTACAACTTTTCCTCATTCTGAATGATGTTAGCTGTGAGTTTCTCATATATGGCCTTTATAATGTTTAGGTATATTCCTTCTATACTTAATTAGTTGAGAGTTTTTATCATGAAGGAATGTTGAATTATTAAAATGATCATATAGTTTTTGTCCTTCACTGTGTTAATGTAATGTATCACATGTATTCATTTGCCTATGTTGAACAACCTTTGCATCCCTGGTGGGATGATTCCCACTTTATCATAGTAAATGATCCTTTTAATACATTGTTGAACTCAGTTTGCTAATACTGTGTTGAGGATTTGGGCATTAATGTTCATCATGGATATTGGCATGTAATTTTCTTACTTTGTTTTCCTTGTGTGATTTTGGTATCAAGGTAATGCTGGCCTTGTAGAATGAGTTTGAGAGTATTCTGTCCTCTTTAATTTTTTGGAAGAGTTTGAGAAGAATTTTTATTAGCTCTTCTTTATATATTTTGTAGAATTCAGCAGTAAAGCCATTCAGTTCTGGACTTTTCTTTGATGGAAAACTCTTTATTACTGATTCAATCTCCTTACTCATTATTGGTCTGCTTAGATTTTCTGTCTTCATAATTCAGACTTAGTAGGTTGTATGTGTCCAAGCATTTATCCATTTCTCTAGGTTATCCACTCTGTTGGCATAATTCTGTTCTCTTATAATCCTCTGTATTTCTGTGGTATTAGTTGTAATGTCTCCTTTTTTATCTCTGATTTTATTAATTTGAGTCTTCTCTCTCTTTTGTTTTTAGTCTAGCTAAAGGTTTGTTGATTTTGTTTATCTTTTCAAAAACAACTCTTTGTTTTGTTTATCTTTTGTATTATTTTTCTAGTCTTTATTTGTTTCTGTTCTGATCTTTATTATTTCCTTCCTTCTACTAATTTTGGGTTTATTTTGTTCCTGTTTTTCTAGTTCCTTGAGGTATACACTACTTGCATTCTATGCATTTTTACATTTAGTCTTTATGCTATCCGTGTTTTCTGCATAATTTTCTTAATTATGATTTATATAAATCATAGAGTTACTATAACATTATTAGGAATATGCATCTATTCTCAGTTGTTTCTCCTTTTTTTTTTTTTTTGAGATAAGAGTCTCGCTCTGTGGCCCTGGGTAGAGTGCAGTGGCATCATCATAGCTCACTGCAACCTCAAACTCCTATGGTTAAGTGATCCTCCTGCCTCAGCCTCCTGAGTAGCTGGGACTACAGGCCGCACCATGATGCCCAGCTAATTTTTCTATTTTTAGTAGAGATTGGGTCTCACCCTTGCTCAGGTTGGTCTTGAACTCCTGAATTCAAGCAATCTTCCCACTTCAACCTGCCAGAGTGCTAGGATTATAGGCATGAGCCACCACACCTGGCCCATTTCTCCATTCTAGATAATGCTGCATTGAATACCTCTGGGCATATAGCTTTTTGCTATTTAATTATTTCCTTAAAGTAAATTCCCAGGAGTAATTACTAGGTCAAGGAGTAAGAATATCTTGGTTGTTCAATGGGTACAGTTTTGCAAGATGAAAAAGTGTTCTAGAGATGGATGGTGGTGATGGTTGCACAATAATGTAAATGTACTTAATGTTACTGAACTATACATTTAGAAATGGTTAAGATTTAAAATTTTTTTAAATAAAAAGAATAGGTTATATACACCCCAAACAAAAGAACATCATTCTTTTGAAAAGAATGGTAGCATAATAAACCATTGGCCTTTTAGAGGAAATAACCAAATTATAGTGCCACCAACATGTTTACCTCACTTGTACCAATATTGAATATCTTATATTTCTTAAAATTTCTGCTAAGGTTGTCTTAATCTGCATATTTATTTCTATTAGGGTTGAAATGTAAATATTTGCCCTTGTGGGGTTTTTTTTACTATTTGTATTTCCTTTTATGTGAAATGTACATTCATGTCATTGGCCTTTGTTTCTATTAAGACATTGATCATTTTCCTTAAATTTAAAAGATCTCTTTTTATAGTATAATATTTGAATAAAGTATTTCTCCTAGTCTTTGTTGTCTTTTTAATTCAGATTTAAGAAATAACTGTATGATTTTAATCTTACAGGTGAACTATGGAAAAGTTTATAATAACAGTAGAAAAGGATTGAAATTCACTGTCTCCTGTGGCTGCAGTTCAGAATTTGTTTTTGTACCATATGGTAGCACCATTGCTGTTTATACAGTTTACTCAGGAGAACAGATAACTATGCTTAAGGGACATTATAAAAGTGTTGACTGCTGTGTGTTTCAGTCTAATTTCCAGGTAAGAATGATGCTTAAGGGAATTTAAAATGTCAGGTAGCTAGTTTGCCAGACTAGTTGTATATAAAGAGTAAACTGTGATTTCATTCTGGGGAGCTATACTTTTTATCCATATTTGAGCTAGGATTTATTCAGTAGAGGATAATACAGCCTAGATTTTTAGATCGCATAGGATATATGAATGAATCAGCATAATACTATGCAACTTGATTGGAATAAATTCTCTTTCTTTTGCATATGGGTTTTATTTATTTAGCAGTTGAGAATCTCTGGTGAATTATCTTGCAAACAAACTTTTGGTTAAAAAATGAAATATAAGTGTTTAATCTCAAAATGTAGTTTGTGTATCTTGGTTTATGTGTGAGTGTGTCTAAAATTTTGTTTATGTCTTCCTTATTTTCTGTCAATGGCTAACAAAGGTATGCTTTTGAAGTTAATACATACATAATTTCTTAAATACCCATGGCTTTTGTTTGTTTAATATCCTGACCCTTCTTTTTCATGTCACCAGTGGGCAAATTGGCTTTTTTTTTCTTTCAGAGATGTATACACAAATTACCTCATGTGCTCTTTTAATGAGTCTAATATAGAAAGATAGTTGTTATTTCCCCTGTTTTTTAGGTAAGGAAAAAGAAGCTCATGAAAATTAAATACTGACAGAATGAAAATTATAGATTATTAGAGCTTGAAGGGACTTTATCACCTGGTGAAACTCCTATTCATTCATTCATTAATACTGATTACCTAATTTGTGCCTGACACCGTGCTGTAAGATATATAGGCCTAATTTTTTAGCCAGTACACACCACTATGGCAATATCCATTAGTAAAATATTCAGTATATCCTACTGGTTGGTAAACAGCTGCTACACCAAGCCCCTCAACTGATCTCCAGCCTTAGCCCATTCCCTGGGACCTCTTACATCTTATCTTAACCTGGCAACCAAGGGGTACCTCCAGGACCCTGCTCCAACTCTATGGCCAGTATCTCTTCTGATTAATCAGTATCCTGATGTACCAGTTGTTAAATATTTCTTGTGTTTCTTCTGGGAGAAGAAAACTAAAGCACCAGAGGTTACATGACTTGCCTCTAATCTGTAAGTAGTTATTGACAAAGCATGATTCTCTGTTCAAAGAAATTCTTAGAATATCGTTCCTCCTTTCTTGTCCACAGTCACTTAGAGATACAGCCAGGATTTTAACTCAGGTATTCTGACTACAAATTATTGCTTCCTACCAAATTGGAGCTTCCTAATAGGTGTGCCTAGAACGGATTAAAATTCTGCCAAGATATTGATTTTTAGCAGTCCCTAGAATAACTGAGATAGCCAGAGACTTGGGGCCAGTTGCCTACTAAAAAATACCATTTCTATATGTGCTATGAACTCAGAAAGATTTTAATCACTGCACTACATCAGAAAACTCTCAACTTTTATCCCATTGCACCTGTTATGATTCTAAAAAGTAAAATAATTATAAATCTTAAAAGTAAAAGAAGATAGTACTTGTGTTTCCATTTAGCAACAGAACACTATTGCAAATTAAATTTTAAACAAAAGTCACTATTTGAAAATAAAACATAGTAATTATATCATAAATGTAAAAATCTGACAAGATATACTCAACATCAAAATAAATAATGATAATAATAGACAACCCATTGACTAAAATAGGAATCCATGAATCCATGCTAGTATAAATAAAAATTTGAGGAGAAATGAGATATTTGCATGTCTCAAAGTATCAGCCCATAAAATATTACAAAGGTAAAAAGATTGATTTTACCTTGATGAAGCCTGGCATATATCACCTTAATCAAATGATCAAAGTTAACAACCTAGTTATGGGACATATCACGTCTGTGATATTCGTGGAAAAATTGAATAACCCAAATTGAATCATGATATGCCAAATTTGAGAGGTATTTTACAAAATAACTGGTGTGTATCTTCAAAATTGTCAAAGTCAAGAAAGCCAAAGAGAGACTGAAGAACTGTTCCAGATTGAAAACTAAAGAGACATGACAAAGTATACAGCATGTGATTTTTAACTGGACCCTTTTGTTATAAAGAACAGCACTGAGACAATTGGTGAAACTTGAATGAGGTCTAAGAATTAGATGGTAGTAATATATTATGGCAAATTTTCAGATTTTGTTGGTTACATTATAATTATATAGGAAAGTGTCCTTGTTCCTATGAAATATACACTAAATTATTTGAAAGTGATAAGGCTTCATGTTGGCAGCTTAATCTCGGGGAAAAAAATTCTTTTTTATAGCACCTGTAAGTTAAATTTAGAGATTGTTTTATAAGAAAATCTAATTTCCCAAATGAACCCTTATATCTATTCTAAACACTTCAAGGCTTCTTAATTCAAATCCCTCCAGGTATTCTTTTATTCAAATTTAAGTGCTGCCCTTTTTAAATCTCTCTTTATTTAACATCTACAAAATATCCTTTATGTCTTAGGACTTATCATGAATTACCTTGTAAGCTTATCTTACCAAGTTATCTTGGGTATATATCATGCCTTCTCAGGAAAACTAAATTATTCAAGGGCAGTAAACATCTGGGCATATCTTTACATCATCCATAGTTAGTGTAACCATATATTCTAGATTTTATAATACAATCAGTAAAATTTTGTTTTATTTAGGAAATTTAATAATGTATATCTAATATAGTTTAATTTTTTAAAATCTATATTTCTTATAAATAACTTCATAATTTTATTTTCCCTTTACCCAAACCCTGACTTAAATAAAAAGTACTAATTTTACCATGCCTTAAATTGTTTTTGAAATATACAATAATAAAAATAAATAATTGCAGAGCAGAGCAGGGATAAAAAACTGTTAAACATAATTGTTAGAAATATAAAAATATATTTGTGAGGAAAAAGTCACTTAGTCATTCAGGGTTTTATAACCACTTAACATCTTGCTGCTTTCCCTTTCTCATTTGCATAGTAGTTATTATTATCATCATTATTGTTATTATTATTGACCTACTCTTCGATATTGTTTTTTCCCTTGATACTGAGCATTTGGTTTATATCCTGCTCTTTTCTCTTGACATTATGAGTATTTTCCCATGTCATTAAGTATTCAGAAACAATTTCAATGGCTGTATAATATTTTATCATGTGACTCAACATTAGTTTACTGATAATGATTCCTCTATTATTAGACAGTTATTTCTGTTTTTTGTTATAAACATTACAATGATGATATCCTTGAATTTCATGTGTGACTTTGGCATAGTTTTTAGAAACGTGTACAAAAACTTTTGATATATCCTGAGTTTCTATTCTCCAAAAAGATTACACCAATTTATACCCTTATACCCTTATATGAGAGTATATATTTCACTGCTCCATAGGAGTGTTTTTAGTAATGGCCAATATAACATATTCCTTCAGTTTTGTTAGGGAGGGGAGTGAGCGTGGTCCAGCCATGAGCAAACAACATATCCATAAAAACACTGGCATACTATATGTCAGCCCAAGCTCACCCTTATGAAGTAAACTTCTAAACAGCTTGAGTCTTCAGGCTCTTCCGTTGAATAGCAGCCAGTTAGGCAGTTGGAAGCTAAATAAAACTTTTTGTGAATTTTTGGCCCATTTTAGTAGAAACTCGTATGGCTTCTTCATTGAAGTGTTTATTTAAGTTCAGTTATTGACAAAGAAGGATAAACTCTTTATTCCATTTTTTTTCTCTATTATGACATTTGAAATATATGAATACTATGATTGGTAAAAACCACTCGCATAGGCCGGGCGCAGTGCCTCATACCTGTAATCCTAGCACTTTGGGAAACCGAGGCGGGAGGATCACTTGAGCTCAGGAGTTCAAGACCAACCTGAGCAAGAGTGAGACTCCGTCTCTATTAAAAATAGAAAAATTAGCCGGGCATTGTAGCATGTGCTTGTAGTCCCAGCTATTCAGGAGGCTGAGGCAGGAGGATCACTTGAGCCCAGGAGTTGGAGGTTGCAGTGAGCTACAATGATGCCACTGCACTCTACCCAGCTTGACAGAGTGACACTCTGTCTCAAAAAAAAAAAAAAAAAAATCACTAGGATAATGAGTGTTTTTGTAAAATTTTCACAATATTAGGTAGCTCTGACATATCCTAATGCTATTTTTAAATACAAAACAAAGTTTTACCATATCATAAACAGAGAAAAGAGAAAAGAACATCTGCCTAGTTTCTTTAGGGAGTAGAAATAGAATTAATATAATAAATCTACCTAAGAAGTAATCATTTCAAAAATTGATATATTCATTTCAGTTTGGTACCAATTTTAAATTGATCCACAATCACATTGTTGCTCTCTATTTTATAGGAACTTTATAGTGGTAGCAGGGACTGCAATATTCTTGCTTGGGTACCATCCTTATATGAACCAGTTCCTGATGATGATGAGGTAAATATTTGTACAAATTGTCCAGTGACTTCTAAGTCATGAGAAGCAAAGTTTTATTGATTTATTTTATATGAGAGAGACTTTTAAAGTAGTTCTTTCTATTTTTATGATTGTAAAAATAATTTGCCTATTATAACACATTTGCAAAAATCAGAAAAATATCAAAACATAAAATTTATTAGGTTGAATTAATCAACATTATTCTGATTTATTTCATTCTTATTTTTTCCTATGTATGTGTTTTTTTTAACATAGTTAATACCATGATTGGACATACAACTTTATATCTTACTTTTCTCATTAACATTGTACAGTAGCCTTTTTCTATGTCATTAATAACTGTGTGAATATTATTTATAATGATATAGTATTCTGTCATTTCTATACCACTATTTAAATATTTACCTATTTGGAGACATTTCTGTCGATTATTTTAAACAACATCAAGGTAAATATCTATTCATAAATTGTTCATATATCTGATTATTTATTTGAATAGATTCCTAGAGGTAGAATTATCTCTTAAATGATCATGTATGACATTTTTAAAGGTCTTTATTCACACTGCCACATTTTACCAATTTACACTCTTACAGCAATGACAGTGCCTATCTTAAAGCATAAATTAGTATAAATATGACAGTGTGAATAAAGAGCCTTAAAAATACAGTGGGTACCTCTTGTATACTCCTGGATACAGCTGGAACCCATTCTACTAAGTGAAGTATCTCAAGAATGGAAAAACAAGCACCACATGTACTCACCAGCAAATTGGTATTAACGGATCAACACCTAAGTGGACATGTAGGAATAACATTTGTCGGGTGTTGGGCGGGTGGGAGGGGGGAGGAGGGGATGGGTATATACAAACATAATGAATAAGATGTGCAACGTATGGGGTATGGTCATGCTTGAGGCTCTGCCTTGAGGGGGGAGGGGGGTGTGGGCAATATACATAACCGTAATATTTGTACCCCCATAATATGCTGAAAAAAAAAATGCAGTGGGTAAACAAAGATGAATAAGATATAATCCCTGGCCTTAATAGCCTCTGCATTTTTTTTTTTTTTACTTATCAAGCAATGGAAAGATAATCTAAAGGTGTTATCTCTTCCACCAAAGATTATTCTACTAAGCACTGTTAATCATCCTCATTTATCTTAATTTCTAGGATATAAAAAGTTTAATATCTAAAAATAATGTTTATATAAATAAGTTTTTAAGTTGGAAATATAAATAATGTAATTAGAAATACCTCAAGGTAATCTTAACCAAGTCATAGTAAAAACAAAACATCTTAAATGGAGGTAGAAAAAAGTTATTGATGGAGCAAGTTTGACATTCAAAAAACATTTTTCATATACTGTACTTAATTCCTTTAATGAAAATAGGACTATGTCAAAAAACATAGGAAATAAGATTTTTACAGGGGTAGTTGATGACACCTAGCAGCTACTGACAACATTTATTTCATACTTAAATTTGCAACTTTTATGGTTTACTGCAGGGTAAAGCGTGTGAATTATTTTCTTTTGGCTCCAATCCAAAGAGAGAGAGAAAAACACATGTTGATAAATCTTCAAGCAGCTAGCCAAATGCCATATGAATACTTCCAGATTTTATCACATGTCTAATTTGGTTTATTATGGCTTGATTAGTTTTAGTGTACAGCTGCTTTTGATGACTAAATATTCTTCTGGATAAAGTCTAATAGGGTCAAATAGATGGGTTTAGCCATTTATTTTGCATTATTATTTAATTATTGTGTCCTACTCTTTGGGCATTACTGTATACATTAAATCCAAGTTATAACACTATAGGCCATATTAAGAAGTATAACAATCATTTACAAAATGAAACAATAAAAATATAATAAATGAAAAGTAACTCTATTGTAACTTATACATAGAAAAAGATGTTAGAAGGAAACTAAATTGTTTAATGTATAAAGACAATATGTGACTCTGATGGTTTATTTCATTGTTATGTAGTTATAGTGGTAGTTTTAACTCCTTACCTAAAAGAACTTTGTTTATGAAAAATTAAGCAAAACAAGTAGAAGATCAAATAGAGATACACAACAAACAAGTTGAGGTTTATATTTAAGTTTTAGAGCTATAGAACTTTATCTTTTGAAATACACTGTTCAGAATCTTTAAGATAGCAGTCATTTTCATATTAATATGAAATGGCATGTGCTAAGTTTATTTCCATAAAACTTCAGTTTAAAAGATTCCTGTGAATGTAGGTATAACATGAATATGATCATGATGCAGATCCCAGTAGAGAAGTCTGTCTGCACAAGATCGTATTCCTCACATGGATGTTTACAGTTCGACTCATATTTTAAAGTGTTTTTAAGAAAAACAAATAATGAAAAGAAAAAATATTAATAAATAAAATAATTTTTTAAAAGAGAACCAAAACGACAAGAAAAAAATTAATAAAAGGGTTTTTAACTCAACTATCAAATAGATGACTTGCAGTTTCCCAAGGAGGCAATATAGCACAGTACAAAACAAAACACACACGCATATACACACACATACTTTGCCTTTAGCTTTAGATAAAGCCGTGTTTGGATTTCAGTTCTACCATTCATTACACTTGTGATCTGGGACAAGCTTATGATATTTCCAAATATCAGAATTGTCAAATCAAAGTTGTTCTTACATTTCTTTTCAAATCCACCCTTAAGATAACAAAGATAATCCCTTATGGGTGTTTCTTCTGATACCCAAAGTTTCTGTTTAAAGAAAGCAAGGTCATTGGATGATAGGAACAAGATTTATGGTCTTTAAGCATAATCCTATTATTTACTGGCAGGCTGTTTTATTATATTCTGAGGAATCTGGCTTTCTTTTGCCCCTACTTCCTAAAACTTGGTCATGATCAAGCAGGCCTATCTGTAGCTCCTAATCTCATTTTCTTATGAGAGATCTATAGGGCAGGTTTATTACAGTTTAAATCTGACCTCTTATCAAGAATCTTACTTTATCTTTGACATTCACACAATACATAGCTATTTTACTTACCACTTGTGTAGGTATATTAATATAATGACTTGCTGACCCAAACAACCCTGAGACTTTCAGGTAATTTACCAGTCAGAAATTTGAAAGTTATCAAGATGTATCCTGGTAGATGTTAAGTTTGATTTCATTCCTCCTGCTCATTATTTGGACCTGGACTAGGTCCCCTCTGAACTTACTCTTCTTTAACTCCATAACATTTACAACTATCTGTCAGTAGAACTGGCAACCTGGCGAGATAGAGATGAATAAGCACAGGCTGGTTGTCCACTAGGAGGAGATGTTGTAGAGAAAACTGAAGTAACATTTGATCAGTGCGTCTCAAACAGTAATGTGTACTACATCCATCCACATTGTTACTGCCCCTTTTAACTACCAGTATGATATTTTATTTGTGATTGTTTTACTAGTAAAATATATTTCTAGTTATACTGTAATACATTTAATTTTGTTTCATGAAAAACAGCAAAATAATTTATATGCAACTATATTACGATTTTCACTTATTTTTGCTTTTATGCTGAGTTTTCAAATAAATTAAAATGTTTAGTAGGTTACACATTGGGCTTCCATTGTAGAATTAGGGGGCATAAACTTTATGTGGCTTACCCACCCAGGGGCATTTTTGGTAGATATCTAAAGCAGAATTAAAGGCTTCTAAAGACAGAGTAGGGAAGAGTAGTCACCCAGCCCCCCAGTGATGATGCATCTTTGAATAAACTCTCACTAAATAACCTAACTTAGTAAATTATAAACTCAAAAAGACAGGAAACTCAGTAAATGTTTGGATGAAATAATAAATGAACAGACTTCAGTACACTACTATTGCAAATAAAAGTGGACTGCTGCTAGAAATTAGTGAGTAGGCAGCTAAGGTTTGATGATAGTTTTATATCTGAACATTTGGGGTATAATGGATATTTGGTTGTACACCTAAGTGACAATAGCCAACATTAGGTTTGGTAATGCACTCTGATCTAATTAACAACTATAAAGAATGCCTAAATTAATACAGGCAGTCGCTGGGTTATGGACGACCTGACTTAACGGCTTTTCATACTTAAGAACAGGCTCCCAAGGCTCCCCATAAGGATAATTTATAATTAAATAATTAAATTAATGATTCGGGAACTAATTTCTTCCACGCATGTAAACAAAATCCACCTGGCAGAAGTGGTTGGCACAGCATCTTTATGCTAGCAGCTAGTCTCATTGTTTATACGGTCACACAGCATCACGTTCATCTTAACTTTTTAGTTCAATTTTGTGAGTCTGTGTTTACCCTTATGACCATGCCTCCAAAAAGAAGTCCACTGCAAGTCTAGGTGAGCCTGCAGGGAAGAGAAAGGTGATTACAGTGGAAACAAAAGTAGAAATAATTAAATGTTCAGAGAAAGACCAGATGCCATCATTCATTGGGAAAGCATTAGGCTTCAGTTGCTCAACTATTGGAACAATTATAAAGGATAAAGTGAGAATAATGGAACATGTGAAAGGGAGTCCTCCAATGAAAATATCAATTATTACTAAACAGCGTATGTATTAATTATTGAAATGGAAAGGTTATTATAGATTTGCTTAGAAGATCAAAATAAGCATAACATTCCTATTAGCCTAGCATTGATGCTAGGTGGCATTAGGTGAGTGTTAACCTTTGATATTCTATTTTGAACTTTCTCCTTTCTCCTATCTAAACTTTATTTTGTTTTTATATTCTGTTTTTTTAATTAAAAGAAAGAGCACAATAGTTTCTATATAACTTAACCTCTGTACTGTTATTATTATTATTATTATAGTATTACACTGTATTATTATTACCACATATGAGCCATTATAGTTTTGTTGTTATTATTACCATATATGTACTGTTCATCAGGGATCCCAGTTACATACAAATCCAACCTAAAGACATTTTCAGGAACTTACCTTGTCCATAACCCAAGGACCGCCTATATATTGTTCTCCAACTAGCCTAGCTGATACTTGGGAAATTTACTGGAAACACTCACTTTTTCTACTGTTTTCATTGTTTGAATTGTAAGATTCTAAGTCATTATGTTCATCAAAAAGGAAATAAACATATGAGATGTGCAGTAGGGGTCATTCTTAACAAAAAATATTTCTATAAGTTGTAAAAGGCAAAACATCAAAGCTAACTTAAGAGTAGTCTTGACATTAATACATTATTGGAATTTGGATCTAAACAAACTTGTAGCAAATGTAAAAGCTGCAGAATAAGAAGCAGACCTCGCTCATAATTCCCAAATACTTTAAAAATGAGACCATCCTAAAGCCTTTTTAGTCATTTGACAGAGAATAAGAAGGTTCCCATTCAGAAGTTTTCCCAAAAAGGTGAATTTATTTGAAACACCACAAATAAAGGTTCTGTAGTTGCTGATTACCTTTATTAGATGTGCCTCTAAAGTTGTAAGAATACTGTGATATTTGTTGTTGTTTGAAATAACCATCATCTAAATGCGTGTTATCCTTCAGAAAAATCTCTGAGGTAAACCTTATGTGCTGATTACAAATATGTTACCATTTCTGACATATTTTTCATGTGTTACTAAACTACTTTACCAACTATTTAAAAATAAGTAAATAAACTTCACTACTTACAACTCACGATTACTTTTTGGACTAAAAATGGTATTACTCAGCTTGATGAACACCTTATCCCCATATTTGATTATTTGGTTATTTATAAAAGTCAATTACATCCAACATTGGATTGCCAACATTAATATTTTAGACTGTTAAGTCAGGCTGTATATCTGGAGTCCAGTCTTAGCCCCATGGATGTCAGTGTACCACCTTCTCCAGGTTAATTCCAAAGAGTTACAGGAATACCCTGAGCAACAGCATCATGGTATATATATATATATATGTATGTGTGTGTGTGTGTGTGTGTGTGAAGTGACTATTGATACTTTCAAGGAAACAGGTTATTTGGATAAAGTCTAGTATGTCTGTTTAAAATGAAGATATATTGTAAAAGGGGTATTTCTTACATTATTTTTGTTTTGAAATTAATAATTATGTAGTTTCTTTCAAAATAATATAATTGCTACTCATCTGGTGTATTTCCTAATTATACTATGAACCTAAAATTATGAAGTAGAAAAATAGAATCTTCCTTTTTCTTTTTCTCTTTTTAGACTACAACCAAATCACAGTTAAATCCAGCCTTTGAAGATGCCTGGAGCAGCAGTGATGAGGAAGGATGATTGTTGACCTTTAGTACCTTTGTGTCTGCTGATGAAACTTTTTAAATAGGACTGTGTGGGCTTTTTTTTTAACTGTCCTGTCAATTCCTGACAACTGAATTTGGA
>VBSM01002608.1:10610440-10621293 GCA_008086735.1 Cheirogaleus medius | reverse complement strand
TGCATTTCCCTGATGATTAGAGATGTTGAGCATTTTTTCATATGTTTGTTGTTTTAAAATGAGGTTAATATTTGCATGAAATCCTAAAACAGATTTCTATATAGTTTATCAAAACATGTCTCCTTAATCCCATTTGTGGCCTAAGGCAACCCGTATTGTTACAGTACAAGGACACAAGCCACTGTGCCTCAACCTCAATTGGGACCTTCAGCAGATTCTATGAACTATAAGATGCAGCAAGATCTGGAGCTGATCACAGGATCAGCAAGTAGAAGTTATCAGCATTGACTTTCTCATACTAGCTGTACCATCAGCCTGCTCATTTCCACCTTCAAGAATGATTTTACTGAGGATGATTACATCAAAAATAGTAGTTGGAAAGGTATCATCAAAATTATTTTATACTTTCTTATTTCTGTATTCACATTTCACAATGATTTCATTTAATTGACCCTTTTCTAGCTTTATGTTAAATATTTTTGGACTCAGTTTCTCCCACAATCCAAAAAGTGCGCCACAGAAGGTTTTTAAGTTGGCAAAAATCTCATGTTTACTTTATTTCAATGTCAGAGGGCAGCTTGCACTCATGCTTGAACTCCCTTTCTATGAAACTCATTAAGATGTGATCAAATCCTGCTTCATTCATCCAAGCAGAAATGTCCTGGCAGGAAATCTGGCTTAAACATAAGATGTTGTCATAAAATTTATATTTTATTGTCTCCTTTTATGTAAACCCACAGATGATTATCATGAAGCTAATCTTGATATTCCCTTTCTTTCTGATTCTTACCGGCAGGAGACTAGTAATGGGGTTTTTGTGAGCTTGAATACCAAGTATACAGTTACTGAGTTTTTAAATGTATAACAGTTAGGCCTCATATCAGACCTTTCTGGCTAACTATTTTCCATACACTTGCTTTTACAATTGATTTTTTCTCAATTGACAGATAAAGTTGTATGTCTTTACTATATACAGCATATTGTTTTGAAGCAAATATACATTATGGACTGACTATACCTAGGTAATTAACATATCATTACTTCACACAGTTATCATTTTTGCAGTGAGAGCATTTTACATCCATTCACTTAGCATTTTTCAAGAATACAGTATATTAACTATAGTTACCATGTTGTACGATAGATCTCTTGAACCTATTCCTCCTATTTTACTGAAATGTTGTATCCTTTCACCAATGACTCCCTAGCCGCCCTCCAAGCCCCAAGTAACCACCATTCTATTCTCTACATCTATGAAATCAACTTTTTTAGATTCCACATATGAGTTAGATCATGTGGTATTTGTCTGTCTTATTTGACTTAACATCATATCCTTCAGGTCCATCCATGTTGTTATAAATGGCAAGGTTTCCTTTTTATGGCTGTATAGTATTTCATTGTGTATAGATACCACATTTTCTTTATCGATTCATCGATTGATGGACACTTAGGTTGATTCCATTTCTTGGCTATTGTGAATAAGGCTGAAATGAACACGGGAGTGCAGATATCTCTTCAACATACTGATTTCATGTCCTTTGGATATAAGCCCAGTAGTGGGTTTGCTGATTCATATGGTAGTTCTGTTTGTAATTTTTTGAGGAACCTCCATACAGTTTTCCATAATAGCTGAATTAATTTACATTCCTACCAACAGTGTTGGAGGGTTCCCTTTTCTCCACATCTTCACCAGCACTTATCTTTTGTCTTATTGATGATAGCCATTCTAACAGGTGTGAGGTGAGATTTCACTGTGGTTTTAACTTGCATTTACCTGATGATTAGTGCTATTGGGCATTTTTTCATATGCCTGCTGGCCATTTGTATGTCTTCTTTTGAGAAATGTCTATTCTTGCTGTGCATACGCTTTTTAGGTTGATGTTATTCCATTTCTCTATATTTGCTTTTGTTGCCTGTGCTTTTTAGGTCATATCCAAAAAACCATTGCCCAGACCAATGTCATAGAGCTTGTTCCCTGTTTTCTTCTGGTGGTTTCATAGTTTTGAATAGTTGATTTTTTTAAGCTCAGACCATCCTACTCTCACTTTTTTCCCCTCTGGTGAGGATGTATTTGACCTTTGAGAAAGCTATTAAAATTTGAAATTTTTTTTTTTTTAATTTTAAGAAAAAGGAAGTCTTCTTCCAAACTGCCAATAACTGTTTTGCTTTATAGTTATATAAATATATATGCTTATTGTAAATAATTTGAACAACATAAAAACCTAAAAAAGAAAATAACAGTCACCTGGAATCATAATACCATAAGGTAATCACCAGTAACATTTTGGTAGCTTTTCTCCCATGCATCTCTTTATGACACATGTAATTTTACATAATAGGATGTTTGATATACTGCTGTTATCATAGAAGCTCTCTTCCCACATTAGCCCCTCATGCCCATCCCTTACCCCTCCTGCGACAATCCAAGTTATTAACCTAGTATGTGTTCTTTCATATAACAATCCTACATAGATCTATGTAATTTATGGGGATGTATTTTTATTTTGCAAAAATGGGATATACACAGTTCTATGTTGAGTTTTTTCCAGATACAGTTCACATCAATCCTTCTGTGTCTTCTGTTATAACAAAGTCATTCTTTTTTTAACTGCATAATACTCCATCTTGTGAATATACCCCAGTTTTTTTTGAGCCAATCTCCTGTTCACGGCCACACATATAGTACTAAAGATTATGAACTGCACTTTATTTTCTTGACGTGGTATATTTGGGTGGTGCCATTTAGTTATTGAATATCATTTTTTCCTCTGGTAAAAGGAAATTATTGTTTTGCTGGGTATAAGATTGTTAAGTTCTGGTCCTTTTCTTTCATTATTCTGTAGCTATTGTGTTTACTTTTTCTAGCTTCTGGTATTGCACATGAGAATTCCAAAGCCAGTTTGATTTTTTTCCCCACTGTAGGGAATTCATTCTTTACAGCTGGAAGTTTGTAAACTGTGAGGTTCTCTCTTTATCCTTACAGTTTCTTAATTTTATGAAGATATCTTATATCTTTTGTTTTTTATCCCATCACTTGGACTTCTTGTGAGCTCTTTCACTCTGAAACTCCAAACCTTTTCTCAGCTCAGGGATATTTTCTTCTAATATTTGTCTAATTGTTGCTTCTCATTTGTCTTTTTTTTATTTATCTTCTTTGGATCATCAATAATTACATGAAGATTTAAAAAGCTAAAGACAGTTCTGTAAATTATTAATTTTCATAAACAAATTGATAAATTTCCTTTCCTTTAACTTAATTTTTTTCCACATTCAGGTTAATTATTTTTCTTTCTGGAGTGCAATGGTGTGATCATAGCTAGGTATAACCTCAAACTCCTGGGCTCAAGAGATCCTCCTGCCTCAGCCTCCCAAGTAGCTAGGCCTATAGATGCATGCCACCATACCCAGCTGATTTTTTAATTTTTTTTTCATAGAATTGGGGTCTCCCTGTGTTGTCTGCGCTAGTGTCAAACTCCTGGCCTCAAATGATACTCCTGCCTAATCCTCCTAAACTGCTGGGATTACAGGTGTGAGCCACCATGCCCAGCCCAGGTACTAATTATTGAGCCTGAACTTAAAAACTCTAAAGTATCATTAAAGCCCTAAATTTAACATCAGTTAAACTATGATAGAAATGGAATGGCAAAAAGGCTGGCACACTAAGGATTATTGTCTTTCAAAAAGTATAGCAGAGAAAGCTAATTACAGAAAACAATTACTTTGTATTGTGATGAAGGTTCTAGACATCTGAAAGTTAAATCTAACCCTCAGGATAGAATTGGTTCTTGTGTTTTAATTCTGGAAAATATTAAATTCAGGGGACAAATCTAATAAGGTTTAATCATGAATATGGCTTTTCTTCTTTGCAAAAAATATGTGAAGTCCTTCTTTGCTACCTAGAATCACTGTAGCAAACCTTAGTGCTTAGAATTATTACAAGTCATTCATTATAATACAAGTTTATCTATCTTATTGGCTCTGTGAGCAACATCCTTAGATACAGGAGGCATAATTATTTGCTGCCATCTAGTTTTTTGTTTTCTGTTTTTTCTTTTTGAATTAGGCAATTACAATTTCAAAACAAGGGGGAATAATGAGACAAACAACTGCATTGTGACCTCTCTTAGTTCTGTGTGTATAGGTTTCTACAAATGACCTATATCCTCTTGACTAGCCACTCCTCATGAAGGTACTAGTAAACTTCGTACTAGTGGATCGATACAACTTCTCTAGTTCATGCTTTCCTGAGGCTTGGAAAGAAATGGTGTCACAGTCCTAACCTGATTTGTTATTCCATCTCTAAAAACACAAGCAAATGTTTAAGACTAAGTTCTTCAAGCTCCTCATGTTTTTTTGCTTTGTTAGTTTGTTGATGGTTATGGTTATTGCATAAGGTTTTGCAGAACTAGCCAGGTAGCCCTAGGTCTGGCCAGTAACTGTTTTTTTGGCAATGGTGGTCAACTCTTTAAGGCAACTAATGATTGGCTTAGGTGACTGGCAGGAACCACTTCTCTTTTGTTCATTTTATCCTTTGTGGCAAGAATTAAGGTTTGTTAATATCTTGTACAGACACCAGCAGGAGCAGGAGAGCTGCTACTCCTGTGTGGCTCAGACACTTAACTCTTCAGCTTCCCTTCACCCGTTGTGATGGCATCATTCACTGTTGTGTGAATTTGTATATTTTCTAAATAAATATGCTGTTTACAGTTGTGCTAAAATATGGAAATAACATTCCTAATAAGTTTTTGAGAATAAGAGTTATAATATTAACTGTTTTTATTGTACTATTGTTTTCTTATATATGTTATATATGCAAAATTCTATCAGAGTTTCAGTAAGTACTATGGAAAGAAGTTATTAAAAACAACTCAATGTTGATCACTATGGCCATTAAAAAATGGTAAGATTATTTTTTAAATTGTAATGGTTGCATGAAGAAATAAATAATAAACAATGGACTGGAAATCAAAAGACCTGAGTCTTAATTTTACTACCAAGTAAACATGAATTTGGATAATGTCTTTTACCTTCTTTTTTTCACTAGTTAAAAATGAAGGAAGGGGATAGAAAACTGGAATAGAAAATTATTAAAGTTCATTCCTGCTCCAAAATCACAAATTGTAACATTTAGAAAGCATTTTAAAATGCTATTCACTTTGCAACGTATATAAATAACTAAAGGATTATATTCAAGATTAATTAAAGTTCATTGAAGGTAAGGGTGGAGTGTCATTATAAGTTTCATGAATTGTCTTATACTGAATGAACATTCAAATTCTAATGGAATGAACATGGAGTTTTGCCTGAACTAAACTTTTAAAGTTTCCATCTGAATTATTATGGAGTCACCACTGAGTAGCTGTTTGATTTTCCAAGTTACTTAACCTCCAGAGCTAATTGCTTCATTTGTAGAACAGGAATAAAATACACTTTACAGAGCTGTAAGAATAAATGAAATAAAGTTCTGAGATATAATAATCACTTAGCTAACAGAACTCTTGTTACTTAAAAATCTCAAGATTATTGGGCTCTGAGCTCTTGTCAAAATTCACCTACTCCAGGACATGATCTGCTATTTATTTTGTGTCTCTCCCATCTAGAATATATACTCTATGAAAGCAGAGATTTTGCCTATTTTGTTTATTGCTCTATCTCTAGCTTCTGGAACACTGTTTGGCAAACAGTTGATGCCAAAAATATATTTATTGAAGTAATCGTTGAAAAACACCATTACCAAGCACTTAACTACAAAATAATAACTCTACTCATAATTCATGAATGATAAAATTCTTGATTGTTATTTTTATAATTTACTGTATATGAGTTGTTTAAGTGTTATTAAATATTAGTTGATAAGCTGGATATTACATTAATCTTATAGTTTTTCTTCTCTCAAAATAGCACAGTCCTATTCTCAAGGTTGCTATTGGCCTATAAACCCAACATAGAACACCTCTCTGAATCTTTCTAGTGGGTTCTGAGGGGCCTATTAATTTTTGCTTGTAAACAGGTTATATTGGGAGACTTGTATTGTAAATCTCAATAGCTAAACAAAATAAGGAACTTTGTGAAATCTTGAATTCAGACTTCTTTATGAGGTCTTCTGCGTTTCTAGTCCATTCCCACCTGGTAATAAATATGGCTGGGCTGAATCTCTTCATTGCCTTTGACTCCGGGATTTCTTCTCTTCTTTTCCTCCATTATGGAAAAATGACAAATATTTCTGGAACTTTTATATATTTTGGGTCACTTATCTTTGTATTCAGTAGGAATACAGGAAAGGTAAGATGAGGGCTCACAATATCAAATGCTCACAAAAGGGAGGACAACATGGTAAATAAATGAACAAGTAGTGGTAGCAAGAATCAAATGTAAGAATTATATCCTTTATTTTTATCGTATTATGGTATAATCACATAATATAATAAATACATTATATTAGAGATTAAATGTTTTGGTATAAAATCTAAATACCCAATTAAAAATAGATATTTGGATTATTATATTTTTCTTATAATTCATTATTTTTTTATCTTAAACCAGACAAATGGGACCATTTTCTTCTGTCCTTTTGGGGAGCATTATTAATTTTATTCAAATAAATAAATGTAAAAGTTTTTCACAGATAATGTTTTTTCCAAAACATAGATTCTTTGCTCAGTTATTTTTTTGTACACTGAAAATATCTGTCTGACTTACTTACAGAATTCAGTTCAAGGTTAGTTTGCAAAACTACACTTCAGCATGCTGTACTAACCTTCATTTTTGAGCTCTTATCATTATCAATATTAGTTGAGAAAATACAAATTGATTCAAGTTTGTTCATTTTTATAGATTTTGAAATCAAGTAACTATTTTGTAATTCAATTCTTAGCTCCACAAGGGGTAATCATCACTTAAATTTCTGGAAAATGGCTTCTGCATATGAAAGTAGGCCAGATTTTTCTTGGCTGAGTTTCCCAAAGACACAATTTGGCTAGAAATTAAATGAATAAAATGATCAATTTGTGTCACTAGTTATGAACACATTTACAGAAAAATAGAGTGTACATACTATCAGACAAAGGCACAATCTTTGACTAAATTGTCAGTAATGAGTTCAGCTAACACTTGGCTTTAGATAACACAAACCAACTTCTCACAACCATCCAAAATAACTCTTCCGTTTCACACCACATCTGTTGTGCATACAATTCATCAAATAAAGAAAGCAGGGACATGTCTCCTGTGGCTCAAATCATGGTAACATATCCTTTTCATAGAATAAATTACTACATTCATGACATGTTTTCTTTTTTTCAGTTAAACATGACTCCCATTGAATTATGAAACAAACATGTCATATGACTTGTGCAAACTGCCACCATGGATTTACATTTTGTAAAACAAGTCCACTGTTAGTACTGACTTGCTAGAGTGCCTCCTGCAGTCCTACTTATAAGCACTTCACTCAACACACAAAAATAATTTCCTGATGTGCTTATCATCGTCAAAATGTTCAAAAGTTATTCAAACACTTAAACCTTTCAGATACCACAAGTGACTATAGCTTATTGGGTAGTATTTTTATGTTTTATATCCATACTCCTATTGGCTGAAAAATTAAAAAACCTACAAATAACCTTTTCACGCAACTTTGTATTTTTAAGTCCCTTCATCCCATCTTCATCATGCTAAAAAATACTATTCTTGATAAACTTCTATTTGCAAATACTAGTTTCTGTTCAGGACACAATTTCTGCTGCAATCAGCCTTTTCATAAACCCATCATTGGCACAAGGTTTTCATGCCAAGAATGTTTTTTTCACTTAATTTATTTTACACCATTATCACTTATATTTGCATTAAAAAAATCCTTGTTTTCAGCTCATTAAGTTTTTCATTAAGTTTGTCATTACATGTATTTGCTATTCTGGTCATACTTCTTACTGTGGTTTGTTTCCTAATAGCTTCTTATGTTATATATACTTAGTACATTGAGCATTAATATAATAGTTGTGTAGTATTATTCATGTAAGAATAGTCTCTACTTCCACAAGGACATATGCTCTTCTTTTGAAACACATGGCTGTGCCAGTTTCATTTTCCCATTTATAAGAGAAAAACAGTAGTGTGATGTGATGATAAATGGCAGCTCGTTGTCAATGTTAGGGAGATATTAGGTGATAGTAGGAATTGTGATGAACCTGGGAACACCTGCCCAAGGGTAATGGCTTTTATGAATTAGGATTAGGTTTATCTGAAAACTCAAAACAACATAGCTTAAATAAAATATAAATAAATTTCTTTAGATAAAATCCAGGAAGGCAGTCCTCAGCTGGTATGCTGGTTTCATGATCATCAGAGCCTTGGCTCTTTCTTATTGGTCTTGCACTCTCTTTCAGTTTCCTCCTTGGGGTACAAGATGATTGCTCTAGCCATTATATATCCACATTCTACCCAACAATAAAGAGAACAGGGAAAAAGAAGGTATGCTCCCTCCCTTTGGGAACTTCCAGAGGTTTCATACACCCCTTTCACTGACATCCTATTGGCCAGAGCTCCTGGTCACACTTAACTGTAAAGGAAGCTGGGTCTGTATTCCAGGTGCCCATGTGCTCAGCCAAAAATTGGAGGTTCCATTACTATTCACAAAAAAACATACTGGTCTATGATACATGACTATGATATGATATATGACTACTAACCAACAGCCTATGATATATGACTACTCAGCTCTAGCTGACTTACGCCATGTGGGTAGGTGGGCCTATTGTGGCTAGAAATGCTAATTATTGAAGAGAAATGAAAAAATCCATATTTTTATGTGAAATTATATTTTAGATGTTGACAAGCAATTCAAAACATTCTCATAGCCTAAAGAACTCTTGTAAATCCAATAAATCCTAAGATTGGAAAGACTCTTACTCATTAAGGAAACAGTTTTACCAGCTCAAATTAATCCACTGATTTATTCATTCACAGGTTGCGCACCAACTAAGTGCTAGTGAATAAAACAGAACAAATCTTTGCCTATGCTCAAACATTTCCATTGAGAGTAGATGTTATTTGCATGCCTTTAAAGTTGTGACTGCAGAAATGGACATGTAATAGGAAGGATATCGTCTTTAAAAAATGAGAGTATATGGCCTCATATTGAAGTGGAGGAAAAAGACAATAAATAAATGTGAAACAAGATACATTATTGAAAAGTGCAAAGGAGGAAAAAAAAGGAGAGAAAAGTAATGGGGAGTAGGGAAAGGGAATAGCATTAAAATTTTAGGTAGGACACCCCAGAAAAGCCTCATTGAAAAAGGTGAATTTTGAGTAATGACCTAAAGGAAGTGAGGGACCTACCTATGCAGATCTCTGGGAAAAGAACATTCCAGACAAAGGGAATATCAAATGCGAAGGCTCTGAGACAAACACAGTGAGTGGCATGTCCAAGGATCAGCAAGAAAGCTAAATGGAGAACAACAATTAAGGAGATAATGGTAAGAGATTATGTCAAGAAGGACCTTGTAGATACCTGTAGGGGAGATGAGAAACCATTGGAAAGTTTTGAGGAAAGGAGAAGCATAATCTGATTTAGGTGTGAACAAGGTCACTCTGGTGTCAGTGTGGGGACTGGCTGAAGGGGAATACTATAGTCTAATATTTGTGTCCCCCACTAAATCTACATGTTGAAACCCAATCACCAATGTATTAGGAGGGAGGGCCTTTAGGAGGTGATTAAGTTGTGAGTGCAGAACCCCAGAGAGCTGCCTTGCCCCCTTCCACTATGTGAGAACACAGCAAGAAGGTGCCGTCTATGAACCAAACAGCCAGCCCTCACCAGACACCAAATCTGCCAGCACCTTGATCTTTGACTTCTCAGCTTCCAGAATTGTAAGAGGTAAACCTCTGTTGTTTATAAGCTACCCAGTTAAATGTATTTTTTATAGCAGCCCAATGGGACTAAGTCAGGCAGCAACAAGCAGAATCAAAGAAACCAGTTAGGAGGCTACTGAAATAATCCAAGCAAGATATGATGGTGGCAGTACTGAGATGGTGGCAGTGAGGTGGTGAGAAGAGGTTTTAGATATATTTTGAGAGCAGACTTGGCAGAGAGGAAGAGAAGAGTCAAAGATGACACCAAGGTTTTTGGCCTGAGCAACCAAAAGAATAGTGTTGCCATTAAGTGAGATGAAGAAGACTACAGGGGAGGGGATCACCAGAGGTTCTGTTTTGGACATTTAAATTTGAAATACAAATTATACATTCAAGGTGAGAGGCCCAGTAGGCAACTAGATATACAGGTCTGGAGTTCAAAAAAAGAGATACAGGCTGAAGATACACAATTCAAGAGTCATAACTATACAGATGGCATTTAAGCCTTGTCTTACTGAGATCATCTGAGGAATGAGTATAGATAGATGAGAAAAGAAGACCAAGGACTGAACCTTGGGGCACTCCTACATTTAGAGGTTGGGAGATGAGGGGAAAACTACTGAAGAGCCTGAGAAAGAATTTCCAGAAAAAGGAGGAGAGCCAGGCAAGCATGGTGTCCGGAAGTTAAGTGAAGACAGCATGTCAAGAAGACGGTAATCAACTGTGTCAAATGATGTTGATGGACCAGCTGAGGACTAAGAAGTGACCATTGGCTTATGCTGTCGGCAACTACATCAGTTCCTAGTCCTGGAAGAGAAGGAGTGAGTTTCTCCAGAAATTTTTTCCCTGCCAGAATCAGTTTGAACTAGGAGTTTCTCTTTAGTGTTCCTTTGGCACAATATGCTCTTCTATAGTGTATCCTTTAATTATTCAACAAAAATGTATTATTATTATTATTTGCCAAGTACTACTTTAGATTGGCAGGTTTTTGTTGTTTTTTTTTT
>VBSM01002608.1:10591969-10602184 GCA_008086735.1 Cheirogaleus medius | reverse complement strand
AAAAAGAAAAAAAAAAGAAAAGTAGATTCACAGGACTTTGTTGCTTCCTCTATCACTGCTACTTATCTGGCTTAATATTCTGTTGCATTCTAGGTGCCTTCTTTAGTTTTCGTGTAATCTCTCTCAGTGCACATGATAATATTCCATTTGGACTTGCCCTGCTTTCCCCCAAAGCACCTCTAGGTCATTTCTAGCAGAGGCCCCACCGTTAACCTAGTCACCAGCATGCAAAACTCAATAGTCCTGTCTCATGTCATCTCTCTCCCAGTCATGACATCTCAGAAGATTCAACTTTTACCTGGTCTCTCCTAGCCTTTGTCCGTCTCACCCACTTCCATCTTATTGTCACTACTCTCCCTCCTCCCCACCCATGAACGCTCATTTATCATTATCGTATGCCGTTTTCCACTATTGATCATCATCTTTTGTGTTTGCTTTCCATAAGAAGATTGTAAACAACTTAGGACATTAAATCTTCAGGCCTTCCAGCCAATAATCGCTTGATAAAGATGTGTAGAATAATATAAACAATATAAATTAAGGTAGCACAGATGGGGTGAGTTTGATGGTGAGAATTTTCAAGCGAGGTTTTACAGGATGTTAAGGAGTTTGCATTGGTAGACACAGGGGAGCTGGCAGACATTGTGAATGAAGGGGATAAAAGCTTGTGCTCCCTCCATTGCTACAGACAGTACCCAGTTATCCTGATGGAACATTGCATTTAGAGGTATAATGTAGTAAGGCCAAATCAGCAGAGAACCATGAATCCTTATCGTAACAAAACAAGATGTGAAACCACAGTAAGTTAAAAAAACTAACCCTTTTTATTAAAAAATATACCACATAAAAGTGCATAAAATGTAAATTAATAGATTGACGCAGTAGATATATTTGGCAGTAGAATGACTGTCTTATTCTGATGGTAGATATGATAGTTGGATGACGCTGCAGTCAGGCCAAATAGGAATCTTTTAATAAAATCTGATAAGGTAGTGCAGTCCTGGACTAATATTGAGAGGCATTGCCAAGAAAGAATTGGCTGTGCTTGGGGAGGTTTGAGGTGAGGGGAGAAGACTGGATAGTGGTACCAAAAGGTGAGATTGGAGAGCCAAGAAGAGAGTTCTGACCCACTGAGCATAATTCTACCGCAATAAGTATTTTGCCTCTCTCTCTCTCTTTTTTTTCTATGTATATTTTCCTACATCATACTCCATATAGAATTTTGGTACTCTGTGTTTTCCATATAATACCTAGTAAGCATTTTTCATCTTACATAATTTTTAGAACTCTTTTTATTATTTATATTCCAGTAATTATAATGTGATTTACTTAACTAATACTCTATTGTGAGATGGGTATATTAGCAACAAATTCTAAACAACCTAAGTTATAGTAATGCTTATCTTTGCAGATATATAATTTTATAAATTAGGGATTGTTTCCTTATAATAGTGTTCTAGAAGTGGAATTACTTTGTCAACAAGTATGGTCATTTTTATGGTTCTCAGTACACATTGTCAGATTTCTAAGAGCAATTTAAAAAGCAGGATCAATGCATTGTACCTACCTTTTCTTCCTATGAAGTAACAGCGATTCAATTCAATATGAACATATTATTAATACTATATCAATTTCCTAGGGCTTCTGTAACAAAGTAACCACAACCTGGGTGGCTTAAAACAACAGAAATTTATTGTTTCATAGTTCTGTAGGCTACAAGTCTAAAGTTAGGGTGTCATCAGTGTTGATTCCTTCTGAAGGCTCTGAGAGAGAATCTGTTCCATACCTCTCTCCTAGCTTCTGATGACAGCTGCAATCCTTGGCATTCCTCATAGAGGCATCACTCTAATCTCTGCCTCTGTCTTCACATGGTTTCTCCCTGTGTCTCTGTGTCTTCACATGGCCATCATCTTATAAAGACACCAGTCATATTAAATTGACGGCCCACCCTACTCCAGTATGACTTCATCTTAACTGATTACATCTGCAAAGACCCAATTTCCAAATAATGTTACATTCTGATGTATTGGGGTTAGGATTCAACATATTTTTGGGGGGGCGGGAACGTAATTCATCCTATAATAGGAACTATGCTACACATTAAAATGTACATAAAAGAAAGCCCCTATCCTCAAATAATTTCTAGTCAAGTCGAAGAAGTAGAATTTTTTCTTATTTTTAAAAATTGCTTATTTTCCATGATGTGCTACTTGTGCATATCAGTTTAGGGTATGGAAAGATGCTATTTACTAAACAAATTTAGAGTTATTGTAAATATAGTAGCATGTTAAACTGAGAAATAACTTGGAATTTCAATACACATCATACAGCATGGAAAGAAGCATGCCATAAACAACATTTCTTACATGTGTTTCTGTGACTTATCCAATTTTGACTATTTACAAGTTATGAAAAGTTGAAAGCTAATGCAAATTGGGCATTTTATGAGATTGGTCTTCTAAAAAAATCGAAGTTTTCATTTTTCCTAATTGATTTAGATATAGTAAAAGCACATATTATTGGCAAGTGAAATTATCCTTTTTGTAAATGACAGAATTAGGCATACCATCTTAAATATTTCTTAAGAGACTATTATTCAAATTAAATAAGTGGCTGGGCATGGTGGCTCATGCCTGTAATGCTAGCACTCTGGGAGGCCGAGGTGGGAGGATCCCTTGAGGTCAGGAGTTCGAGACTAATCTGAGCAAGAGCGAGACCCCCATCTCTACTAAAAAAATAGAAAAGAAATTAGCCAGGTGTGGTGGCTCATGCCTGTGGTCTCAGCTACTCAGGAGGCTGAGGCAGTGGGCTTGCTTGAGTCCAGGAGTTTGAGGATACCACGGCACTCTAGCCTGGGCAAAGGAGCAAAACTCTGTCTCAAAAAAAAAAAAGTGTCCATCTAACTTACAAGTCTTACAGGTTAAAGACAAATCTTAATCAATATGGACAAGCAGCCACTTAGGCCACGAACACCAGCAACCTGGCTTCTTGTCGTCTCTAATATAAGGTAATAGAGCCAAACCTAGGCAAAATTTGGGAGTATCAAAAGTTGTATACCCCACAAACATTTGGGTGCTAGCTTTGTGTCAGGCAAAGTGGCTGGCAGTATGCTAAAGCCAGTCCAGGTCTGAGTGGGGTACAGGGAGGTAAACATCACAAAGTTACAGTACAGTGTGCTAAACTGTGCTGTGATATACACAGACACAGTGTTGGGAGGCAGAGCAGAGTTAGGCAAACAGAGAGTCCTCCAGAGCTGAAAGAAGGAAGAGTGGGAGTTAGGGCAGCTGCAAAATGGGATGAGGGAAGAGAAATCAAATTTAGGCAGAGAGAATGCAGGTGTGATCACAGAGAATTGGAAATACTTTACAGAAGGAGGTGTGAGATGAGGTTGCCTAGGCATACAGGAGCCAGGTTTACTGAGAGCCTTGTTTGACCTACTAAAGATTTTGGGTTTTATCCTGAAGTCAAGAGGGAGCTGTGGGAGACCTATAAGAAGGCGAAGGACCTGTTAAGATTTGTATTTTGAAAGCATTCCTAGTGTTTACCACTTTACCTTTCTGAGACCTCACCTCCTCCCAACAAGTCTCTATCTCATGTCTCTATCTGATCTAGAAAGGACAGCTACCTTCATTGTTTACATGAGATATCTTGATTATGGTTAGCTTGTGTATGAATTTTGGAATAGAAAATAAACTTCATGGGCATCCTCTGTGCCTCTGTGCTTATAGAATGTTCAAGCCTGCATTTAAGTTTTTAATCTCTTAGTGACAATTACAAGGTAAAAGTTTTGGCTTCTTTTAGGTATAATAGTTGCAGTGAGGCACTTAACATGCATTTTCTCATGACTTTTCTGAAGCCAGTAAGGTCTGGCTCTTCATATGCATAGGTACAGAAAGGTGAAGAAAGCAGAAAGGGTCTTCAGGCTACACTGGTAGAAGTATGGAGCCAGGATTTAAACCCAGGTCTGATTACAACATTTAGGCTTTTCCCATTCTGCATACTAACACTGTGGGTTGATAGTTTAGCATGTATAAGAGACGCTAGGACACTGATATCATAGAATAGTTTTGTGAGGGCATAAGGCAACCATATAAATAAACCTGATTTATACTTTTGGGGGACAGTGGTAGAAATGTGAAATCTAGAAAAAGAGAGTTTCACTAGTAGCCCTTAACCTAAATATAATGCCCCCGCTTCCTTTCTGTTCTAAACTTCTGGGTTTTGTCCTAATAGCACATTTGTGATTTATTTGTTTATTAGAATTAAATGACCTAAGAAGGGCAGAACAAAAGTAAAGGGTGCTTGTTACTTGAAGGTGACTTATTGTAAGTCTGTCCAGAGACTTCTCTGCCTCTTGTCCTACCTGTTTTTTTGGTGCCTTTTTAGGCAGACAGTGCTGTGTTTGATCCTGAGGGCCCAAAAGATTTATGTCTCAGAAATCAACCAACCAACCAACCAACCATGTTCACCTACATTTTAATCCCTCTGCTGCTTATTCAGTTAGCTCAAAGGCACATTCTAACAGGTATGACTTTAACTTGAAGAAAGAAATAAGGTAGAAATGACCTTCTTAGGAATCCAGAATCTAATTACTGATTATTCAGTAGCTTAGGGTGAGTTCCTGGGCAAATGTGGAACGGAATTTTTTAAGTCAAAAAATAGTGAGAACAGGCTAGTTGTGGTGTCTCACGCCTGTAATCCTAGCACTCTGGGAGGCCGAGGTGGGCAGATTGCTCAAGGTCAGGAGTTCCAAACCAACCTGAGCAAGAGCGAAACCCCATATCTACTAAAAATAGAAAGAAATTAATTGGCCAATTAAAATTTTATATAGAAAAAATTAGCCGGGCATGGTGGCACATGCCTGTAGTCCCAGCTACGCGGGAGGCTGAGGCAGAAGGATTGCTTGAGCCCAGTAGTTTGAGGTTGCTGTGAGCTAGGCTGACGCCATGGCACTCTAGCCAGGGCAACAGAGTGAGACTCTGTCTCAAAAAAAAAAAAAAATAGACAGAAAAAAACCCAAAAAGACAAAAAAAAAATCATTTTCTCTTTGTTAGCCTTAACTCTGAATATGGCTTTACATTGAATTTTTGAAACTTCTGAATTGCCCTGCTCTGTCTTAGTCTACGATTAACAACATTAATTACTCCTATAAGCATTACTGTATTCATTATTCAAAGGAAAAAAAATGTGGTGGATATAATATTTAATACTAAATATAGTCAGTATTTTAAAAATAAAATGTGTGTATATATAAAAAATACATAAAATACATATATGTGTATATATATACATACGTGTGTGTGTATATATTTGTCATTTCTAAAGGTAAAAAAACCAGCTGGTTATTGGCAACTTGCATTTAGTTCATCCTAATACAAATACAATCCCATCAATGCCTGTTGACCTATGAGCCTATATATACTCTTTTGTTTCCCAGTAAAGCAAACTGGGTGGTGCCCAGGCAGGATGAACACTGGCTTCTAGTAGTCTGTTCCCTTTTCCATCTGCTAGGTTATTGGCTTAACAGCAATTTGTTGTATTTATTGCAAACATCTTTTTTTTTTTTTTTTTAACCAACTGAACATTGTCCTAGATATTGCAAACATCTTGGTGCCAATTATACCAGTTACTGTGATAGATCATTTAGACAAGTGTGTAAACTTATGAAACATAAGTATTATACAAAAGGAAAGAGTATTATTATTTCTGTGAAAGGAATGTTGAATTCTTTGGAAAGATTCCATAAAAGTGAGTTGTAAAGAAAGTGGTCAGGAAAACTGTAAAAGATCAGAAATAAAATTGTAAAAACATGAAAGATAATAGCCTGAGCTTTCTTTACAACTTTGTTTAGTTTTGTTTTTGTTTTTTTGGGGTTTTTTGGTTTTTTTGGAACCATGTAGAAAATTAAAACTGGAAACTGTAGAAGGTAAGTTCTAGGTATGGTTTATATCAGACAAATATTGGTGAGTACCTCTTCCTCAAGGAAAGTCTTAGAGCTACTTTGGAAAATTGGGGAATTGATGCCTACTTATATATTTTAAGGTAAAGTAAGTATTTATAAAGGTAGGTAAATACTTTTTTGATTCATCACTATAAACAACTTTTTGATTAACCAAAACTAGTCAAAATTGCTGTTCCTGTTAGTCTCACTGTAATAGTTTATGTTATATTATTGTAGGGAGTAAAAATCTTTGCTTCTAGAGTTACTCTATGTACCCGTATTACTAAAGACAAAGTGAAACTTTGCCACTGGGAATGTAATACAGCAGAATACATATTTTTTTTCTTTGTTTAGCATACTATGTATGTAATCAACTCATACTTCTTATTTTAAATTGGGTTTTTAGCATTCTTAGAACATTTGAGTTAATTTTAATAATATGAACCCATATGTAGAACTTAGAGCTGGTTCCTACCTGCTTTAAATGGCTTACATAAAAATTGAAAGCAAAAATACATAGTGTAGCATTAGCTAGAGTCTATTAAACTTGATAAATTTCTTAGTGCTATTAAGCTGATATGTTTAATTGGTTAAGGTATAACTTATTTTAGATTCAAATAGTAATTATAGTATAGTCATTCTTTTCTGAAGTATTAACAGGTTAATGAAAAAAGACCAAACTTATAAAATGAGAAAAATAAAAGTATATTTTATAATAATAGCATTTATTAAGCACTGGCTATATATTAATGCCACCCGCTGTGCTAAATTCTACATGTACCTTATCTCATTTGATCTTTATAAAAGCTCTCCCAAGGTGATATTGTTTTCATTTTCTAAACAAGGAAAGTGATGTCGATAGGAGTTCAGAAACTTGCCAAAGGTCACATGATTAGTAACAGCACTGGAAATCAGACCCTGTTCAATATAAACTCCAGTGCCCATGTATTTACCACTTAGTCATTTTAATCTGAATTTTGGATGTAGGTCTTTTTTTTTTTTTTTAAAGAGGCAGAGATCTCGCTATGTTGGCTAGGCTGGTCTCAAACTCCTGGGCTCAAGGGATCCTCCTGCCTCAGCCTCCTGAATGGCTGGGACTGCAGGTGTGTGCCACTGTGCCCCGAGTACCAGCAGTTGGGGAGTGGGGAAGTGAGACAGGGAAATGTTACGAGGAGGCCACTACCACTGTGGGCACCTGGGGCTCAGTCCCATTGGGATGTCCCTGCGAGTTATCCTATCCAAGGGGCTAAGATGTGAAACCTTTGCTGGGACATGAGCATGTAGAGTGTTTTCTAAAGATAGTGTTTCTAGCTTCAAAAGACCTTAGAGGTTGTTTAGGCCCACCTGTTTTAAGGCTGAGGACACTGAGGCCCAGTGAAGCCAAGGCGATCTGCCTATTTAACCTATTTAGCGTGTTGGGACCAGAAACAAGTTCTCTCAGCCAGAGCCCAGGTGCCTTTCTGACTCATAATCATTTTCTCTTTGTTACCCTTAACTCTGAATATGGCTTTACACTGAATTTTTGAAACTCCTAAATCGCTCTGCTCTGTCTTAGTCTACGAGTAACAACGTTAATTATTCCTATAAGCATTACTGCAAAACATGACAGGGCGAGGATTATACATCCACCGTGTTACATACAAGTAGGAAAACCAAAGCTCAGGGCAGTGCAGTGATGTACCTAGTTCTGAGGCTCACGTGTTATAAAACCTAATGCTGAACCACAACTGAAAGTGTAAAAGAAAAAATATATTTTAGCAGAGATGATTAAATCATCTAGCCCAAGCCATGGGCTTTCTCTTCACCCAACAGCCCCTATCCTTTGTTTAGGGCTGAGTTCATCCCCTTTAGGTGATTGCCTGAGTATTTTATGGAGGTAGCATTGGTGAGGCTGGATAGGGGTGAGGTTAACGGAGAAGCAGTGCCCACTGCTTTGCTGTGCATTCCCTTCAAAACAAATCTGTCAGTCCCCAACCTTTGGTTTTATTATTTCATCAGTAAACAGAGCAAGGATGGGTTCCTAGCCATCTCCTTACTAACAGGCAAATATGATTGTTGCTCATTTCTTATTGCAGCCCTGTGTGATATGTGCTCTTAACTCAATTTTAGAGACCAAAAATCTGAGGCTTCAGGAAATTTAAGTGTTTTTTTTCCCAAGGTCATCTGAGTGGGGAGTGGCAGATATGGGTCTAGAGTGCAGAAATTCTTGACTATACATCCTGTGACTTACTATGTGTGGCCTTACAATCTACTTTCTCATGTTTAGAAAAAGTGCTGGTTGAGGGAGGCAGATAATATGCTTATGAAGTAGGAAGACTGCAGTTTGCATATAATCACACATAATTTACCTTCCACCTTTTTTCCAAAAAAGACTTAAAATGCTCACAGTAAATATATTAAGATCCAAGCATAGAAGGGAAAAATCTAGGTGATGGAGTTGTGATTAATGGAACACTAAATTTTTTTTTTTTTTTTTTTTTTTAGAGATGGGGTCTCGCTCTTGGTCAGGCTGGTTTCGAACTCCTGACCTTGAGCTATCCACCCGCCTCGGCCTCCCAGAGTGCTAGGATTACAGGCGTGAGCCACCGCGCCCGGCCGGAACACTAAATTTTAAATGTTAGCTGGGAGCTCATACTGAAAGAGTAACCACAACTCTAATGGTCTATTTTCTTTAAAACATAAATACGTAAGATATTTTTTTTTTCCTAGAAGTGAAGTGTAAAAGGCATTTATCAAGTAGGCTCTTAGAAAGAGGATCTTGAATCACTTTATGGATAGTATTTTAAATAACAGTTTTGCTGAGGACCTAGAGATTTTTTAATACTAATATTGGTTATTGATAGCTCATTTACTATGGATGGTAATGAAGGTAAACTCTTCGAAAGCATTTCTCCATGGGCTCTAGGGATAATAAGGTTCTCATAATGATACAGAGTAACAACTCTAGCACTGGATAGAGCAGAGCTTCTTAAACTTGGGGTTGGTCTGTGGATGGACTTCGGAAGGTCCATAAACTCTCCAAATTATCAAATTTGTGTATACATGTAATCTCTGGGGAGGTGGCCCATGGTATCATAGTCTCAAAGTTTAAAAGCTATTGATTTAGAAAGGCATAAAATAATATGTGTAAAATGCTTAATAAAATTTAATTTAATTTGTATACATGTAAAAGATTAGCTTTTAGTGTTAATGTTAAAATTGGGCAGATCATGCTAACATGAACCAACTGTGTAGACTTTATCCATGTTACAAGGACACAATTAGTTCAGACACTAGAAAAAAGATATCTCCTATCCATGGTAGTTTTCATTTTTGTTGTCCTAATTCTCTAGGAAGAAAGGTTTCTATGTTTTAAATGTTAAGTCAATATTCACTCATTTATGTAATAAACATTAGCTATTTGCTATGTGCTAGACAACTGGAGATATAAAAATCTAGAAATCATCTCCCCTCCTCATTTCTTTCTTTATCTCATACTCATCTAAATTAGCAGCAATCATGTCAGCTGTGTTCACAAAATATACCCTGAATCCATCTACTTCAGTAGGCTCCTAATCCTACTGTCTTCCTATAATCAATTCTCTACCAAGCAACTAAATTAATTTTTTAAAACATAAATCAGATGATATTACTGCTTTGCTTAAAAGCTTCTGATGAGAGGTTCAGTTTTATAAATTGAAGAGAGTTCTGGAGATGGATGATAGTGATGGTTGTAAACCAATATGAATGTATTTAATACCACTGAAATGTACACTTAAAAATGGTTAAGACGGCATATTTTATGTTGTGTATTTTACCATAATTAAAAACATTGAAAAAGAAATAGTCACACTACAAAAAAACAAAACTAACCAAACAAAAAATACTTCTGATGGTTTCCTCTTGCTCCTAGAATAAAACCCAGGCTCCTTAACTAGACCCTGCATGCCCATCTCTCTGAGCCGTCCAGCATCACTCTCCTTGTGCTCTGCTCTCTGTTCCTCTGACACACTAAGTTTGTTCCTCTCACTAGGCCTTTGCTGTTTCTCCTTCAGGATCACTTGGCTCCTCCATCCTCTCCAATGTCCTAGATCATTCTGACTACCCTTCTGTTGCAGCCCTCTGCCCTGGTTACCCTATCATTTCATGTTATATTTTATTTTCTTCATAACTCTTGCCATTATTTGTCTTATTTTTTTTTTTTTAATTTGAACAAGAGCAGTTCTTTAATTTAGTAAAGCAAAAAAAGGGAAGAGAATCAGAAAGAGAAACCATAAACAACTGTTTATCTACAC
>VBSM01002608.1:10571797-10591869 GCA_008086735.1 Cheirogaleus medius | reverse complement strand
AGCGACGACACGACAAAGTCTCAGTGGCCGAAAGATTCCCACTTCCGACTCAGCTCTGCAACCGGAGCTTACGTCATCACCAAGCACCCAAGCTTGTGGAAGCTCTATTTGTCTTATTTATGTTTGTGTTTATCTTTGTTTACTTGTGTGTCTTCCCACAAGAAAGTAAACTTCATGAGAACAGGGATCTTGGTGTATTCCTAGTGTCAAGAGGGTGCTTGGCACAGAGTAGGTACCAAATATTTGTTGAATTAATAAATAGAGACGTGGTGCCTTTCCCAAGGACCTTACAGTCTTTAATACTGAGTCTTGGAAGCCCTGATGCTTGTGAACAAGGACCTCAAGAGCCTCTCTGTGAGGCCTCACATAGAGAATGGGCAACTAATTCTACTCAAAATAAAATGATGTGGGAGGAGAAGGAGGAGAGAATGATGTTGGGGGCAAAGAGTCAAAAATGCATTAACTGTTTCCTCTTATTCAAGGATGAAGAGGAATTTTTCTTCTCTTCTGTCTCCCTAATTATCTAAACGAAAAACAAGAGAAAACAAAAATATAGCTCTATATCAGTAGCCAGGCATGAACCTTGCCTAAGCTAAACTTAAAATGAAAATAGTGTAAGATATTGTATATCACATTCCCAGAAACGCCCGACTCCTCTGGACTATCTGCTCTTAGAGAGTCCATTATGAGCACTCAGTTGTGTGAGTCAATAAGTCTGCCTTGCCAAAATGAGACCAAAATCTTACTAGCCTTCCCATCATTCCAGAATTATCTTCTCTAGTACACCCTTCCCCAAAGACAGTCAAAACTCACTCTTTCTATGCTGCTGTTATGAGACAGGTAGTTTTGTGGACAGCTGGGCTCTTGTGCTCATGTTTTCATTAGTATTTTTCATGGTAAACATAGAAGTGGTACAGAGATTTATGGTACAAATAGGTTTTCTGTGCTTGACGTGGAAAAATCATACTTCCATATAATCAGAAAAATCAGATTGTTTTCTGACTATAATAATATGTGCTGACTTTAGAAATACAGAAAACTTATAATAAAAAAATAACAAATAAAAAAACACCAAAATCTTGTAACAACAATGAAAACAGATATCACCTATTATCCTACCAACCAGATATAACAATTGCTAACATTTTGATAAATTGCTTTATAGCCCCTTGTAGACATTTTTAAAAAGGTTGTTGAAGTATTTCTTGAGGAAAAAAATTGTGGAATATTTATATGAAGAGCAAGAACCATCTCCTAATATGCTTTAAAAAAACAAAACCTTTATAACAAGCATTTCAAAATGGAAATTTTATTTCTTCCTTTAAAAAAAACTCTTATTATGGAAATTTCCAATCATTTATAAAAGTAGAATGATGTAATGAACTGATGTACCCATCACTCAGCCTCATGGCTAATCTTATTTTATCTGTAAATGTTTCAGTATATCTCTGAAAGATAAGGACTTAAAAAATTACAGTATTATTATCCCACCTACGAAATTAAAAATAATTTCTTAATGTCATCAAATATCTAATCAACCTGAAAAATTAAAAAAAAAGCCACCAATCTGGTTATGCCTAAACGGGCAATAGTGAGATGATATGCAGTCTAATTAATTAATTACATAAACAATCACAAGAAAAAATTAACAATAGAAATTTAACTGCTCTTATCTCATATAGATAAATATAAATATATTATTAAGCATTCTGTCAGTTTGCATTTTAATAACTTTGCTATTCTCAATGTTTAAATTTAAAATGCAGTGTTTATACCTCATGATTTAAAAAAAAATCGCTTATTGTTTGGGATTGTACAGGAAAAAAACTATGAACGGAGTATATAAAAGTCAGCAGTTTGGCATGTTTCCATACGATCCCATATTATGATACATTTAATACATTTTTTCAAAACTATAAATGCCTTACCTGAAGTAGAATAAGAATGAGATATTAGGCATATGTTGTACTAAATTAATAAAGCAGAGCAAATCCATTTATTCTTAGATTTTCAATAGCAGAAATAATTTTTGTTAAAGATATATATTAACTTTTAAATAAAAAATGCTAAATCCTCAAAGTCTCTGAATAATGTATTTGTATTACAATTTTAAAGTATATGAAGGTGTAGCATGGAGAATGCAGGGAACAGCAGGAAAGTTCACTTGACTGAAAGACTAGATTATCAGGCATCAGAGTGAGAGGTGAGGGTAAGGAGTTAAAGAAGTCCAGTTAATGAGGCCCAGGATCAGGAATTCCAGCTTGCTTGAGACTCCAGAACATATGGCTAGAGGGCTCTGGAAAGAAAAAGGACCTGGTCAGACTGCTTTGAGCTGGTTTGTCACACTGTTAGTGGAGAGGGAACTAAGGGTGTAAAATAGGGGAAGTTCACCCCTCGGTCCAGCACAGAGCCTAGGCAGGGTGTGCCTGTATGGATGGAAAGGAGTGAGAAGGGCAGAGAAAGTGAAAGGTGAAGAGTCTGGGTGTGCAGGATGGATAGGAGGCCAAGGCTTGGAGCCTGTAACATGGGTAGATTGTGGCGCTAAAATTAGTCATGGGGAAACTGGGTCAGGGGGATGTTTGTTTGAGATTATGGAAATTCCTTTATTTCTATTCCTTGTTAATCATTGCAGGTTAAGTGAACACATTAAATGCTCATTTACAGAATTTGAAACTTTTAACCAAGGTGGCCTTTTCTGGGCAATTCCTTTATGATGGAGCATTTAAAGGTTTAGAAATTGTTGAGATATGTCAAATATCAGACGTACTAAAACTCATAATGGTGGATAAAACCAGCCAGAATAACTAGAATTTCTCCCCCACCCCCAACTAACCAGGAAGAAAATCCATGGTATTTGAATATTTGGTGTAAAATTATCTAGAATGAAAATGTCTTTCTGTGTTTACCTAGAAAAAATTTGTAAATATTTTCCAAGATCACTTTTATAGGGCAGTCATTGTTTTAATCTTGCATTATCTGCACTTTCTGTCTACTGATGTTGAGCTTCTGTTTGAAAGGGCCATATACTGAGGATATATATATACACACACACACATTTTTCTGTATTAACATATATTTTATTAGGACACTCTGTCTTTTGACAATGATAGGGCCCCCCTCTGTTGTCCAGGCTAGAGTGGTCAATATTGAACTAAATAAAATGTTCTCATCCAGATACATAATGGAGGGAAATATTAGTCTTTCTAAATTGTTTCTGGCATCTTTTCCTTCATATCAAAGTTATTTAGCTTAAAAATTCAGTAATGATATTTTTAGCAATACTATATTGTAGATATATTTACAAATATTACGCAGCAAATCAGTTTGTCTACTAGCTTAGGAGCATAACTATGCTTTTCCTGGGAAAATGTTTCCTTTAGTTACGATAACCAAATTATAGATTGTAAATTTTGTTCTCAATTAAAGATGTATTTTGCAGACATGAGATAAATCCAAATCCTGTGTTGTTCAAATATGTGTTCCTTCTTTAATTTGTTAAAGAGGATTGAGATACCTTAATAACAATCATTTTAGTAGAACTGAACTGAAGAAAGTGTTATGGATATAAGAACAGTCTGCTAACCCAGAGGTCATTGATCATGAAGTTTCAGTACCCAGACTGCTGCTGAAAATGAATAAGAGAGCAGAGAAATCATCCCCAAGCAGAGGGAACTATGTCCCAAAGTCCTTTGAATAAATCTGTACTCCACCCAGAGGGAGACCCTCTGGTTTTTAATTGCAGTCCACTTAGCACTATTTCAAACATTCAAATGTTATCAGTTTTCTTATTTCCCATCCCATAGCAGGTTAGGGACAGCAAATTAGAATGAGTGAGATTTTGTAGAATCAGGAACACTAGTAACAAACAGCAGGAAGTGCAGTGGCTAACAAACTCATAGGGAGGAGACAGGAACCCTATTAAAAAGCAGACTCAAGTATTCCAAAATGCCTGGCAATGTGGAACTTGTCATTGTAGGGCAGAGGTCCACAGCCATCTTCCTGGAGGACATTGCAGTGATTCTGTTGTTCTTCATAGTATCCCTGAATCATCCGGAAAAGTTCAGGAATAAGATGGTTGAAATCTTTAAAAAAAAGTTCTACCTTTTTTAAAAATCAGAATCATAGATAGAGATATATCTGTGATTACACCTACAGATAAGCACTTCAGTTATCTGAAATACTTCTGTGGAACACTGCATTACTAGATGAGGCTGAATCAATGAATCACACCCATAAATAGAAAGCAGGATGCATTAATTTAATCTTACTATTGTTACTTTTCTCGCTCACCCTTCTCTTTGAGGACCATTTATTTTTCTTCCCTTAATGGGCTTACCTGTATATTTTATGGATATGTACTACTCTGTGTATGTGTACTATAACACTTTCCCTAGGTTCACATTTGTAATGGGAAAGACCATTATGATTTTTGTTCTCTACAGGTTTCATCGATCCACATGCCTGCCCATCCACTGCTGGGCACCACCCCCTCCTCTGATGGAGCGCCATGTCCTAGTCCTGTTCCCACCTGGACTGAACCTGTAACTGCCAATTCTTGTTTATCTCAAAGGCAGGGTATTTAATGCCAGTTGATTCCCACCCTTCCTCTCATTGTTATAATTCTTGGTTACTGCCTACAAGAGAAATCCCTTACTGGGTATTATAGCCTTTCTGTTGGCTCCCTTGCTAATAACTATTCTTTCAGCTCTGTCCTTTATTCTTGAAAACTCATGTTCCATTGTACCCTGCTCCCTTATATCCTCAGTCCCATCCCTTTCCATGCTTGCTGAATCACAGCTCTTTCCCCTGACCTCATGCCCACAGACTGCTTATGAGGAAGGTTCGTGCATTCATTCGCTCAATAAATACTTGAGTGCTGACACATGCCGGGCACTGTCTCCGGTGCCAGAGAGGCAGCAGTGAACAAAACAGAAGAAGGTCCTTGACCCTGAGGAGCTTATATGAGTGTTATTGGGGGAGGGGAAGGGCCAGACAATGAACAAACATAGAATGTTGGTGAAATATATATATATGTAAATATATATAATGGTGAAAGTACTATGGAGAAAAATAATGCAAGGTAAGGAGGAGAAGGAAGTGCATGTTGGTGGGGTGGTGAGGGTGACCTTTTAGCAGGGATCGGAGGAATTAAAGGAGTGAACCGTGGCAGATATCTAGAAGAAGAGAATTCCTGGTTGTGGGGACAGTGGTTTCAAATGCTTTGAGGCAGGAGCATTCTCGGGTTTGTTCTAGGAAGGACAAGGGGATCAGTGTGACTGAAGTTAAGTCAAGAAGTGAGAAGGGAGGAAAGATCAGAGAAGTGGTCAGGGGCCAGATCATGTAAAGCCACATAGCTTACTGTAAGAACTTGACTTTTACTGAATGAGGTGGGAAAATATTGGCACATTTTAAGCAGAGAAGTGACATGACTTATTTTTATTTTGTTTTTAATGTGAAGAATAGATTGAAGAGGGACAAGGGTGAAGTCAGGGAGACCAGCTAAGAGGCTATTGTAATAAGCCAGGTAAACAAGGACAGTGGCTTGGGCCACCAGTAGAGTGAAAATGGCTGGATTCCAGAATACATTTAGAAGACAGAGTTGTCAGGATTTGCTGGCGGATCTGATGTGGGGGTGAGAGAAATGGAGGCTTTCTCCCGTGTTCAAAGGTACTACATGTCTGGGTGGACTGACCAGAATTCCCCCATCCGTCCCTTGCCACTTCAGATCAATTTGTTACTTTTTCACTTCTGTGGGAAAATGAAACGACAGTCTCCTATTATGAACTTCTCACTCTTGGGCTCACTCTGCCTTCCTTAGTCCTCTTTGTCAGTGGTTCTCCACTTGCGGAAGTCCCCATGCATTGTGGACTTTGACCTGTCTCTGTCCTCACTCCTGCAATCACTCTGGGAGACTTTAAAATCCTTTCAGATGCTGGCGTGTGAGCACCTTAAACTGCCTTGTCTGACTCAACTGTAATAACTTCAACAGCACTGTTGCCACCTGCTTTTATGCCAATCTCTAGGCCTTATCACCTGGAATGTGTCAGGAGATACAATTAGCTCCTCTATCCCATCTTTAAGCCACAGCCTCTGGCTGTTCAGCTCTCCTACACCTCTCTCTCTTCACTCTCACAGAGACCGTAGTTTTCCCTCCGTCTCTTGTTACTGGTCTCACTTCTGTCTTTATCTGGCAAAGCCCTAACTTCAGATTCATCCTACAGTCATGCTCTGCATGGATACCCAGGCAGCTGAGCAGTATTGTGGAAAATCAGGTAGAATAGTGAATTGATTAATTCATAGTTTCCAGTCTCAGCTAAATCCTGACCAACATGACTTAATCTTTTCCCTAAGCGACTCAACCTTGGCTACATAATAGAATCATCTAGGAACTTTAGAAAATCTCAATGCTCAGGCTACCCAGGCAAATTAAATCTGAAAGTTTGAGGTAGGACCCAAGCATCAGTATTTCTTCCTGTTCTGCAGGTAATTCCAATGTGCATCCAAGATTGAGAACCATCGCTTTAAACTTGTCATTGAACAATTTCCATTTCCGTGAAAGGCTATCCTGTTTTTTCACTGCTCTCTAAAAATCCCCTACCTAACTCCATTTTCTAAACCCTCAGCAACTGACCTCACCTACTTTACTACAAAAATTGAGGCTTTTGTTGGTGGATCCCTTTAATTTTTTGCCCCCATTTAGTCAACTGTACATTTAATTAGGGTTTCAGTTGTGCCAGGCAGTGGGCTCAGCATTGGGCATAGAGTGGTGAACAGGACGATGTAGTTTATGCCTTTCTGGCACCTACAGTCTAGCACTGCATACAGGCAGATCACTTAGGCAATTACAGACATGGTAAGTGCTGTGGGAGCACATAGGAAGGGCTCTATTCCAGACTTGGGCCCCAGGGAAGGCTTTCGTCCTGTTACTAACTCACCTATCTCATTCCCTTTCCCTTTTCCCTTCTTGGAGGAGGAGGTGTCACCCTTGCCCCAGTGGAGTGAGAGCACCACCTTGCAAGGCTCTCTCTGTCCCCTCCCATTTTCTCCTGCAGACCTTCTGTTCCTTCTTTGTTCTATTATTTCTTCTCACTATAAAAATACTCAAGGTGTTACCTCTGTAAGAATAATAAAGCTTGATTTTTGCCTCTCCTTCCTCTTGAAAGAGGCCTGTTCAATGCCTTCTGTTACTCTGTTACTCACCTACCTGCCTTTGCATTTTGGCTTCTGCTTCATCACTACTTAATTTCCCTCTCCTTACAGTTAGTTACAGGTTGGCTCAATTCGCTGGAGACCATTCTGTTCTATGACACTGGGCCTTTCTGGTGCATTTGACTCTGTTCCTTGCTGTCTCCTTCAAAATTTTTCCCACTTTTGTTTTTGTGATTCTACACGTACTTAGTTCTGGTGGAGTTTTTTTGTTGTTGTCGTTTGTTTTTAACTCTTTCTTTTTTGTCATCTTTGCAAGATTCCCTCCCATGACCCACCCCTTAAATCAGCGGTCCCCAACTTTTTGGCACCAGGGACCACTTTCATGAAAGGCAATTTTTCCACAGATGGTAGTGGAGGCGGGGATAGTTTCAGGATGATTCAAGCACATTACATTTATTGTGAGTCAAACCTCTCTGCTAATGATAATCTGTATTTGCATCTGCTCCCCAGCACTAGCATCACTGCCTCAGCTCCGCCTCTGATCATCAGGCATTAGATTCTCTTAAGGAGTGTGCAACAAAGATCCCTCACATGCGCAGTTTACAGCAGGGTTTGTTCTCCTATGAGAATGTAATACTGCTGCTGATCTGACAGGACGTGGAGCTTATGTGGTGATGCGAGTGATGGGGAGCAGCTGTAAATATAGATGAAGTTTCACTCTCTTGACCTGCCACTTACCTCCTGCTGTGCGGCCTGATTCTTAATAGGCCACGCACTGATAACTGGTCCCAGGCCCGGAGGCCAAGGACCATAGCCTTAAATGATGGAATTCTCCAAGGGTTTGTCCTTAGACCACTAGTTTTCTAATGCATCCATTACTAAGGTTTTAATTACCATCTAGATGTGAAAGCATCCAAAAGCTCTTATCTTCAGCCTTGACCTTCCCCCCAAGTGCTTGCTGAACATCTCCACCTGAATGTCCCACAGGCTTGTCACACTGGGATTTACTAATTTCCTGTCTCTTAAACTTGTTCCCTTTCCTGTATTCCTTATCTGGTGATGTCACCTTGCACATAGCCACCCAAAGCAAACCAGAAACTTTAGTCATGCTACCCTGTCCCTTTTCCTATCTAATGAATTACCAAGCCCTCCCTGTATTGCCTCATAAATATTTCTTGATTTTGTGTCTACTGGGCACTAGACATCACCAAACTATCTCTGGTGTTGTTCAGGCCTTTAATCACTTCTCATTAGGATGATTGAAATTAAATCCTACTTGGTCTCCCTGCCTCTGTAGGCTCATCCCCTCACATTCATCCTTCACATAGCTCACTTGCCTATTGCTGAGGCTTGCAGACTCTGAACTGAGGGGCTTCTTCTGGGGTAGGCTTGGGGTTGTCAGTGTCATAGGACTCTGGTGACCCTCTGCATAGTATTTCACCTTGGAAGCTTACTATTGCCTGTATGACATCTTTTTACACTGTTCCTCATTTGCGTTCCTTCCTCAGTGCATTTACCCATCCTCTTGCTCCAAAGTGCCCAATTCCTGCCGTTCACTAGGAAATAGTGTAATCTCCTATCTTCCACAAAGCCTTCTTATCACTCATGTGTTTATTTCTTCACTGATATTTATTGGACATCTGCATCATCCCAGGAAGGAAACAACATTCCTGAAAGAGAGAAGATAAGAACATTCCTGAGCGTTTTAAAGAAGTGCTTCTCAAACTATCTGTGGGGATGGACCAACTGGGTTTTTTAATTATTTGCTTTTGCTCTATTGGGGATCAATAAATCGTCCTATTGCACATGATGAATATGCAGGTTGCACCACCTGTGACTTGCCACACAAATTCAGCAACACCTGAATTGGTTTATGCCTTATTCAACAAGTATCACATGTTTGAATGAATGTCACAGCAATGTCAAGTTGCTATAAACAGTTTTTTTTTTTGAGACAGAATCTCGCTGTGTTGCCTGGGTAGAATGCAGTGGCATCATCATAGCTCACTGCAATCTCAAACTCATGGGCTCAAGTGGTCCTCCTACCTCAGCCTCCTGAGTAGCTGGGACTACAGGTGCATGCTACCGCACCGGATGATTTTTCTATTTTTAGTAGTAACGGAGTCTTGCTCTTTCTCAGGCTGGTCTCAAACTCCACTCCTGAGCTCAAGTGATTCTCCCGCCCTGGTCTCCCAGAGTGCTGAGATTGCAGACATGAGCCACTGCACCCGGCCTGCTATAAACATTTCTGAATGCTTGTACTTGATTTCTGGACTTAGCTTGTACCAAACTAATAATAAACCCTCAGCACCAGTCACAGGCTACCTTTGAATAGCCCTGCACTAGAGGGTGTGCTAGATGCTGTCATAGAAGAGGAGTCAGTTTACTTCAGGGACTCAGAAGAGACCGAACAGTTTGCCTGAATGATTAAGCCATAAGGGGAACAGAAAGCCTGTTAGAGGAAGGCAGAATCTTAAAAAGTGAGCCATGCTTACCAGCCTGGTAGACAAGGCTTTGTAATCCTGAGGAAAAACTAGAGCATAGGTAGAAAGGGAAGGGGACCAGTTTGGACAACAGGGGCATAGTAGAAGGGGATTGCTATAAAGCAGGGATAAAGCTGGAGAGTCAGATGTGATTGAGGTCATTCATTCAGCGAATTATTTTTGGGAATCAACCATGTGCCAGATCTGGTCTAGGCACTGGGATTAAAAGCCAACCACAGACAGTTGTTGCCCTGATAGAACTTAGAAGGGTGTTCAGGGTAACCAAAGAGTTAGACTTTGTAGTAACTGTAGAAAGTCTTTGAAAGATTTTGAGGTGGAACATGGCATGATTGATTTAATTATTAGGAAGATGACTCCGGTGGCACTGGGGACAATGGATGGCAGTTGAGTCAGGAAAGTTAGTTGAGAGGTGCTTGCGGTAATTCAGGTAAGAAAGGATAAAAATGTCAGGAAGTAGCAGTCAGGGGTTGGGAGGAGAAAGTGTGGGTAAGGGAAGAAGAAAGGAACTTTCAGCAGCAATATCTATCATTAAGGTGGTATAAACCACAGGTCTTGAGGGATCAATCCAGTTTAAGGATGGCTTGTGATTTCTGACTTGTGATAAGGTTAGTGGTCCAGTTCTTTGGGGAAGTGCATAATAGAAAGGGAAGTCATTAGAGATGAGAAGTCAAGAGTCTGAGGATGTCATGCCAGTTAGGTGCCTCCTTTGTGCTCCTGTAGTTCTTTGTGCTAACTTCTAGCACAGAGTTATTCAGTGGGTTTATGTGCTTATGAGCTCCTTGAGAATATGAACCCATTTTTCCATCCCAAACACTGAGCACAGGGCCTAATGTGTAGAACAGGCTCAACAAATGGTTCTTAATCTCAACAGGAAGATAGTGTGTTAGTTTTCTATTGCTGCTGTAACAAATCACGACAAACTGTTTTAGTGAATTACAGCAACACAAATTTATTATCTCAGAGTTCTATAGGTCAAAAGACCAGGTTGGTACAGCTGGTTTCTCTGCTCTATATTTCACAGGGCCCAAATCAAGGTGTTGAGCAATCGGGCTCTTATTGGGAAGATCTGGGGGCGGTAGGAGGCGGAATCTGTTCCCAAGCCCAGTTAAATCTTTGGCAGAATTCAATTCCCTGTGGTTGCAGGACTAAGGTCTCTGTTTCTTTGCTGGCTGTCAGGTAGAGGCCACCCTTAGCTCCTAGGGGCCCCTGTCTAGTCCTTGAATATGGGCCCCTCCATCCCAGAGCCACAACAGTGCATTGAACTGTCGTGCTTCAGATATCTCTGCCACCTCCTCCTTCCAGCCAGAGACAGTTCTCTGCTTTTAAGGGCTCATGTGATTACACTGGGCCCACCTGGATAATCCAGGATAATCTCTCTATTTTAAGGTCTGTAATCTTAATTATGTCTTTGGAATCTCTTTAGTCATGTAACATAGTCACAGATTCTGGGGATGAGGTCATGAATATATTTGAGGGTTAGGGGAAAAGAATCATTTTGTGTACCACAATGATATTAATATCCACCAAGCCATGTAGGCATTATGATCATGTTTTTTTTGTTTTGTTTTATTTTGAGACAGAATCTCACTCTGTTGCCCTGGCTAGAGTGCCATGGAGTCAGCCTAGCTCACAGCAACCTCAAACTCCTGGGCTCAAGCGATCCTTCTGCCTCAGCCTCCTGAGTAGCTGGGACTACAGGCATGTGCCACCATGCCCGGCTAATTTTTTCTATATATTTTTAGTTGGCCAATTAATTTCTTTCTATTTTTTTTTTTTAGGAGAGATGGGGTCTCACTCTTATTCAGGCTGGTTTCGAACTCCTGACCTTGAGCGATCCACCCGCCTCGGCCTTTCAGAGTGCTAGAATTACAGGCGTGAGCCACCGCGCCCCGCCGATTCTTAAACACTTGTATATTCTAGCACCTCTTGTTCGTACAGGGAAGCACAAGGAGATTAGACTTGCCCAGCGTCAGATGGAAATGGGAGCAGAGGTAGATCACAGCCCTTCAACTTCCACTCTTTCTTCTAATCATCACTCTATTTGTTCATCATCCATCTGTCTATCCGTTTATCCCATCCATTCAACTAGTCATTCATTCAATCAACATTTGAGTACCTGCTTTTTCTTAAGTCTGTGCTAGGTTGGGAAATGAGGAAGAGAGCGAACTATAAAGATAATGCCTAATTTCTGTCAGCTCATTTTCAGTATATTGAGTGAGGTCTACGTAAGATTTTCTTAAATCTATGCTATATACTTGTTTGGCTTGTGTTGATGTTGTTTTCTTCTCTGCTTAGTGAATAATCTGTTTTTAGTATGTTGTAACTTCAGGCCCTGTACCAAGTGCTCAGTAAATGTGTATACATATGATAATTACTGCTTAGTTTACTCCCTTCTATGTGTGGCCACAAAATTTAGGAACCATTAATACATGTATCTTATATTTTAATTTTTAACTTTATTGAAGTGACCAGTGTTATCAATTGCTTATTACTTTTTCCAGAGATATTCTGTGCAGAGACAAGGAATTATTTTTCTTGTACCTGGTGTTAATTATGTATTTCAGCAATTATTCCATAGCATTATAGCTAAAGTTACTTTGTGCTTTCATTCTTCTTTATAACTTCATTCCTTTTTATGGCACAGTGTTCTATGATACAAATGTGCTAGTTTATTAACAAGCCTCATATTGGTGGAAATTTGGGATTGTTTCCATTTCTTTTGCTATTAAATTATTGTTGTAATAAAAAATCTCATATGTGCACCTTTCACACAAGTGTTAAGTATACACCTAAAATATTTATGTTATAGTAGATATTGCCAAATCACTCCCCTAGAGGTTGTACCAATTCACATTCCTACCAGCAATGTATGAGAGTACCTGTTTCTCCATACCTTGGCCAACAAAGTGTATTATCAAACTTTATGACCTTGCCAATCTGATAAGTAAAAATGGTATTTCCCTCTAATTTAAATTTGCATTTGAGACATTGTTGAGTAACACTGGGCATCTTTTTGTATATATTTTAGAGCTATTTGTATTTCTTTTTCTATAAACCCTCTGTACATTTCTCTGGTGAGAAATGTCGGTTTCTTCATTTTAATTTGTTGGAAGCCTTTATGTGTATGAAAGTAGCCTTTTGGGTTATGAGCTACATATATTATTCTTTTGATTTGAATCATCTTTTGACTTTGTATGCTTAGGCTTTTGACTACCCACATATTTAATTTTAGGTGGTCATATTTAATTAATCTTTCCGTCTGTGACTTCTGTGTTTTGTGTCATGATTGGAAAAGCCTTCTTCATTTCAGAATTATAAAATAATTACCTCAAGTTTCACGTTTTTAAAAACTTTTTATTGTGAAATAATTATAGATTCACAGGAAGTTGCAACATTAGTACAGAGAGATCCTGTGTACCTTTCACTCAGTTTCCCCCAACCACCAGGCATTTTTATAATTTCATTTTTTATGTTTAAATTTTTGATCCATCTGAAATGTGTTTTAGTATGAGACTCCAATTTTATTTTTTCCCAATTAGTATCCATTAATCCTAACATCATTTATCAATTAATCTATATTTTCCCCAATAATTTAAAATACATGTATATCCATTATGTGCTAAATTCCTATATATACTGGTTAATGTCTGACATATTTAAAGTGTCAACTGGAAGAGAACCTGCCATGGTGTTGGCAGTATATAGTTTCCAAAGAGCCACAAGTTGAAATAACCAGTGCTGACCTTGTTTCAAAATCCCGTAATAGTGTAATTTGGCCTGTTTGTCTAGAATTGACTTTGTGGATGTTGTGGGTTGTGCTGGGGTATAGGTGAATGACATTTACTCTTTGTCCTCTGGAAGTTCACCTTATCTTATTGATCCCAATCTATTAATGTAAATCCTTTTTAGACTGTATCTGCTTAAGGTTAACCGTGCTTAAGGTTAACCATGTAATTAATCCTCACAAAACTCTTCTAAGGGGCATGTATTATACCGATTTTGTAGGTAATAAGTAGAGACTCAGAGATTAAAGTTGTTCAGATCTCAGGTCACAGAGCAGGTTTGCAGAGCTCAGACTCAGGTTCTGGTCTTGCGATTAGTATTATCCTACACCTTCCAGGACATACCTCAGGTCTGCCTAAGATGTCTTTCACTCCGTTGACCTCACATAAAAACTACCGTAATGTGTGGGCTACAGCACAACTCCACTGTTCCATCTCTGCTTTAGAAACCTAAAGGCCTTCACCATTTTAAGTTTATTTTATTTTTAAAAATAAATTGTATATATTCGAGGTTTACATCATGTCTGTTTTTAGTTCCTACTTTTCAGTGAAAGGTCTAAGCAAAGATAGATGAATTCTCCAAGGTTTTTCTGACTTCACTTTGAGTAATGCTAAAAAATAAAGAAAATACTCATCTGCCTATTTAGTTATCTGAATTTAGGGGGCAGATTTAGGTAATCTTAAATTCTTTCCAACTGGATGATTCTGGATATATGTTTTTATCTTACCAGTATTTTACATCATTTTATGTTCCCATATAGGAGAGAATGAACAGAAGCATTTAAAGAATGACAAGTATTTTCATGTGGGTTATTTAGAGAGAAAATATGCTAGAAATGTCTTAATCCAATTAAAAATCACATTTGTTAGAGGAAATCATGTAGGCTGATTATTGTATAATAGTAGTTTTGACTTCAGTTCATTACATTAGCTTGCTAGCATATGTTTAAAGGCCACCACTTAAAATTCTGTAAGTGCTTTGAATTTAAGTCGATCAGTTCACATACCCTGTAGGATCCTCTTACAGGTTCCTGTTAGGTGCAGGGCAGTGCATGTGATGCTTTTTGTGGGATAGGGATTTTGGAAGACGTAAATGGGGCTAGGGCAGTGGGAAGGAGTCTCCAGCCCTGAATTTTCTGTTTACTGGTCAGAATGATCACTATAGCAAGGTAAGGTCGTCCAGAGGACTTTGCCCACATCTCTGGGAAGCTGTGTGTGTGTGGAGTCTCTGTGGACGGCCCCTCACACTGGCCAATTTGGGACTTATGGATGTAAGTCATTTAGTGTGTTTGGTGGGGAAGAGTATGTTCTTAGGGTACAGTGAGTTAATGCAAGGCCAGCCACATCCAAGAAACTGGTTCATAAACTAGAATTCCAGAAGTCATACATGTAAAATTGGTCATATACATAGATAAAACCAAGATTGAGCAAATGTGTATGTGGGTACTTCTGCTGAGGAGATTCAGGTCCAGATGAGGAGGTGGTTTGGTAAAATTAAAGCAAACAGAGCTTGACTAATCCTGTTCTCTTCTCTAGAGATGGTTCTGTCTCATAAAACCTTCATTCACAGCACCCTTCTGGACAGTGCTAGAAAATCCTGGTGAGTACTTCACCAACTGTGTTTGGGAGACTTCGAGGGAACCTCCGCCTTACATTTTGCATTCAGTTTTATATCACTTTCCCTAATTTCAGCAGAACTGTCACAACCTACTAAAGCATATTTACCACATAAATTTTCAGTTATTTCTTATTTCTATAAAGGGTGGCACTTAATCCTTATCAGGAGGCTGGCTGTATTAACCTTCAGAAGGTAGATGATTGACACTTCCAGATTTCATCCTAGAATTAGGAGATTCATCCCACCTGGGGGCCTGAACTTTCTATTCCTGAATCTACCTTTATTCTCTTCTGAGACTTTTCTATGTGGCGGACTAGGGAGATAAGCAATGTGAACCACAAGCCATCTCAGTTTTAAAGGTCAATCCGATTATTGTTAAATAATCAGAGACTGCTGGTATAGATTGTATTAACCTTTTCTTATTAGATATTCCCAGGTTACCTTTGGGGTATGGCAGGATAATATATTTTTTTCACTAGCTTAGCTCCTACTTATCTTTTGAATAGTCTGCTCAGATGTGACTTTCTCCAGAAGACTTTCTTGACTTTGGCCCTCTGCCCCCATTTTGCTGCTAAAGCATGTTAGGCTTATTGCTATTGTAGAGCATATATTATATAGTATAACTGTTTGTCTGTGAGCTCCAACAAGGTAAATACTCTGTCTAGTCCACTTTTTAAAAACAGCTTTATTGGGATATAACTCACATACTACACAATTCAGCCATTTAAAGTGTACAATTCAGTGAGTTTTAGTATGCTCACAGAGTTACACAGCCATGACTACAATTAACTTTAGAACATTTTTATCACCCCCAAAAGAAACCGAGTACTAATTAGCACTCACTCCCTGCCACCACCACCCCCCCCCAATCCCCAGGCTAGGCAACCACCAGTCTACTTTCTGTCTCTATGGATTTGCCTGTTCTGGATATTGCCTATAAATAAGAGCATATACAATCTTTTGTGATTCACTTCTTTTACTTAACATAGTGTTTTCAAGGTTCATCCATGTTGTAGTGTGAATCAGTATGTTATTCCTTTTTTTATGGTTGAATAATATTTAATTGTTTGGATATACCACATTGTATTTATTGGCTCATTAGTTAATGGACATTTGAGTTGTTTTCACTTTTTGACTGTTAATGAAAAATGCTGCTATGAACACTCACGTACACGTTTTTGGTGGGCATATGTTTTCAGTATATACCTAGGAGTGGAATTTCTAGGTCACACAGTAACTCTATGTTCAACTTTTTGAGGAACTTCCAAACTGTTTTTCATAGTGGCTGTACCATTTTACAATCTCATCAGCAATGATTGCATTTTCTAGTTTCTCCACATCCTCACCAACACTTATTATTGCCTGTCTTTTTAATTATAGCCATCCTAGTGGGTGTGAAGTTGTTGTTCACTTTTGAATTCCCAGGACAGGGCCAGCTTACCATAGTGTTAATAAATGTTGGTTGGTTGATTGACCAAATCTGTTTCACCATCTTGTTCTTACCACCTTCCACACTGAGAAGCTATATGCTATAGTGGATGAGAATAGACAGAAGTCCAGTTGAACTTTGAACACCTCCTGCACAGCTTAATAACTGGCTCACACCTATAATCCCAGCATTTTGGAAGGCTGAGGTGGGAAGATCACTTGAGGCCAGGAATTCAAAACCAACCTGGGCAACATAGTGAGACCCCATCTCTACAAAAAAAAAAAAAAAATTAAAAAATTAGCCAGGTGCAGTGGCGTGTACCTGTAGTCTTAGCTACTCAGGAGGCTGAGGTGGAAGGATGGCTTGAATCCAGGAGTTCAAGGCTGTAGTGAACTATGATTGCAATACTCCAGACTGGGTGACAGAGTGAGACCCCCATCTCTTAGAAAAATAAAATAACTATGTGATCTGGAACAAGTTTCTTAACTTCTCTGAGTTTTAGTTTCCTTATCTGTAAAATAAAGATCATGATACCTCTTTTATAGGGTTTCAGTGAGTATTGAATGTGATAATGTGTATGGAACACCAGCATGGTACCTGACCCAGAGCCTTCAGTAAGTGGGCATCATTGTTATTCTCTTGGATGACTTGGGTAGCACTCTCTCTACTCCCCTGCTTCAGGAAGTAGGCTCAACAGTTGATTTCAGGAGATGTGCCTAGTTGCACTGCCTGTGGTATGCTGGGCCAGCTCCTTTTATTTCTTCAAGAAAACTCCCTGCAAATCTCCTCACAGGATCTGTTAACACCTCTTCAATTTTTGAGCAATACTCCAAGATGACTACTGAGGCTGGATGAGAAAGCTGATTGGCATCTGTGGTTGTGCTGCTTCCTTATGAGTTTCTGCGTAAACTTTGACCCATTTCATAGATTTCGTTGCTTCTAGTAACTCGTTATGAAAATGATATTCTTTTCAGAACCACCAATTTTTAAAACTTGGATCAAGATAGCCTTTTAATGTCAAGATCCCCAATAGTGAAGATTCCAGGTTGGCACATGTTGGTTTGGGCTACTGAGAAAAGTCTTTCCGACCTTTGTCAGAGCAGTTGCTTACCGAGCTTGTCCTTGTTGCTGCCTTGCTTTTGAACCTCTTGATTAATTTATAAAAGCAGAGGAACTGCTTTCATCTGAGGCACACAGTGGCAAAATTCCCCTGGCAGGAAGTGTTTGTTTTTACGAACATCATACATAGTGGTCACAAGGGAGACCTAAGTATTTTGTTTTACTTGTTTGGGCTTTATCATAATTTCAGGATTGTGTCAGTGTTTTTACCTGAGAACTAAGTGTCTAAGAGAAAAGACTGTGACATTTTTGCCCTTAGGGACCTTCATTATCCAGCCCAATATACCTGTCCAGTTTTAGCTGCTGCTTCTCCTCTTTGCAAATCCTTATGTACTACAACCAGACGAGTGGTCTTTAACCAAGTACCCTCTGAAGTCTTCCCAGTTCCCGTTTCTGTTGACAAAAAAAATGTGATTGAAATAAAAACAAACAGTTGATGGCTTTTGAGGTTGGGAGGGAGTGAAGGGGTCAGGTAGGACATCACTTATTGAAGGGAGGAGTAAAGATTTTAACTCTAGATAGTAGTAGGGAGTGGTGGGAAGTAAATTTGTTTGGGGATAGTAGAGTCAGAAAATGGAGCTGAGTTGGCACTTGATGTCATTTAGAATAGGGAATCATTGTACATTCTTGAGAAGGGAAAAAAAGTGATGAAAGTGGTATTTTAGGACTTTTTTTTCCCTGTTAATAAGATTAACCCTAAGCATGGATTTAAGGACTATAAGAGTAGGTAGAGTCAGGCAGAGGAATTTGTAACAGCTCACAGTTTGGAGGTGAAAGAGCACAAAGAGGATTCCAATGTTTTGGATCAAAAGAAAAGTAAAGCCATTAACACCTGTGGAGGTGTTGGATCAAGAAACCAATTGGCTGAAGATAGAAACTGGGCAAGATGAGTTCCTTTTGGGATCAGTTAGGTTTCCTGTGACAGTGAAATAGTGAAGATGTTTATTGGTGGTTGGAAATAATGGACTCTGGCATGGGTGAAAGGTTGGGGTTCGGAGTGCAGATCTGGGAGTCATTACTATTGTATTAAGACTGAGAAGATACAAAGGAAAAGAGAGTACCAAGGATTGAGAGGAAAAAGCCTCCCGTACAGGGGTATTAGAAGAAAAGAACCAGCTAAACAAAACCGTGAGGGCTGAATGATGGAAAGGCCTGCGGCCAGTCAGAGGAGTGCTATGTTCTGAAAACCAAGGTCACAGCTTTGGGAAGGAAGGAGAGGTCAGCAAGGTGAGACTGCAGGGAAATCAGGGTAGATGAGAACTCAGGAGAAGCCTCTGGGTTTAGCAAGAGGGAGGTCCTTAACCTTGTGCATAACCTTTAACCAAGCAGACGGTTATCTGAGGAGTCACACCTGCCATCAAGCATCCCTTAGGGATGCTGTGGTCCAGAATCCCCACCGTGCTGGTGCACAGTAGGTCAGCTCTGTTTGGGAACAATTCCTCTCCCTTATTTCATTATCATATGCCTATTCTTTATTTTTTCCTGTTAAATCTGGTAGCTTGTCACTATTGTTATTGATTTAACAACATAGGTCACAACCAGTTAGACTTTTTTCTGTCCCATCACATGTTTTCTGATGAAGATAAAATACATGCCAAACAACAAATTTGGTTCTCTGTTGTCAAACTTATCGGCAAGGATCCCTTTGTTGCTTTGTGCTCCTTCCTTTCCCCTCAAGATAAGATTTTATTTATAGTTCTCATTTTTCTCTAAGACTTATCTTAGATTAAGATTGAGACTAGGTGTCTTAGCCTGATTTCTATTGCTATAACAGAATACCTGAGACTGGGTAATTTATAAGAAAAGAAGTTTATTTCTTACAGTTCTGTAGGCTGGGGAGTGCCCGATCAAGGGCCTGCATCAGGGGAGGGCTTTCTTGCTGGTGGGGACTCTCTGCGGAGTCCTGAGGTGGTGCAGGGCATCCCATGGTGAGGCGGCTCACGACAGACGGCCAAACTGGCTTTTATAACAGACCCACTCTCCTGATAACTAATCCACCGCCTTGATAACCCATTAGTCCATTCATCCAAGAATGGGTTAATCCATCCTTGAGGGCAGAGCCCTCATGACCCAGTCACCTCCCAAAAGTCCCCTCTCTCAACCTACCTGCTGCATTAGGGACCAAGTTTCTAACACATGAACTTTTGGAGGACACAGTCAACCATAGCATTAGGTAAACAGAGAAGCATTCTAGGTAGGAAATAAAAGAGAGCTAGAGTAAGAGGAAAAGTAGGATGACAGTGGTGATTTGGGGAAGAGATTTTATTTTATTCTATCCTTTTTTAAAACTTTTAAATTATTTTTTATTAATGAGACAAGGTTACATCATTTAGGAAAAGATATTTGAATATTCATAACATCTAAATGGCAAACATGCAGAATGAAGAAGGATAAATTAATTAGCATATATTAATTGAATATCTACTCTATGAAAAGTGTTGTGATAGATTTTGGGGGAATACAAAATGACT
>VBSM01002608.1:10505438-10559071 GCA_008086735.1 Cheirogaleus medius | reverse complement strand
TGGGCACTTGGGTTGTTTCCACATCTTTGCAATTGTGAACTGTGTTGCTATAAATATTTGAGTGCAGATGTCTTTTTTACAGAATGTATTTTGTTCTTTTGGGTAGATGCTCAGTAATGGGATTGCTGGATCAAATGGTAGATCTACTTGTATCTCTTTAAGGTATCTCCATATTGCTTTCCACAGAGGTTGCACTAGTTTACAATCTCACCAGCAGTGTATGGTGTTCCTATCTCTCCGCATCCTCGCCAACATTTGATAAAGGCCATTCTAACTGAAGATAAGTGATATCTCGTTGTGGTTTTGATTTACATTTCCTTGATGATTAGAGATATTGAGCATTTTTTGATGTTTCTTGGCCATTTTTCTGTCTTTTGAAAAGTTTCTGTTCATGTCCTTTGCCCACTTTTTGATAGGGTTGTTTGATTTTTTCTTGCTGATTTTCCTGAGTTCTAAATAGATTCTAGTTATCGGCCTTTTATGAGATGTGTAGCATGCGAAAATTTTCTCCCATTCTGTAGGTTGTCTATTTGCTCTCTCGACAGTTTCTTTGGCTGTGCAGAAGCTTTTTAATTTGATCAGGTCCCATTTATTTATTTTTGTTTTTGCTGTGATTGCCTTTGGGGTCTTCTTCATAAATTCATTGCCTAGGTCAATGTCTAGAAGAGTTTTCCCAGCATTTTCTTTTAGAATTCTAATAGTTTCACACCTTAGGTTTAAGTCTGTTACCCAGCATGAGTTGATTTTTGTGAGAAGTGAAAGGTGTGGATCCTGTTTCAATCTTCTACATGTGGCTATCCAGTTTTCCTAGCACCATTTATTGAATAAGGATTCTTTTCTCCAGTGTATGTTTTTGTCAGCTTTGTCAAAGGTTAGATGGCTATATGAGTATGGTTTCATATCTGGGTTCTCTGTTCTGTTCCACTGGGCACTGTTCCTGTTCTTGTCCCAGTAACAAGCTGTTTTAATTACTATAGCCTTGTAGTATAGTTTGAAGTCTGGTAAATTGATACTTCCCATTTTGTTTTTATTGCCTAGGATTGTTTTTGCTATACGGGGTCTTCTCTGGTTCTGTATGAAGCGTAAAATTATTTTTTCTATGTCTGTGAAAAATGATGTTGGTATTTTAATAGTGATTGCATTGAATCTGTAGATCACTTTGGGTGGTACAGACATTTTAACAATGTTGATTCTGCCGACCCACAAGCATGGTATGGTTTTCCACCTGTTTATGTCCTCTGCTATTTCCTTCCTCAGTATTTCATAGTTCTCCGTGTAGAGGTCTTTTACCTCCTTAGTGAAATATATTCCTAGGTACTTTATTTTCTTTGTTGCTATTGTGAAGGGTATTGAGTCTTTGATTTGGTTCTCAGTTTGACTGTTATTGGCATATATGAATGCCTCTGATTTGTTTGTATTGATTTTGTATCCTGAGACTTTACTGAATTCATTTAGCAATTCCAGGAGTTTCTTGGTTGAATACATGGGATTTTCTAGATATAATATCATATCATCAGCAAAGAGTGAGAGTTTGATCTCTTCTGCCCCTCTTTGGATGCCTTTAATTCCTCTCTCTTTTCTAATTGCTATAGTAAGGACTTCCAGCACTATGTTGACTAGAAGTGGAGATAGAGGACAACCTTGTGTGGTTCCAGTTCTAAACATGAATGCTTTCAATATTTCCCCATTTAGTATGATGTTGGCTGTGGGTTTGTTGTATATGTCGCTTATCATTTTGAGGTAAGTTGTGCCTATTTTTTAAGCATTCTTATCATAAAACGGTGCTGAATTTTGTTGAATGCTTTTTCTGCATCTATTGAGAGGATGATATGGTCTTTGTTTTTTGCTTCTATTTATATGGCGAATTACATTTATAGATTCACATATGCTGAACCATCCCTCCATCTCTGGGATGAAGCCCACTTCGTCATGCTGGATTATTTTATCGATAAGCACCTGGATTTGGTTTGCTAGGATTTTGTTAAGAATATTTGCATCTATATTCATGAGGGATATTGGTCTGTAGTTTTCTTTTTTTGTTGCGTCCTTTCCTGGTTTTGGCATCAGGGTTATGTTGGCTTCATAAAATGTGTTGGGAGGATTCCATCCTTCTCGATGTTGTGGAATAATTTCTGCAGGATAGGCACCAGTTCTTTTTTGTAGGTGTGGCAAAATTCGGGTGTGAAATCACCTGGTCTGGGACTTTTCTTTTTAGGAAGGGTTTCTTTTGAGAAATGTCTCTTTAGGTTCTTTTGCCATTTTCAAATTGGGCTTTTTTTTTTCTTGCTATTGAGTTGTTTGAGTCCCTTATATATTTTAGATATTAACTCTTTATGAGATACATGGTTTGCAAGTATTTTCTCCCATTCGTAGATTGTGTCTTCATTCTGTTGATTGTTTCCTTTGCTGTGCAGAAACTCTTTCGTTTGATGTGATCAATTTGTCTATTTTTGCTTTTGGTGCCTGTGTTTTGGGTCATTTCCATAAAATCTTGGCCCAGATCAATGTCATAGAGCTTTTCCCCTATGTTTTCTTCTAGTAGTTTTACAATTTCAGATCTTATGTTTAAATTTTTAATCCATTTGAGTTGATTTTTGTACCTAATATAATGGTCTAATTTCATTCTACTGCATGTGAATATCCATTTGTCCCAGTGCCATTTACTGCAGAGATTGTCCTTTCCCTATCATGTGTTATTGCAACTTTATCAAAAAATCAGTTGACCATAAGTGCCTGGATTTATTTCTGGGCTCTCTATTCTGTTCCATTGGCCTATATGTCCATTTTTATGCTAGTACCATGTTGTTTTTTGTTTGTTGTTTTTGCTTTTGTTTTCTTTAGTTCAGGTCCACAGAAGTGATACCATCTTGTTTTGATTACTATGGGCTTATAGTATATTTTGAAATCAAGGAGTATGATGCCTCCATTTTTGTTCATTTTGCTCCAATTTGCTTTGGCTACTTGTGATCTTTTGTGGTTCCATATGTATTTTAACATTGTTTTTCTGTCTCTGTGGAAATTGTCATTGGAGTTTTGATAGAGATTGCATTGAATCTATAGATTGCTTTGGGTAATTCAGACATTTTAACAAACTTAATTCTCCCAATTCATGAACACAGGATATCTTTTGATTTATTGGTGTCTTCAGTTGTTTTCATTCATATCTTCTATGTACACATCTTTTACCTCCTTGTGAATCGGACTGTCCCCTGAACCAGAATAGGTTTAGAGAGACTCCTACATCTCCTAGATTCACATGCTTTTTTTTTTCCTCTCACTGTGTTGCCCAGACTAGAGTGCAGTAGTGTGATCATAGCTTACTGCAACCTTCAATTCCTGGGCTCAAGTGATCCTCCTGCCTCAGCCTCCCGAATAGCTGGAACTATAGGCCCATGCCATCACACCTGGCAGATTTTTTTATTTTTTTAAAGACAAGGTCTTGCTATGTTGCTCAGGCTGGTTTCAAATTCCTGGACTCAAGTGATCCTCCCACTTTGGCCTCCCAAAGTGACAGATTTACAGGTGTGAGCCACTTTGCCTGGGCTCACGTGCTTTTACTTGGAGTTTATAAGAGATGATAAAGACAAAAGGAATTTAAACTATTTTGTTGGAATGCATACATCTAAATGAGTTTTTCCTCAAAAATTGTCATCTCAGGCTACTATATTTATTCCACGGATATTGCCATAGCCCTAAAGATATCTGGACTTGCTTTTTGTGTGTGTGTTTTTTTTAATTGTTCTCATTTTATAAACCATAATCTGAAAATGTCAGTAGTAAATTATTATTAAACCCAGCTCCCACCTCACAGATAAAAGTATAGCCCAGCTTGATCCATTTACTACTAAACTGTTTTTAAATTTTGATTAGTTATGAACTTATTTTTTGGAAGCAGTAGACTAAGATTTTCCCTTCCTTAAAACCATTTAAATGAAATTCTGAGAAGCTCTGAAGTTGATTTTTCTTTTTTGTGTGTTTATTCTTTTTTTATTTCATTTCTTTTTCTTTTTGTCTTTTTTTTTAAGTTGAATTTTAAAGAAAAGCTCAAAAATTGTTTTAACAACAGCATCACTGAAATAAATCTATAATTGCCAAAGTAATTACTCTGAAGCAATCTGTTATTTGGATAAATATGTGTTGTTAGTTTACTTCAAACCAACGGTTCTTAAGTTGGGAGCATTCTGACACCCAGGGGACACTTGGCAATTTCTGGAGACTTTTTTGATTGTCTCAACCGAGGAAGGACTTGTTCCTGGCACTAGTGGATAGAAGCCAGAGTTGGTTCTAAATATCCCACAGTGCTCAGAACAGTTGCCCACAACTAAGAATTATCTGGCCCAAAATGTCAATACTGTTGAGGTTGAGAAATTCTGCTTTAAACTAATTATCACTTTATGAGTCATCTCTCACATTTAATACATTTAAAAGTTTCTAGTCACTTTCCTCCAGCCTCTGCTGTACTAAACCATTTGGGAAGGAACAAACTTAAGCACCGAAATCTTTCTCTCCAGCACTTGGGCTTATGACCTTTTTGAGGCTTTTTCTGCTTAAGTATAGAGGGTGAGGATGGGAAGGAGAAACCAGTTTCAGTGGGAAAACCGATTGGGAGGGGAATACCAGGACATGCATGGATCAATATCTAGGTGGAAGTTCCCTTAGCAATCTTTGAATTCTTACTAATTTATCTTATCTCAGGATTTTTTTTTCTCTCTATGACTTCTTCGTCCCTTTCTAATCAATCAGGGTTGGCTGCCTTTTCCTTTTCACCTTCACGCTGCTCCTGCTCTCTGCCCTTCGCTTCTGTGGAATAGCTTGATTTCCTTGTCCCCCTGTCCTCCCTTACTCTGTACAAGGGTAAAGTTTCAACCCCCTTCCCTGCCAAATATGAGGCCAGACATAGCTTTCTATATAATGCTTAGCTGTTTTGTTTTTACCCTGCAGACCCCAGTTGTACCACAGAGCTCCATCCCGTTGCTGGTCCCTTCCTGTAGCTCATTTCAGTTTGTGTGTCCCTGAGCAGCATCTAGGCAGTTCTGTTCTTCCAGGTTTGTCCCTGATGTCTGATTCCCAAAGTAGAGATCAGTAGGGAGCCCGGAACCTCCCAAATATCAAAAGAGAAAGGAAAAAACCATATGGCTCTGCTCCTAGATTATAGCCATGCCCTAGGAAAGCCATATGCTGATTCCGCTCTCCTCTCCCTCAGGGAGAGTGTCCCCAATGTATTTTGCAGGGTTTGGATAAATCCCTACATTTGAGGGTCCACCTGGCAATGACTGGCCATCATTTTAGATTTCTGTGCTCCTGCCAGGTACTTCTAACTGCATGCAATCCTGAGGTCTCCTTGGAGTTGAGAGTGAATTCCAGCAAGATGTTCTCCCAAATGGGTTCTGCCTTTTGAGCACTGTTGAGATAGAGAGCAAAGAGGAAAAAGTGATCAGATGCCTCAAGTGCACTCTCTGTGCTCTGGGGTTAGGTCTTCATTGTGCTAACTTAAGCAGCTCATGGCTTTGAATAGTCTCCAAATAATCTGCCCTGTGGGAAGGGCCTTCTACTGTATACATGAAAACAGGCATATTTCTCACATTTGGACTTGACATCTTTAATTTGGGCCCAGAGAAGCTAACCTGGGCAGATTAAGTTCCTTCTTTACCAAATGACCAAGGCACCGTGTGATATTGTCAAAATCAATGGTCAGGATTTGTGGGTCAGTTGCAGGTGCTGGGCAATGAGGTACCAGCACCAGTACCCCATCAATGAGCTCCTCTTTACTCTAGTCGTGCCATACATTCTTCAGGCCTTTGGAGTCAGGCTGAGCTCTGACAGGGAGCCTTCTCTCTTCCTCCCTGTCTCTTCCACCCTTAGTGAAGGTGTGGTGATTAGTCTACTGCCTCATAATCTAAAGTAGCCCCAAATTCCGGTCATTACTTTCTCATTTCTGGTGATTACCTTGTTCTCAATCTCTCCACAGCTTTGTTGGTGGACTCTGATCTCTAACAACTACTAAAAATGTAGTCAGTTAATGTTATGGTGCAAGCACTTCTCTTTTTAGTCTACTTCCTTCTTTTTCACCATCAAGGGCTCTAGGACTTGACTAGTATGCTGTTAATTAGTACTTCTTTTTTTTTTTTTTTGTGACAGTGTCTTGCTCTGTCACGCAGGTTAGAGTGCCTTGGTGTCAGCCTGGCTCACAGCAACCTCAAACTGCTGGGTTCAAGCGATCCTCCTGCCTCAGCCTCTTGAGTAGCTGGGACTATAGGCATGTACCACCATGCCTGGCTAAATTTTTTTTCTATTTTTAGTAGAGATGGGGTCATGTTCTTGCTCAGGCTGTTCTCGAACTCTTGACCTCAAGCAGTCCTCCTGCCTCGACCTCCCAGAGCACTAGGATTACAGGTGTGAGCCATTGGGCCGGCCAGTTAGCACTTCTTTAATGTGCAAGTAGATAATTTCAGACAATTAAGTCCTCTGAGAGTCCTACCAAAAAAGAACAAGGACCTCTCTCTTCTGTCCTCTGTTGCTCATTTTGTAAGTGGCCTACATGACCTTAGCAGCAGGATAAGATATTACCCTGGTTTGGAGTTTTAAGTCTGTGCTTCATTTCTTGGATAACATGAGTCTGCCGAATTAAAGCTCTTGAGTTCTAATACTTCCAGGGCTCTGTGGATGCTACCCCTAAACCGAAATTTGTTCCTCTGCTCAGTCTTGATCTTCCTGTAGGCAGCAATATATCATACTGGTATTTGGTGCCTGCTTGCTTAGGGCAATGTTGAGCCAGCACTTTGAAGATGCTGGAGTTCAGTACAGTGAGTCGATCTTTCTCCCAGTGCCTCCCAGGTCTGAGAAAACAACGTCAGCAATATTGTCCTATTCACTGGATGCCGCTCTTCCTTGGAGAAATTGCAAGCTAATGATCATAGTATGCAAATATTAAGTATATTTCTGAACTTCTGAAGTGTAATACCAACTTCTCTAACTTATGCATTGGGAAGTAGAGTGGGTGCTTGTCAGACAACAATCTGAACTCCAAACCACTTGTGACCCATCATTAGTGCCTACTACTCCTCAATCCCTTGATGATATCTCTCCAGTCTTCTGGTAATAGTTTAAGCAATTAATCAACTCTCTGTTCCAGCTCTCTGCTCCTTGAAAAGTAGTCTGTTTGGGCATAATTCAGCAATCTGTGACAATCCCAGAGGGCATGCTTCTTAGAGGCACCAATGACCTCAATGGCTGTACCTCCTGAGTATCCATCAACCCCTAGTTTCTAAAACTAGTTTCTAATTTCTAAGACTCTCATACTTACCACCAAAGTGACATCTGTCTTACGACCCAGCCAAGGTTCGAAAGCCTCTTTACCTGGCCCTGGTGTACCCTTTCCTGAAAGTAAAATCAATATTCAATGATAATTTTCTCTGATAGTAGAGAAAGGGGTATTCTGGTGACGTGCTTGCCTTGCAGGCTGACGGGCCATGTTTGGGCTATGGGGCACTTCCACTAAACCTGACAGGTCAGGCCTTCTACCCCAAGGGATGAGGCTATCCTTTTACATCAGGAGGATAAATTTGTTGATCATTTTTTAGGCTCTTCCTCCTCTATCCAGTTCTCTAGAAACCATCTTGTACGCAATAGTCTGCTGAGCTTCGTACAGTCCCCACAGGGTAACCTTGGTGTCCAGTCCATCACTGTCTCAGCTTAGGAGGAAATTCTCAGCAGTCTGTGTTCAGTCCCAACAAGGTAAAGGGATCAGGTTTTATTGTTGTTCCCATCTCTAAACAAAATACTTCTGGTGGGCCTACAGGTATTAAGGACTGTTGGACAGCAGGTTATCTGCAAGCAACACATCAGTGAGAAAGGAGTCCATACTCCAGAAAGCTGGGGCTAATGGATCCCTCTCTTACCTCTATAGTCCTTCATCTCTTGCTTGCTTTGATGACATCTGTTCCTGCCACATCCATTTTGAGTTATTCCTCTGACTACCTTCCCCACTTCCTCCATCTCAGTATTATGTAGTCTTTGGGTTTAGAGAAACCAGCTTTCTTTGCTGCCTGTGAATATTTCTGACCTGTGTTGGATTGTTTTCTTTGAGTCTTTGTGCTTCAGTGAGGGCTGGGGAGGGGAAATGGCCTATGTGGAGCTAGTGAAAGAAAAGAGGAGGAAGAAATTGCACAGAAAACAGAATAACACTCTGAAATGTAGCCCTGCCATATGCCTTATAGAATTAGAATTGTTCACTGTGATTCTAAATAACTTAAAGAGCATTATTTCGGCAGTTTGATTATGAGAATAATGGCTTGAGGTTTGGTATATCAGTGGTTAAGGTGAGGCAGAGAAAGTAGCCTTTTGCATGGTCTAAAACACTTATACCAAGGGAAGAATCATATATAATCTGTTACATACCAACTCTTAAAATAAAAGTAGTGGAGTTTTTCTAGATTTGTTCTATAAACTGTCATTTAAGTATATTAGATAATGGGTTTGGCCAGGTGTTTTCCAATTAAATTGGCACACTTTATCTCTCTAAATTATAAATGGCTGATTTTGATTGAATGTTCATTCTTTATCAGATTCTGTGCCACAAATTTTATAATATTATCTCATCTGGTCCTCAATACAACTCTGTGAGTTAGTTTGTTTTATCTTGGTAGGTTATAGAGTTCCCATTTTACAGATTAAGAAATTGAGCTGAAATTTTGCCCAGAGTCACCCAGCTGTTAAGCGATGGGATTCTTTGTGACCTCAGGCCCCCTGTTCATAACTCTACATCATACCTTTGCTATAGCCTTTGCTACAGAAATGATCCATTAGGAAAGTAAGAATCCAGGCTGACTCTGGCAAGGCCATTCTTCAGTCTGAACTCAGCTTGAGGACACAGGATGTATCAGATCAGAGCCATGCTGAGATGCCTTCCTGGACTTGAGAGATCCTTGGAATGGACACTTGAAGAATTTAGACAAAATCCCTATTTTGTGTGCATGTGTATTTGTGAATGGGTACTTAAATAAGAATGTTCCAGTAAATGTGCAGCCCATTTCATTCTTTTTTTTTTTTTTTGGATAGATAAAATATCCATGAGCCAAAACCCAACAGTATAAGGTCTTTCTTCTATCCTCTCAGCCCAATTTGTGCCACATTCCCTTTTGTATGTCTACTTTTTTAGAGTTCCTTTTATACCAATATGAATATATGTAAATTTATATTCATACTCCTTTTCTCCGTTTTTGTATATAAGGTAACCACCTTTAAATTCTGTACTTTCCTTTGCTTTTTTCACGTGGAGATTTACCTTAGAAATCTTTTCATATCAGGACATGAAGAGGTTCCTTATTCTTATTTACAATGGCACAGTATTTCATGGGGTTAGATGTATTATCATTTATTAACAAGTTCTCTATTAGTAGACATTTGGGTTGTTTCCAGGCTTTTGCTCTTACTAACTGATGCAACGAATATACATGATATATGCCATTCTGTATATCTATAAGGTCAGTGTCTAAAAGTAGGATTGCTGGGTTTAAAAATATGCATTTATAATTTTGACCAATAATGCCAAATTGTCCTTACTAAGGGTTGTACTAATTTGTACGTCCACCAGTAATAAATGAGGACAGAGAGTGTCCCACAGTCCTGCCAACAGAGTTAACACGTTTGGATTTTGGCCCATCTGATTGATTAAAAATGCTTCGATTTTGGCCCATTCAATAGATTAAAAATATCGCAGATTTCTATGATTAAAGTTACACAACTTTTCATATGAGGAAGAGCCTTTTTATATGTTGTAGTTCCTTCTCTGTGAACTTTGCCTATTTTCTTCTTGACTTATAGGTCTTTTATCAATTTCTAGAAACTCTTTATATATTAGAAAGAGTAGCCTTTGTCTGTGTTATGAATTGAACATATTTTTTACTGTTTGTCCTTTATGGTTAAATTTGTTTGCCTTCTCTTATGTCTTCAGAATTTTAAGTCACAGTTAGAAAGACCCGTCCCACTCCAAGATTATAAAAATCTTCTTCCATGTTTTCATCCAGTGCTTTCATGGTTCTATTTTTCTTAAGTCTTTGATCTCCCTGGAGTTTATCTTAGTTTATAACATAATGCTTGGATTGAACCTGTTTTTCAGAAGGCTATCCAGTTGTACCACACTATTTATTGATTAAGAGCTGGTAATTTAGTGCTCACTGATTTGACATGCTACCTTTATCATATACCATATGTCATATATATTTATTTTATTTTATTTATAGAAATAAAATAGCTTAGAATGCTTTAGGAGAAAGTCTGAATTTTCCTGTGGCAACCCTAAAGGATCTTTTAAATTGTGGTAAAATATACTTATTATTTTTACCATTTAATTTGTATTTTAACTTAAATGGTTACCATTTTAACCATTTTTAAGTTTGAAGTTCAGTGGCATTAAGTACATTTACACCCCTTCCACCATGCGAGAACACAGCAAAGAGGTGCCACGTATTGAGAAGGTGGGCCCTCACCAGAACCCGACCATGCTGGCACTCTGATCTTGGCCCTCCCAACTCCTAGAACTGTGAGAAATAAATTTCTGTTGTTTATAAGCTAAAAAAAAGTACATGTACATTGTTGTGCAAGAATCACCACCATCCATCTCTAGAACTTTTTCCACCTTCCCACCATATGGCTTTGAATCAAATATACCAGTAATTTTGTGACACACCATTCATTCGTAAGGTGTACCTTGATTCCAGAGATATTAAAATATGGGAAAGTATACATCTTAGAATTAGTGAAATATAGTTCTCAATCCCCAAATGTATTTTGTATATTTCTGGATGTTCTGTTCCATTGGTTTATCTCTTTGTGTGCCAGTGCCACACTGTTTTAATTATTGAAGATTTATACTATCTTTTAATACATAATGAGGCTAGTTTCTCCTCACTGATCTTTTTTTTAGAAGACTTCTTTGTCTGATTATTCTTGTCTTTCTGCCTAGATAAACTAAGCAGCTTCTCCTCTGCTCTCACAGATCTTTCCCTCCCTCTTTCCGTCTCTATTCCATTTAAATTGTAAAAATGCACACATAGAAGACCTTACTAAACCTGAAGGTGAGCTCTAAGTCTAGGCTGAGTGTACCTTTTCTGAAAGTTTGTGTATCTTCTCAACTTTCTTCTCCTGGGTGATTACTTTAGCATTGCCATGGTAGGTACAGTCCCTTCCTGGTCTATGTTGTCTCCATAAAAGGGAGATGTTCCCATGAAAGTTCTAAGAATCATTTGCTCCTTTTCTATTTGTACATAGAATGTCAGCCTTTTTCAGTGGAGTTAGCAGTGTCCCTAGAAGGATGGAAAGTCTGAAACGCAACTGCATCGGGGTTTAAAATGATTCACTAATGCATTTGCCCTCAGTAGAAGTTTGTTGTTTTGCCAGTTATTAAGTTTTTAGCATTTTTAATATTATATTGCTATAAGCTTGGCTTTATTTGCATTTATAGACCATGAACTCATTTCTGTTTTGTTTTACTGAAGAACCCATTAAAAGAGCCAGTAAATCCTGTGGAAAATGGCCTTCAGCGATCTTACATCGAGGACTGTACGTCTTTATGATAATTGGATCAAAGATGCTGGTGAGTAACCAAATTTCCTAATTGAGGCTCATACTTCTTTTTTATGTCACATTCCCATATTTAATAGGATTTCATTGGAACAGAATGAGAGACGTTGCAACTTAACACTCCCTTATTACTAGTTAATGAAGCGGAAGTGTCAAGGGCTTCATTACAGATGTATATAAAGATGGAGCTACGCAGATGGTCGTTCTAATGTTTACAGTAGTGAAGATAGTCTAAATATCCAGTGAAGGAAGCTGGTTAATAAAATGATGGCATGTTCCAGCTTAGTAGCCATTAAAAGTGATTTTAGAGAAACAGTGCTCTTTGGCTTGATTCTTCCCCTAATGTTCCTAAGGGAAATTACAGTTACTGCCAGCAGCAGTTCTGTCCGTGGAGATTCCTGAATGGAAGAGCTGCAACCCCCAGGAGTGTATCAGAAAGAGCAGAGAGTGATTGCTTGGGACACCCATAAGTGATTCTGGATGCCTACCTTCTCTCCTTGTCCATTAAAAGAAAAAATCAATGTTTTAGAAGATCATTTAATGCCATAGCAAGAAGTTTAAAATATGTTAAATGAAAGCAGGTTATAAAATACTACACATATTTTTTTCCATGGGGGTTAGCAGTTATCTCTGGGTGGTAGGATTATGGGTAATTTGTATTTACTTATCTGTGTTTGTCTATATATTTTTTAAATCACAACAAATGTATATTGCTTTTATAACTATTTAAAATTTTTTAAAGTAGAAAAAAGGTAAAATTTTAAAAATAGACAAGGATTCAGAGCATTTTAGAGCTAAGATGGATCTTAGATATCATTGAAGCTAATGCAGTATTTTAGAGTGGAAAAAACTGAGACCCAGAGATGTGACCTACCCAAGGTCATGGTTAGGTGATGGCAGAAAAGCCTAGAACCTATGTTTTTTGATCATTATTAATATTCTGGTATTTAACATCTAAGTTATTTTAAGTTATTGAGTTATACATACCATCATCACCACTTTAGAGTGGTTCTTTTTAATTTTTTTTTTAATTTTTAAAGAAGCAGGGTCTCGTTCTGAGACCCTGGAGTGCAGTGGTGTGATCATAGCTCACTTTTTCCTTGAACTCCTGGGCTCAAGTGGTCCTCCCACCTTAGCCTCCTGAGTATCTGGAACTACTACAGGCACAAGCCACCATGTCTGGCTAGATTGGTTTTTACCTATCAACCAGAAATCACATGTCCACCAAATTCAGGAGGAAAAAAACGCCACTTCTTGGTACCTACCACATTTGAAATTATATTAAGATTCCAATTTACAATGATTTCAGCAAAGTTATACCGTTTCATGGTTGGCATCTTTCTCAGTAGACTGCTAAAGACCAATTTTATTTCACTAAAAAAGTTCTCAACAGTTTTGCTGTTGAAAAATGCCAAGGATCTTTGTAAGTATCCCATATATAGAGAGGCTTCAGTCTGGTAGGGGATAGAGAGTGATTCTTTATTTTCTTCTTATTTTTTTCTTAGTTTTTCAACTTATATAACGATACAGGAACAATGTAAGTTTCTAAAGGTTCACAGTAGTTCTCATAAATTCAGTATTTAACTTAAATACTAATATTTTAATTGCTTTTCAAAATAGAGGTCCTCCTTGCTACCTGAATTCTCATTGTTTGAACTTAGGAACCAAGTAGATTTGCGTACAGTTTTTGAATAGAGCTGTGTGGAAGAACAGATAGATCCCTTGCCATCGACTCTTACTATTCACTATCCCAAATGCAAACATCCAAGAGATTCAGATAATCAATATCCTAACTCAAGAGCCAAACAGATTTAGATGATGATGAATATCTGTATAGTCCTAGAAGTTCAAAATGTTTTAATATGAACCACTTTGGAATTCTACTTCCACTTTTAGCCACGGATCAGCTCTTTACTTTTCATTAGGAATGCTTACATTGAAAAGCTGAGTAATACTAGACCAGAAAAAGGAGTGACACAGGGCTGCAGGTGGTTAAAGGTACGGAGTGAGGGGAGGCCTGGAAACAGCAGTGCCAGCAGTACAGGGAAGGTGAGAGGAGCTAGGCAGGGCGAAGGCAGGGAGTGCCCAGTATCTGAAATTATGCCAGTTTGAAGTCTTGGGAGAGAGGAGAGGACACGGGGATGTGGAATGAGAACACCTAGATTTAAGGTCTGACACTACTGTAGGCTGGCTAGGTGATCTTGAACAAATTATTTATCTTCTCTGAGTCTCGGTTTCTTTGTTAGTAAAAACATAGGTGAGAATAGTGTCTACCAGCTATCAGATAATATGCATGAGAGTGCTCTGCTATTTGAGTGGTGGTTGTTACAGATGATAGAGGATTTCATCTTAAAATACTTTTAATATAAAATATCACTTAAAGATGTTTTTTCTTCAGTTTTTTTTTGTTTTTGTTTTTTTGCTGTCATGATCTAGCCGGGTTAAAATATTTTATGTTGAGAGATACAGCTTTATGAAAATCCTGTCAGTTGTAACAGAGTATTTTCCTTGTATTCAATGTAGTATTTATCTCTGAGAGCCATTAAGAATCATTTAAGGCCATCTTAGTCCAGTTTTACTTTGCTTACTCTAGGATGGTCTGAAACCATGATCAAGGGCCAAGAATTTCAAGTGTATTCTTGGCTTTGGCCCTAATCCTGAGTGGCCCTAGGGAAACTTACTGATATTCATTAGTTTTCTGATTGCTAGAAAAGTGGTGGTCATGCATAGTTACTTCATGTGGAAAATTCCACAGCTACAGAATTTAAAAGTGGTTTAATTAATACTTAGGCTATAAGAGGATTTATTTTGATTCTTAGATGTGAAATGTCAGATTTTGAAATAATGCTATAGCAGCATGTTGAGCTATGGAAAAATGAAAAAAAGTGTTTAGAACACAACTTTCCTTGTATTTGGATAGAATGATGACTTTTCAGACTTAGTTGTGATCTTTGTTTCCAAGTAGATGGAGTATGAGTAAGATTGCTGCCATTCTGAACCTTTAGTATTTCAAAAAGTACTTAAGGTACATGTTTGCTTTCCCTTCCAGCTTCTTCATTTTATTGGTGCTTAGAATTTTAAAGGGTGCACTCTTTGAGCTAATACATGCTACTTAAGAAGAGAACACTCTCTTATAAGTAATTGATGGAAAATCTCATTAATATCCTATATATGTGGCATTCTACTTTCCCTGTACTCTCTCTCTCTCTCTGGGATACTTTTAGAAAAGAATTATTACACTAGTGATAAGTAAGAACTTTGGTAATCACAGGATATAGACTCTCAGACAGCCTGTATTCCCATCTTGAGCTTCTGTCTTGGCTCTACTCGTGACACTTAAACCAACTTCCATGCCAGATAGAAAGCACATGAAACACTCCCTCCCTCATTAGCCTTTCATCTCTGGGGAAAACAGAAAGCACCTCACCCCTGAACCTAATGCATTTGTAGGACCATAGACTGAGTCAGCATTAACTGTAGATGCCATCTAGCAGTCCTTTCTGCAACCCCCATATCAAGGCATCGTCCACACCTGACTTGCTGGCTTCTCATGCCCACCACCTCACCTGGAGGTGGACTCCCTAATCAGAAAGCTGTAACTATTGTTGAGAAACGAGGCAGGAAAATGAACAATGTCAGAGTCATGAATGTTATATTAAAGGCTTTGGATTTTATTTGCTTAGTAAGGGAGAGCTAATTTAAGCAGAGGAAAAATCTAAGCAGAGCTTTGCTTTTAGAAAATGACTTTGGCAATTGTATGGGAGACAAATGTAGCAGATTAGATCAGGAGGCAGGAAAACCACATACAAGACAGAGCATCTGGGGAGGGGTGCTGCAGCCCTGAATATAGCAGAAGGAACCAGCCACACACCAAACCCATAGTTCCTAACTATGACAGTTCATTGTGTTCACCTCGGCAGCTTTTTAAAATTATTATATATTGACAAATTATAATTGTAAATATTTATAGGGTACAAAGTGATGTTGTAATATATGTATACAATGTAAAATGATTACATGAAGCTTACTAACATATCCAACATTTCAAATTTTTATTTTTTGTGGTGAAAACACTTGAAATTTACTCATAGCAGTTTTGAAATATTCAATACACTGTCATTAACTATAGTTACCACGCTGTGCAATACATCTTAAAAAACATATTCCTCTTGTTTAACTGAAACTTTGTACCCTTTGATGAACATCTCCCTATTCTCCCTGGCCCCTAGCCTCTGGCAACCACCATTCTACTCTGCTTCTATGAATTTGATTATTTTAGACTCCACATGTAAAGGAAAACATGTCTTGTCTTTCTGCACCTAGCTTATTTCACTTAGCATAATGTCTTCTAGGTTTATCCATGTTATTGCAAATGACAGGATTTCCTTATTTGCTTTAGGCTAAATAGTATTCCATTGTGTACATCTACCACATTTTCTTTATTCCTCCATCAGTGGACAGTTAGGTTGATTCTATATCTTGGCTATTGCAAATAACGCTACAGTGTACATGGGAGTACAGCTATGTCTTTGACATACTGATTTCACTTCCTTTGGATATATATCCAGAAATGGGTCTGTTGAATCACATAGTAATTCTATTTTTAGTCTTTTGTGGAATCTCCATACAGCTTTCCATAATGGCTGTACCAGTTTATGTTCCCACCAGCAGTGGGCAAGTGTTCTTTTCTCCAGATCCTTGGCAACACTTGCTCTCTTTTAGCTTTTTGATAATAGCCGTTCTCACAGGTGTGAGGTTATATCTCATTGTGGTTTTAATTTGTATTTCTCTGACAATTAGTAATGTCGAAGAACATTTTTTTCATATGTCTGTTGGCCATTTGTAAATCTTCTCTTGAGAAATGTCTATTCAGGCCCTCTGCCCATTTTTTTTAAAAAATGGATACCTGGGACCCATACCTGAGGATTCTGATTCAGTTGAACCAGGGTCATTTTTGCCAATTGACTTTTAAATACTCCAGAGGTGATTCTGCTGTGCTGACAGAATTGAGATCTGCTGTAATAACAGCAGCAAGTTTACTGAGCACTTAGGCCCAGTAAGTTATTAATAATAATGTTATTAATGTTAATAACTTATTAACAATATTAATAATAAGTTATTACATATAATAACTTATTCAGTCCTCTATGAAATACATGCTGTTTTATGCCCAATTTATAGATGAGGAAATTAAGTACAGAGAAGTTAAGTCAATCTCTCAAGGTCACATAATGTACCACTGGGAGAACCAGGATCAGAACACAGATTATCTGACTCCAGAGTTTTGCTGAAATGGAATTTAAAAATTTTGATATTTTGTTTTATGATTTGCTTTGAAAATAATATTCATTGAATTAACCAGCTTTTCCCATAATTATTTTTTGTCTATAGCACATGAAAGTCACACACAGGACTTTAAGAAAAGGTGTGTGCTGAAAATATTAAATTATAGGAAAAAACTATTTATTTTAAAATTATTTTCTTCTGCTTCCTGAACCAGCCCAGCATGCTTTTCCTGGCTTGTTTTCTTTCTACTGCTACCAGAGGAAGAACAGAGAGATGATGTCATTTGATTCCCCCCCCCATTGAGTAAATAAAAGAATAAAATACAATATGTCTCTAATTCAGGAATTCTTTTACTGACATCTAACCTAGTTTGTAACCATATATGTGATGGCTGTTAATAACAGAATCATTTGAAATCGCTTATAAAGAAAAAGAGAAAAACAAAAGTCATCTATACTCTTGCCACACAAGAGTTTTCTTTTGATACTGTTTTCATTAGTCCTTATTTCATTAGGAATAAAAACTAGACATTATAATATGGTTTATGATGTTCATGTATTTGGAATTTGTATTACCCACTTATACAAGAAATTCATCAAAGTTTGATCAGTTCTAATTCTATCCCTTGGTTCCCAGTTCCGTGATAACATATTTATTGAGATTTTTTTGGACATACAGACCTATAGCAAGGGTTCCTCGTAGCCATTTTAATTATACATGGCAACCAGACATCCTTGAAAATGTGCCATTGTTAAAAGGAAGGAGGGGAACTAACAGAAACAATAAAAGATCTTGGTAACATGTATCTGGATAGCTGATGTCAATGCTTTTCCTGATTTAAAACTGTGACAAATCTTAATATGAGAAAATACTTATAAAATTTTAGAACATTGTGTTTTTAAAAGTGTCTATCAAGCCAGGCATGGTGGTGTATAGCTGTAGGCCCAGTTACTCAAGAGGCTGAGATGGGAGGATCGCTTGAGCCCAGGAGTTCAAGGCTGCAGTGAGATGTGATCATGCCCCTGCCCCCCAGCCTGGGTGATAGAATGAGACCCTGTCTCTAAAAAAACAAAATAAAAAAAAAAAGTATCTCTCAGCAAGCATTTGTTGCATTTCTATTTTGTGCATGATGCTTTACTATTATAAAATCGTTCTTGCTAAGAGCATCAGTGATTTCCTTTTGTTAAATCTAGTGGCACTTTTCCATCCACATTTTATCTTCTCTCCTTTTAAAAATTATTGTGTATTGACAAATTACAATTGTATATACTCCCAGAGTCCCCATAGATAAAAAATTTTTTAAAAACCTAATTGTATATATTTATGGGGAATAAAGTGATGTTATGATATGTGTGTCACACACACACACACAATGTAAAATGGTTAAATGAAGCTAATTAACTTATCTGTCATTTCAGTCATTGATACTTTGACTCCTTCCAGAAATTCATTCTTCCCTTGGCTTCAGGATCTGTCACTTTTGCAGTTTTCATTCTACCTCTCTAGCCATTCCTTCTGAGTCTTCTGTGCAGTTTTCTCTTCTCCTGTCTTCCTGTGGATGCTGAGTCCTCAGGATTCTGACTGTAGCACTGATTCTCCTCACTCTATCCACTTTTCCTAAGACTCTCACTACTTTTATTGTTTAGCATTTATGTAATAATGACTTCCAAACCTACATCTCTGGCCCAGATCTCTCTCCTAATTCCAAATCCATATATCAAGCTGCCTATGAAAGTCTTTATGTGAATATTTTACAGGCACCCTAACTGTAAGATGTTCTAAAACAGAAGCCATCTCTTCTTGACCCGTCTTGCTCCTAACCCTGTGTTCTCAGTCTAAGTGATAGTAATCTAAATAAATAATAATAATAAAAAAAAAACCTGAGTATTTTTTTTAACTTCTAACTTTCTTTCATTCCCTGTGTTTAACCAACTACAAAATTTTTTTTTTTGAGACAGAGTCTCACTCTGTTGCCCAGGCTAGAGTAAGTGCCGTGGCATCAGCCTAGCTCACAGCAACCTCAATCTCCTGGGCTCAAGTGATCCTACTGCCTCAGCCTTCCGAGTAGCTGGGACTACAGGCATGCGCCACCATGCCCGGCTAATTTTTTCTGTATATATTTTTAGTTGGTAAATTAATTTCTTTCTATTTTTAGTAGAGATGGGGTCTCGCACAGGCTGGTTTCGAACTCCTGACCTTGAGCAATCCGCCGGCCTCGGCCTCCCAGAGTGCTAGGATTACAGGCGTGAGCCACCACGCCTGGCCTCAACTACAAAATTTTATATTCTTCCTTACTATATCTCAAAATAATCTCCTATTTATCCTTTCTTATCACTACCTAATCTTGAATGGTTTAATTTATAAATATATTTTTAGCAAATGGCTATATTTCCCAAACTGTGTTCCACAGAGCATTAGTTCCATGAGATGTTAAATGGCATTCTACAACAACAACAACAAAATGCAGTGTTCCGTGGCCAAATAAGTTTGGAGAATGCTGCATACCACCATTCCTATCTTGGCAATTCACAAGAAACATGAAATACTAAGAAATCCTGCAGTGAAGCAACCTGCCTGTTTAACTCAGCATTCTAGTAGCCCTTTCTCCACTTTTTGTGGAAAGTCTTGAAATATCTTGCTTCCATTGCATGGTTTGGACATGCTTGTATAGGATATAAGATAAGAAACAAACTCATTTTTCTCCTAAGTAGTGTTTTCCTATCGACAACTATTGAATAATTTTTCCCTTCCTTCCTTGTTTATGGGGCTTCCGTAATCATATGTAAATTCCTAAATGTCCAGGGACCCATTTTAGAGCTGAATGAGTTTTTTTTGTTGTTATTTTTTTGTTTGTTTTTGTTTTTGAGACAGGCTCTCACTCTGTTTCCCTGAGTAGAGTGCTGTGGCATCAGCCTACCTCACAGCAACCTCAAACTCCTGAGCTCAAGCAATCCTCATGCCTCAGCCTCTGAAGTAGCTGGGATTACAGAAGCGCTCCACAACACCCAGCTAATTTTTCTGTTTTTAGTAGACATGGGGTCTCCCTCTTGCTCAGGCTGGTCTTGAACTCCTGACCTCAAGCTATCCTCCTGCCTTGGCCCCCCAGATTGCTAGTATTACAGAGGTGAGCCACCGTGCCCAGCCTAGAGCTGAATGTTGACTCTTGCTTTATTTATTTATTTTTATTTATTTTGGAGACAGTGGCATCTGTCAGTATTTTTGAGGGAGGCCCATTTGAATACAGAAAAAAAAAATCATCTTTACTAGCTAAAGCCAGGCACATCCAGCTGTCAAATGTAAGCTCTTCAGCACTAAAATTGAGGCCAAGTGGGTTATCAATTGCAGGGTTCTATTGAGGAAATTTGGTAGAGGGGGAGTTAGGCTTACAGAGGTATTCAAAATTTGTCAGTAATTGGCTACATCATGAGCAGCTTTAATAAGCAAGAGCTGCACTCCCCCCACCCTTCCTTTCCAGTTGATAAAAGGGACGAATCTGAGCATCCTGAGGTTAGTCAAGACTCAACTTCGAGTCAGGTGCTCCTGGAAACTTAACCGTATTTTTTTTTCCATAATGCTCTGGCTTCATGTGGCCATTTAGTAAAATTACACCTGAACTACTTGAAATTATTCAAGAATTAATTATATTTCATTTTGAGTTGCAATTTTTAGTTGATCTAACTCCACTGGCCTGGAACTGGCAGAGATCAGGTGAATTTCTGTTTACATGGTTGTGAGGCCAATACATTTTTTTTGCTCAGAATATTAGATTGATTAGCCCACATTTTGAACACCTAGAACCCATACTTTTGGACAGTTGGAAATGCTAAGGTCCCTTTCAATTCTATGGTTACATGATACAGTATTTGTGGAAGTATACCAGTTTTCTTGGGTTAAGAAGAAAATTAAGAAAAGCTGTAAACACAAACATATTTTTATATATAAAAGAATGTCTGAATGGAAAAACTAAAATGTTAATAGTGGTTATAGATGGATGGTGAATGTTGCTTGATGTCTTCTTGTCCAGATCCACTTTGCAGCCTGTGCTGGGCCCTGGAGAATGACCAGTAAAAAATATATCCTTGGGTTTGCTCCCCTGCACTCTGGTTTCTGGTTGGGTTCAACCAATCTCCCAGGAAGTTGGAGAAAGGGAGGAAGTTGGAGTTCGGGTATCTCGCCCTCCGTTCCCTTACTTGCCAAATTGTCTTGGGCTGCCCAAATCCCTCAACTGATGGTCACAGGTTATCTTAGTCCATTCAGGCTTCTATAACAAATTACCATGGACTAGGTGGTTTATAAACGACAGAAATTTATTTCTCACAGTTCTGGAAGCTGGAAGTCTGAGCTCAGGATGCCAGCATGGTCAGGTTCTGGTGAGGGCCCTCTTCTGGGTCGCAGACTGCTGTCTTCTTATTGTATCCTCACATGGGGCAAAGAGGGAAGGAGAGCTCCCTGGGGTGTTATTTATAAGTACACTAATCCCATGCATGAGGGCTCCACTCTCGTGACTTAATCACCTCCCAAAGACCTCACCTCCTAATACTATCACATTCAGGGTTAAAATTTCAACATATGAATTTTGAGGGAGGCACAAATATTCAGTGCATAACACAGCTCCTCTCCCAGGAGGCTTCTCCGTGTGACTCTCTCCTTTTGGGTTCTGATGATTACTACCTCCCCCAGCCCTAGGCTTAGGGATGGTGACAGCTCCACTGTTTCTAGCCACAGCATGTGTCACTATTCCTGGTGATTTCTTTTCACCCTTCCTAAAGACACTATTGATCGTTGCCCTAATAGTCCACTGTCAATGTTGGGATCTAGGTGCTTGCTTAAATAAATATTGGTTGCTGTCAGATATCTCTCGGCTAAGTGGGTATGTACTTACATATTGTTTTTCTCTTAGATCCAAGAGTTGAAGATTGGCTCCTCATGTCCTCACCTCTGCCACAAACCATCATCCTGGGACTCTATGTCTATTTTGTCACTTCTCTGGGACCAAAGCTCATGGAGAATCGAAAGCCCTTTGAACTCAAGAGAGCAATGATAACATACAATTTTTTCATAGTACTCTTTTCTGTGTATATGTGTTATGAGGCAAGTGTCTTCAGTATTCCTAATGGGAGAATTTTGCCTGAGTCTTTCTGTTTATGTCATTATGGTTTTTGTTATGACAATGAGGGTAATCTTTGAGATTTAATGAATTTTAGAAACTGATCTCACTAGAACAGGTATTTGCCAAAATATCATTAAGTGATAGGCCAAATAATAAACTCATTATAAGATCTCAGTAAAATCTACCTCATAGGTAAATGAGAAAAATTAACATGTACTCCAGGGACTAGCACATAGTTAGCCTTAATAGATGACTGAATTAGTCCATAAATGTTAGTTTTGAGGAAACTCCTACTCATAAATTAAATAATGTAAAATAACATAGCTGGTAATGGAGGACTGACATTTGAACCCAGGTCTGTCTGATATCAGAGTTCATCTTGACTCTGTGATGAATGTCATTGTCCTGGTAGGAGCCTTTGGTGTCTGCATGCTCTGGTGAGCTGTGGGATGGTGGACTGTTTTGGTGTGGTTTATTGGGCTGTGGGGGGGACAGAAAACGTAAGCCAATACAAAGCAGTAGGTGACAGAGCATGTTCCTTAACTGTTATTAAGGAGGATGCGGATCTTCCAGGACCCAAAAGCAAATTCATGGATTCTTTCTCTCCCCCCTGTGCTCTGCTATGCCTCAGCTGCCCTCATGTTTCTTCTTTTCTGAGATTCCTTCTTTTCCCACTCTGGCTTCCTTATCTTCTTTTTTTTTTTACTTCCTTTACAGCATAGCTTGTGCTTAGTCGTGACTGGGACTCACGGGGGCCCAGCACAGCCCTCTGACCTCTCGTGACCCCATAGCCTCTCCACATGCTTCCTTCCAACCCGACTCCTGCTGTAGATCCGCCTGATCAGATCACTTCAACTCTACTCTGGCCTTATTTCTCACAGTCCTCCCTAAAGTCTGATCTCACTCTGCTGCTTTCCATTTCTTCTTTATTTCCCCAATTCACTCACAGGCCACTCTTACTGTCCCTTCTAGAGTACGAGCAACTGAAAGGAAAAGAGTAGTGGAGATGGGAGCAATGAAAATGCAAGTTCTAGGCAAGTTCTCAGAGGTGGGATATAGCATGTTATAGCATAGTACTGAGAACAGACATGGAAACCAGGAAACCTGGGACTAGTTAGTCCCAGTTCTGCTACTAACTAGCTGCCTAATTTTGAGTAAGTTGCTTAACCTCTCTGGGCCTCAAGCTCTCTCATTTTATAAAGCCAGTTGGATCTGGATAGAATCAAGTGTCAGCTCTCTCCATGTTCTGGTGTTCTTCGGTTCTGTGTCTACTCGTATCCTTAATTGTGATATCCCCAAATATATCTCTCAGTCTTGGAAGGAATCCAAATCATAACCAGTCAGTTTCAGTTCCTATTTTATCAATTACAATGTAAAAGAGAAGGTTTGAAAAATCTCGATTTGAGAGTTTCTGTCTCTCATTTACCACTAATACTTGAGTCACTTATATGCCATTTTCAGAGTTTATTACCTGCCAAACATAAATTACTGCTTTTTCTTATTGCTAACCTAGAATACAGACATATAGGTAAAAGAGCTCCACTGTTAGATAATCTCTGTTTAAACAAAGACTTTTGACACCTGAATACCATATCTTCTGCTGCTGACACACTCAGACATACAGTTTATTGTGTGGAGTATGATTACTAGGGATGTTAGGCCAAATATGAAGAAGGTGAAAGAGAATTGCATCAGACTAGAGGAACTCAGGTGACTTATTTTATACTGATTGTTTGAATGTGCTAGTCAGACACTAACAGTTAATGGTACAAAGAAAAGAAACAAAGGAGAATGACAACTACTAGACAACGAGACCAGTTAAGACCCCACAGAAGGCCAGTTCACACAACTTCTGTTCAATACAGAATCAGTCATCAGAGTTCAGGTAAATAGCTCCTGGACTTAGAGTGTTACTTGCATTAGTCAGAAATGAGTCTCAGCACAAGAGAATATGAGGACACTCCCTGACAGAGCTGGATTTTGTAAAACAAATTTAGCCATTTCTGTGTCACATTCCCTTGTTCCTTTGGGGAAATCTATTGACTTGTTTTTGTGAGGTTTTTTTCACATTGGTGAAATGTATGGTGAAATTATACTTTTCTGGTCTTCATTTTCAAGATATCATAACTCACCAATTTAACAGTGTGATTAAATTGTCTTATAAATTAAGCAAGAAGCTAATATCAGAAAAGGATGGTGTGTTTTTAAATACCGTAGTCTAGTAGTTGTCATTCTCCTTTGTTTCTTTTCTTTGCACCATTAAAATATTATTCTGATAATGCCTCATAAGCCTTTGTTTTTTGAATTTAATTTATTGTTAAATTGTCGTTTTAGCTTTAATGGTAATTAAAAATAGAAATTTAAGGGTTGCCTCAATGGCAGAAAATGATGTAACCATTATACTGAGAAAGAAGACATTCCAGGGAGGATGTTGGCATTTGTGAGAATAAGAAGTTGGAGAAGAGCTGATCATGTTGTCAGTACCCTAAATTAAGCCAACCATTTAATATATGCATTAATATAAAATTAGAGCCCTTGGTTTTTCATTTTCAGATACTGTTTTAAAAGAAGACTTTCCCACCATCAGACTGAAAGAATGTCAGTATAATCTTTGAATTACAGTTCAGACTTACCAACAATAGGCTTTTTCTTCTCACCACCAGTCTTAGGTCACTTTGTGGGTGTGTTGGAATTAAGGCCTGCCAGATTTCACTCTTATTGTTTTTATTTATTTATTTTTTTTGAGACAGAGTCTCACTCTGTCACCCCGGGCTAGAGTACCCTGGTGTCAGCCTAGTTCCTAGGCTCAAGTGAACCTCCTGCCTCAGCTTCCCAGGTTGCTGGGACTACAGGCATGCACCACCACATCTGGCTAATTTTTTTCTATTTTTAGTAAAGATGGGGTCTCTCTCTTGTTCAGGCTTGTCTTGAACTCCTGAGCTCAAGTGATCCTCCTGCCTCTGCCTCCCAGAGTGCTAGGATTACAGGTGTGAGCCACCGCACCTGGCCTATGCACTCTTATTAACAAGAGCATTTTTCTCTTTTACTTGTCTTGTGACTCCAAAGCAAAACCAATATCTGAGCCATGGACTACCACTTCACCTCATACCCATTAGCCAAGGGCAGGGAAAGCCCAGTTGTCGTAGCCACCTGATGAGTACACTGAGGAATTTTGGTTTGCCCTTTTATTTATTGACTAATTGGAAAGATTGGACATTGCCAGAAAAGACTGATCCAGAGCCAGGCATTCCCTTTAAGAGTACACAAATATACCCACATATATAGATATACCTAAGATAAATTGCCTACCAGTATTTGCTGTTTAAGCAAAACATGCCCAGTGTTTGGTTCTTCACTATATTAGAATAAACTTTTCCCAAAATGGGCATTTTAGTCAGAACATAGTTTATATAAATAATATATGAGTTTGCAGTTTTGAAAATTCTTGGTATCAGGCTTTGATATCAAGTGTGTTTATAGTTTGTAATTGTTCTAGCTGCTTTTTCCTGCACAGTGACTGCTGACTCAGCTGGTAACATAATGAAGAAGCACAATCAAAGCTACCTTTGTTGTAACTGTCGAGCAGATGCTTTCCTTCTTTAATATGCACGTCTCTCTTGCAGTTTGTGATGTCTGGCTGGGGTACAGGTTATTCATTTCGATGTGAAATTGTTGACTATTCACGGTCACCCACAGCTTTGCGGGTAAGTTTCTTTTTGGAAAAACTTGTAACTCAAAATCAACGTTAAAATTTTTTGGACTCTGTGACATTGGATGTGAATTTAGAATGAGCAAATGACTCAATTATCAGATTATATGTGTCAGGGGAAATAAAGCTAAAAATTACAGGAAATAAAGTCAAGTGTATAATTTTCTGTAAAATGAAAATTAGTGCTTTTCTTTTTGAATTTCTTGGATTTAAAAATAAATTAATATCTAGTTCTCCAAAAAATTAAAAAGTAGAATTACCATTAAGATCCAGCAATTCCACTTTTGGGTATATACCTAAAAGAATTGAAAGCAGGGACTTGAAGAGATTTGTATACTCACATTCATAGCAGCATTGTTCACAATAGCTAGAAGGTGGAAGCAATCAGGTGTCCTGGGATGGAAGAAATGGATTTAAAAATGTGGTATATACATAGAATGGAATAATGTTCAGCCTTTGAAAGGACAGGAATTCTAACTCATGCTACAACATGGATGAACCTTGATGACAATTTGCTAAATGGAATAATCCAGTCACAGAAGGACAAATACTGCATGATTTCCATTTATACGAGGTACCTAGAGTCGTCAAATTTGTAGAAACAAATAGTATAATGGTTGGGGGTGTGAAGGGGAATGGGAAGTTACTGTTTAATGGGTACAGAGTTTCTGTTTTGCAAGATGAGAAGAGTTCAGCGAACGGAGGGTGGTGATGGTTGCACAGCAATGTGAATATAATTAACTGAACTGTACCCTGAAAATGATTCAGATGGTAATTTTATCATATGTGCATTTTACCAAAATTGCAAAAACTAAACTTTTCTTCCATGTAAAAAATGAAATAAATTCATATCTATGTGTGTTTCTGCAGATGGCACGTACCTGCTGGCTTTATTACTTCTCCAAATTTATTGAGCTTTTAGATACTGTGAGTACATGGTCACCACATTTATAGTAGTAAATGTTTGCTGTTTTAATGAAAGAAATAAACTGCCAAAGTTCAGTTGTCTGATGAGTTTGGTTATCTCTCTTTAGGCAGACCTGTTATCTTTTTACATTTTATTATCAGTAATTTTAGAGAATAGATAGGATAAGTTTATTTTTCAGTATTTTGCAAACCCCAAAAGACTTTTTTATATAGCTACCACTTGATTAAGATAAGCATGTAACTGTCACATACAGTGCAAAACTGTGCATCTTTGTGTAGATGGATGACAGTTGTTTTATGAATCAAGTTTAGAAAGCAAAGAACAGAGGATATAAGTTACACCTGGGGTATCAGTAATTTTGGGAATGCCAAAACTATTTCCAGCTGCCTTTTTGAAGTCTGTGCTTATTGGGCCCTGTTTCTTCGTACTTCAGATCCTAGTGAGGATCACCTCTGAACTTGCATGACTGAATCCAGTGGTTCTCAAATTTTAGCATGCATTACAATCCCCTGCAGGGCTTGTTAAAACACAGATGCCTAGACCCCCACCCCCACAGTTTCTGATTCAATAGGTCTTGAGTGGAGCTCCAGAATTTGCATTTCTAACAAGTTCTCAGAGAGTGCTAGTACTGTTGGTCCATGGAGCACACTTAGAGAACCTGTGCGGTTTCAGCCTTCATGGTGCAGTAGAATTAATTGCATTAGGGAAAACCAAGCCAAACCAAGCCATTTGATGCCAAATGATCTATAGTAGAGAACAGGCATGGCTATTTTAGAAACATTTCTTGGATATTTAATATGCAGCCAAGGTTGAGAAATCATTGATTTAGTCCAGAGCCCTCACTCTGAAAAAAAAAAATTGAAGCCAAGAAGTTAAGTGACTTACCCAGAGGAATGCTGATACAGACTGGGACTAGGACCAGATCGATAGTTTATGGCTTTTTCTGTTGTGCCACACTGCCTTCCTCCATGTGCATAAGTGAATGCATTTTGGCTTCCTTGTCTCTGCTTTGCAGGTTCTCAGTGCTAGCTTCCATATGGAAACTGTTGCTGTGTCTATGTCCCCTAAACTACATTTCTCAAATAGTCCTATTAATACTTTTCTTTGTACAATTCTGTGTATTCCTGTATTTTTTTTTCTCTTGGAAGATGGTCCAGAATGTAGTCCTGTATTTAAAAGTCTAACTTAGCACTGAATTTTGCTGTAGAATATTTTTTAAACATCTTTTGTTTGTAGGATTTCTACAAACCACAGGATATGTTCAGTCCTTCGTTCCTCTTCTCATTTTTCCTTAGCAGCTTTGCTTCTTTTTTATCGTATTTCTCAAATTAACTCTTTGAGTTTTTCCACTGGTGGTTTTTTTTTTTTACACTAATAGTATTCTTTCAATAATTTTTAGCCATATTCTTCACTTTATATCTTTGATTTTTCAGACTGTGTAAAATTTCTTTTCACCTTTTTATTGGTTCCTCCCATGACTAGGCATTCTACCTAAATTACTTTATGCTGTTTAATTTTTGAGCTATCCCTTGCAAAATCAGATGCTTCTATAAGCATTCTATGACTTTCAAAGCAAATTATGATATGATATAGTTTGTACTTTGCCAATATTTTTGTAATACTTTATAAATTACCCTATGCTTTTATATGAACTTGATATTCTTTAAATTATTTCAGATCTTTTTTGTTCTGCGTAAGAAAAATAGCCAAGTGACTTTCCTTCATGTCTTCCATCATACCATCATGCCATGGACCTGGTGGTTTGGAGTCAAATTTGCTGCAGGTAGCCAAGGGAAAATTGGGATCATGTGTTATAAATGATAACATTTGCATATTCTATGAACAAAAATTTTATCCTTAAATGTGATTTATAAGAAACTAAAAAAATCAAAGAGTCACTTTGGTTAAACTTTTGACTTTCATTATTATCTGAAACATAAACATAGGATTCTTAATTAGATTCTCCCCACTCTTTAGATATGTATAACTTTTGGGCACATTCTTCTACACATATTTTTAGTTGTTTTGCTTGGATTTTATTTGAGTCTTATTAAATGTCTTTAAGTAAAGAAATAAATAAGTAAAATTGGCTTTATAGGAGTATAGTTAGATATGATCTCAGGAAGTTAGAATGTTTAGCTCATGTTCCATGTCTTGTTTGCCTTCAAATTTCTAGTAGCTGACACACACTCCAGCCCCTGACGGCTCTTTAAAGATGCATCAAATTGTGGTTATCCCAACTTCCCAAAGCATCTTACTATATTGAAGGATCCATTGATACTGTTTTTAAGGTCAAAAATAGTTTAAGTCAAAAGCTTGGCCAACAAGCTCTTTTGTTTGTTTCATTTTATTCTTCTGAACATCTAGAATCGAAGAAAACAGTTCCACTTTACAGAATGTAAATAGTAGAAAATAATGTTTCCTTTTTGCTCATGTGTTGTATGAATTGGCATTTCTGTTCAGTCTTATGTGTGGAAGTAATTTTATCCTGTCATAACATTTTAAATAATGTTATCCAAAGGACATATTTTTACCTTAGCAAAATTTGGTTGAGGGATTCGTTTTTTCCAGTTTCTTAAATTTAAGAAGTCTTTAAGTAGGTCTGTACCCCATATTAGGCAATGCTTTAATATTTCTGTCAATTGCTTGCCTGTATTAGGCATTCTGACTCTGCTAGACTAAAAGAAAAGGGGAGCCACAATTGAGGAACTCTTATTTGAGTTCTAGACCCTCTAGGCATGGGAGGAGGGAGAATGCACCTGGCTCAGAGCATGAAAAGGACACAGATAAGCCAGTGGCAGGAAGGGGATGCCAGAATTCAGAGGAGCCACAGAGGCTGTGAATCGTGGGTTAGGGACTGTTTCTACCATAGCTTACAGGCTTCAGATTTTCCAGTTGTGTAAAGTACTTCCTTGCCCCAAGTTGGCATTTATCTCTTGAGAAATTTTTTTTAAGTAAATGTAGCTGTTTTTCTTATGATGTATGTTCATGTAAAAATTTAACTTAAATTGCGACAAGATAGTCTTAGCTGTGTCCATTTCTAAAATCAAGGGTAGCTATATTATTTGGTCTCCATTATTTTACTTCTCCTTATTTTCTGTGTTTTTGCTTCCTCACATATGCATGGAGTCCCTGTCAGTTCTTTCTACAGTGATATACATTGACACCTTATTTGTATTGATGAGAAATTGGAAAATACCTAAACATTCACTGAGAGTGATTATGATTTCTTGTATATGTATAATTGGGAAATGAAAATGATATTGAGAGGCATTTAGCTTATCTTCTCTGTTAAGCAGTGTGACTCCTAAATTGTCAGAAATAAATGACTAATTCTATTTTTAAAGGATGCTAGAAAAAGTGCTTTCACACCCTTAGAATTTATTTATCTTCGTTTCTTCCATGAGACCAGGCTACTATATCACAACACTGAAAAAAAATATAAATAGAAAAAAAGATTAGAAGGCAATATTCCAGAATATAAACAGAAGTGATTTGGATATTGAAACAAAAAGTGATTTCCCTTCCCTTCTTTATTTTCCCTGCCATTCTCTGTATTTTTCAATTTTTCTATATTAAAGAGTTCAATAATGGGAAAAATAAATTTTATTTAAAGAATAGAGTTGAACATTTTTCTAATTTCTGTGTTTGAGTCCATTAATAGTCTAGCTTCCATTTCAAAAACAAACAATGGTTTTCAATAATGAAAATTTAGACTATGATATATCTCAACTTTTGGACGTTACCATGGTTATGGACATCAATGGGTTCCTTATCCACAGCTTAATCCCCTTTCTTCTTCACAAAATGTGCATAGTAGAAAATAATGTTTTCTTTTCTCTCATATTTCCATGAGTTGGCATTTCTGTTCAGTCTTATGTGTGGAATTCTAGTAAACACTTGTTTAGCATACCTGATACCTATTCAATGACAAGCATAGCCACAAGCGCTATTTCTAGAAATGTGGTTTGGCACCAACTTCCATTCCTGGAATGAAACTGTCCAGTTTAAACTATTTGTAAAAACTTGAGCGCAGCTGGTCTTTAGCATTTAATTTCCTGTTTGTCTGCCATATTCCTTGCTGGGATAATGGCAATCCAACTTTTCTCTTGAATATGATGAAGATATTTCTGTGGCAGGTTTTTATATTAATTATGCATATACTCCCTCCAAGAGATATGGAGAATTGTGATAATTACCTAGGTGGTGCCTTTATTTTTTTCAAAATAATTCCCCAGGTGATTCCTTTATTTTTTCCAAAGCAAAAGAATAAAATGTGACAGCACTAATTGTAATTCATTTTGAGATGTTTGTTTTTAGATTCATAGTCATATAGAAAGCAGGCTTAGAAGATACTTTATTAGAAAAGCCTCTCAAAGAGACATAATGCATTATTAATTAAAATGTGATTATTCTGTAAATAAACTTAAAGTAACTTAGAAAATAATCATAACTAGAGAAAGTAAATATGTTGATTTTATTTGATAGCTTATTTTGATCAGTAACCCTTAGCTACACTCGTGCTTTGTTAAATCCCTGTCTATAGGATCCTCATTTTCAGACATTTAAATGGTAAAAGTGTTGAAATGGAAAATAGACATTGCTCTACCAAATCATGGGAGAGGTGTCTTAGTAGGAAAGGCTCTCATATAGTTCCATGTCAAGGGTGAAATAGATTTCTTGTGTGTATATTATCGTGATGCACAAATAGACTTGAGAGGTATTTGGCTCATCCCATGTTAAGCAGCTTGACTCCTAAACTATCAGACATAGACAACTATTCCATTGTTAAGTTATCCTACAAAGGGTGTTTTTATACCACTGGAATTTATTTATTCAAATTTCTTTTGGGAAAGAAGATCAGTCCAAATGTAAATAATAAAAGCTGGAAAGTTGATAGTAAGCTTCATTAATTCAGTTCCTCCTGACTTGAAATTTGTGATAATTAAGAGATTAGCTAAAATTTGATTTACTCTAGTCAGAAGGAGACAGTTTATGAAGCACAGTATAGCATAAATGAGGCTTGGAGGGAATGTTTAACTATTTACAAGTAATTATTCAAAACAGGTTATTTTAAAGGATTTCTTTAGCAGTGGTAGTATCTAGAAATATCTAGAATAGCTGCAATTATGAATAATTATTAAAAAGTAATTTCTACTGTGTTTTATGACATTTTTCCTTAGAAGATTATATTAGAAGTGATATATTTGTATTTTCCTTTTAACTTTCTAAAGTTTATAGTATGTATGAATTCAATCCTTCTTCTACCACAATTAGTCCAAATTTATAAGGTTTTGCTTTATTTCTAGAATTAAAGAATACTGGTATTAAGAAAATAGAATATTTTAGAGAAAAATTTAAATTCCAGGTCAACGTTACTAGTTGAGTCAGGTTGTACATAAAGAATACAGATTTCAGCCGGGTACGGTGGCTCACGCCTGTAATCCTAGCACTTTGAGAGACCAAGACTGGAGGATTGCTTAAGCTCAGGAGTTCAAGACCAGCCTGAGCAACACAGTGAGACCTTGTTTCTACAAAATATACAAAAATTAGCTGGTTGTGGTGGCACGCACCTGTGGTCTCAGCTACTTGGGAGGCTGAGGCAGGAGTATTGCTTGAGCTCAGGAGTTTGAGGTTGCTGTGAGCTATGATGATGCCACTGTACTCTACATGGGGCAATAGAGTGAGACCCTGTCTCAAAAAAAAAAAAAAAAAAAAGAATACAGATTCTTCTAGATTGTTCCTCATAGGAAAAAGACCCTAAAGAAGATTTTTTTTGGGTTTTTTTTCCCATAATCAACCTGTTACCCCTTGCCCTGTACTATTATCATAGCTAAAGACAACTGAAATACCCTTTTCTTTGTTTCTGTTCTAAATTGAAGGTGATCAGTAGGAGATGTGGTAAAATTAAAAGAGGAAAACCAAGATGGGAAGGCATAATCAAATGAAAGTAGTAAGCAAGGGTGGTTTAACAGTTAATAGATATTTATTTTGGAAAAACAATAATTGATTAAAGCAGATTTGACATAGCTTACTAATGAAAGCCAGTGGTTTTATTGCCAAGATTATTTAATGAAAATTATTGATGGTGGGAAAAGCGAATTTGATTTCACACAATGACATGTACAAAATATTCTTAGCATCTTTATTTAAAATAGCCCAAATTAGAAATAACCCAAATGTCTTTCAATAAGAGAATGGATAAATAGTGATGCGTTCACATAGTGTAAAACTACACAGTAGTAAAAAGACAGACTACTAATATATACGCTAACATGCATGAATGGAAACATTATGTTGAGGCAGGCACAAAAGAGGTTATCCTATGTAATTCCATTTATGTGAAGCTTAATAACAGGCAAAACTAATAGTTGATGATAGAAGTCAGAATAAAGGTTATCTTGGGAGGGGTATATTCTTCAAAGGGACACATGGCAATCTCATGTAGTGTTGGAAATGTTCTATATCTTGATTTTGGTGGTTATATGGATATATACATCTGTGAAAAAGTATCAAATTGTACACTTAAGATTAATGTACTTTGTGTAATTTATGTTAATCCTCACTAAAAATTGAATTTTACTATTATTTAGCAGCATAACATATTTAAAAAGTAACTCAACTAAGTTTGCTAAATAAACCCAAATCATAAGGCCATCTTAAGGTAAAGATATAACAAAAGAAATAAAGATGTGCTAATTTACTTTATAAGATTTGTGTATTTCATGAAATATATTATCCAGCTCTCTCTAATGTTTTGACTGTTTAACAGGATTGATATTTTCTTCCTACTAAAATTTGAGAGATAATTATACTAAAATCTCAGTTCAGACAAAAATGTGTTTCATTTTAGGGAACAATGCCCCCATGTTATAACAATTTTATTTTCCAGGTGGTTTGGGAACATTCCATGCCTTTCTAAATACAGCTGTACATGTAGTCATGTATACCTATTATGGGATATGTGCATTGGGACCTGCCTACCAGAAGTATTTGTGGTGGAAAAAATATTTGACATCATTACAGCTTGTGAGTAATTAATTTTCTTCCTAACCAGATATAAAACTAAACTGGAGTCACTTGTCTTTACTGTGACTTGAATTAGGATATTCACTAAATAAAGAACAAAGTTTACAAAACAATGGGGGTGGGCCGGGCGCGGTGGCTCACGTCTGTAATCCTAGCTCTCTGGGAGGCCGAGGTGGGCGGATCATTTGAGCTCAGGAGTTCGAAACCAGCCTGAGCAAGAGCGAGACCCCATCTCTACTAAAAAATAGAAAGAAATTAATTGGCCAACTAAAATATAGAAAAAATTAGCCGGGCATGGTGGCGCATGCCTGTAGTCCCAGCTACTCGGGAGGCTGAGGCAGAAGGATCGCCTGAGCCCAGGAGTTTGAGGTTGCTGTGAGCGAGGCTGATGCCACGGCACTCTAGCCGGGGCAACAGAGTGAGACTCTGTCTCAAAAAAAAAAAACAATGGGGGTGTAGTGTCTGGCCCCTATATGGCATGCCATCATTATTCTTTCTACGTTAAATGAACTTTATCGGAAACTTTGTTGAAAATAAAACATATTTGGTAACAAACAGTCTCAGACAAATAAACCAGTATGTGTAGTTTTATATCATCTTTATATTACTTTATACATTTATACAACAATAAATATATTTATGATCAAAATAATCCCCAAATTATGTGACCCTCAATAAGCATAATACTAAATTAGAAATTAGAAATTCTGTATTCTAGATCTAAGTGACTTTGAGGGAATGATGAGCCTTCCTGTGTCCCTACCTATGTAGTCCTAACATTTATTAGTCTGTCTTCCTCAAATCAATAAAAATTATTGTGAGAATTAAATGTGTAGAGTGGTAGGCCACTGTATATGCATTATGTAATTTGAATACTACCTGTTAGTAAACAATGTTTGAAATAGCAAAGGCCTCAGTTTAGACCTAATCATACCTTTATATTATTAATTCTAAAAATATATGGCATTTAATTTTTTTGAAGAATTACTGTGAGTTTGAGATGGTGTTTTGCTTTAAATTTTATTGATTTCTATTAAAAGGAGAATCCTGCCATCCTTATATTTCCACTTTTGCAGTTTGTAGAAACTCAGTATCATATTCTGCTAGTAACATCAAGGAGAAAGTATGGATTTGGGTTTAGTCTGTTGAAGCTTAATTTTTATTAAAATCTATAACTTGCTAAATGAAATTTGAAATGAAATTCATATAATATGTTCTCCCAGGTGAGAGATTGATGTTTTAATTTTGTAAGGATCCTAAATCAAGATCAGAGTATGTCCTTGCATAGTTACTTATTGTATCTGAAATTGGCAATTCTAAATGCCTAACCATAAGGAAATGGTGAAATATATTATTGTAATTCATACTTTGGAATACTATGAAGTCATGAAAATTATTCACCATTGCTTTCTTTCAAAGTATTTTTTCTTATTGTGTGGGCTCATTGTACAAAAATTAGAACACCTAATTTAGCAAAAAAAAAAAAAGATAAACGTAATTCCATCACCCAGGGATAATCAGTGCTGATATTTTTATTTTGTTCTCATCCATCTTTTCTCTCTTATGCATATATGTGTGTACCTTTGACATGATTTGTATTATCCTGCATATGCAATTTTATACTAGGTTTTTTTTTCCCACTTAACATACTCTTAAATGTTGTGAAAACTTTTTAATAATGTTGAAAAATACTTATGTGGAAAAAAAGGGTAGACATTTGTTATAGCAAAGGTGCCAATTATACAAAAACACACACATGCATAGAACATTGAGGACATTGCTTTGCCTTTCCAAGGTTTTGTTTCCTCTTCTGCAAAATGAGAGGAATCATTGTGGTTACTCTGCAGGGATATCATAAAAGTTCATTAAGGTAATGCAAGGAAAGGTGATGATGATAAGGATAAAATGATAATAAATCGAACTGTGAAAAAAAATCTTAACCATAGATGGATTGTGGATAATTATCTAGTTCTTTATAGAGTTTTACTTTTCTAAAATATCCATACAACATGTGTTGCCTTTTAATCAGGAAAAATGATAACCAAAAAATCTGAACATTAGCCTATAAAGTATCCCTCTTAGGACTGTGTAGTTATGTTTTGTTTCACGGAGCCCTTGAGTACTGCTAGGAGGGCCACCAGTGCTCTTTCATTCCTTGTGGATTCTCTCCCTCAGTTGGCAGCTAAGACACAATTTTATCTATGACAGTAGAGGACAAGTGGCAGATATGAGGAGTCTGGGATGCTTTGGTTCCTACAAAATTAGAGTCGCTCTAATTAAAATATTTTCATTTTCCCAAAATTGAGATACCTGGCGTAAGAACAGGACAAAATATTTGAAATTAAAATGGTCCTGGAAAATTAGGCTACCAGGTAGTGATCCCATATGCATTTCATCAGCGTCAAGTCAGAGATTCCAAAGAAAACCTGCTATGTTGGTGTTCTGAGTAGTAGAAGGGTTGCTGTATGCACAGCTCCAGGAAACATTTAAATAGGGCCCCCTGGAATTTTGCAGTTTGACAGGACTGAATAGTGGTTCCCGACTCCCATCTGGATTTTGGCACTGTACCACCTATTACCACTTTCAGGGAGGCTAGATTTCAACATGAACCTCCCTGCCCAACAGTACACTCCATGCGCTTGGGGAGTGTGTAAACATAAGTAGGCAAAGAATTGTAACTGTTCATATCTGAACAATTTTTTTTCACTTTTTCATCTTTTAGGTCCAGTTTATTATTGTCACCATCCACATAGGCCAGTTCTTTTTCATGGAGGATTGCAAGTACCAGTTCCCAGTCTTTCTGTACATCATTATGAGTTATGGGTGCATCTTTCTGCTGCTTTTTCTCCATTTTTGGTACCGTGCTTACACCAAAGGTCAGAGGCTGCCCAAAACTGTGAAAAATGGAAACTACAGAAACAAAGATCACTGAAATACAAGCAAAACATGAATCTATGATTGAGACTGATATCTTGTCTTCCTTGACAATCAAGAGATATTTACCTATGCAGTGCATTTTGTATATTTTTCACAACTAAGAGCTTGTATTTTTATGATAAGTTAATTGGAATTTCTGGTATTTGAGAGCCCAAAGCTCCCAGGTAACAGTCTTCTGATAATTAGAGCCTAGAGCAGCCTGAAGTTTTTTAGCTGCTTTTAAACCTAATCTAAAGGTTTTGTTTAATACATTTTGTTACAGTGAAAGGAAGATGTGAAGCAATACTGTACTCTTCAAGGAAGTCTGTTAAACATGAAAAATACCAAGTATTTTGAACACAGACAGAGATCCATGCAGTACAATAGATTCTTTCTGCTGGGTCTGGAAACCTCTAACTTTGGGCTCTGGCTTTGTCATTTGTTGCTAATATTCAGAAGATACTATATTTACTCTAGAGTTAAATTCCCATTCTAAAGAGCTAACATAGTGAACATTAAGTGAATTTTTGATAAGTTGTCATTTAAAATCACTAATGATAATTTTTAAGGAATCTTTTGAGTCGCCACTACCAGTTTTGATAAGACTTCCTTTTGTTGTGCGTAAGACACTTTAGTTGTACACAGTGTTTCAAAGTAACAGTCCTTTCAGTTAGTGATGCACTGAACACTAAAGTTCAGTTAATATTTTGAAAACAAGGTGATTTGTTTTGATGGGTTCACAAACATTTTGCTCTTACTATTTTATCATTAACTTTGATCTCTGGAAAGAGGTGAATTTATTAATGAAAAAAGTACTGTGTAGCTCGGTGGGAAAAATTTTTTATCTGTTTTATTAATACTTTCTCATATTGTCATGGCTTATAGGATTACTTTGGTTAAATATATATTGGTTAGCTCCTTAAATGTTCATATCATTGGCACACTGTAGGTACCCCCAAATCATAAATAATTTTAGACCATCCATTATACACAATCTCCAGATATGGGTTACAGTGCCTTGTGAAGCCACTGGAAATGGTGGCACAGAGAATATCTGGGGAAGATTCCATCATGTAAGTAAGGGCTGTTCTACTTTGAGATAGAGACAGACTACATAATAGTTATAGATTCTCTAGTTAGTGTTATAGATACACTGCATGAAAAAGTATTTTCCAGAATTGTAAATTAATTCATAACTTGGATTTCTTTTTTTCAGACCTGTAAACGATATAATGAAGGACTGAATTCATTTAGCATAGGTTTTGTTTCTTATAAAATTGCTGCTTCCTAAAATTCTCTTGTTCTCACATTCTCTTATCAGAGAACCAGAACTGCTGGTGAATAGAGTTTTGTCCAAGAAATAGCAATATTTGGACATTTGTGAATGTTTCCCTATTGCTTTTTTTTTCTTGTTTTATTTATACTCAAATTTGTAGGACTGCTTATGTTTGTAAGACTTTAAACAATTAGTACTTAAGGCCCCAGTTATTGTGTAGCACACAGGGATACTTATTGTACAACAAAACCTAAGTTTTACTCAATATCATGGCCTTTAATCTTCACACTTACCAGATTCATTTATTTGCCTTTAAGTGACCTTTTTTGATTTCACTTGCTTACAATAGGAGAAGAATAGGGTTGATAAGTGGGAGAAATTTCATATTTTTTAAGTAAAGAATAAAGAACAGGAGAGCATAGCTAAAAGAAGCAGTTGTTCTAATTTATTTCACTATAAAGGTCTCAGAATTCCTTAAGTGTTTTTCAGTTTTGGATCTTCATATCCAACCTATGCTAAAATGAGAAGATATGGTAGGTGCTGTTACACATACACATAATTTTCAAAGACACGAGTAGGATAAGGACCAAAAGGAGGCAAAAATAAAAGAAGAAGATAAAACAGGGGAGTTTAATTTATTTCTTAAGTACTTTCTGACTGCATCATACAACCTCTCTAACCTTCCTGTAGTCATTAAAATGTTTGCCTTGCCTATGAACTAACATGTGATAAAACCACATTCTCAAGTATATGAACAGAAGTAAAGAGGTACAATGTTACAAAAGAAATCACAGCTGGCAGAAATATCCTCCGTATAAACATCAGTAGATGCAAATGACTGTCACCAGATACAGAATTTGTATGGGCAATATTTTATTAAAAGGATTCTGTGTGGTCACATAGAGTGTCTATTGGGGTTTCATCTTACTTTTCAGGATTTTATTGCCTAAACGTTTGCTTACCTAACAAAAAGCCCAGTTACAAAATCTAGTTTATTACACAAAGCTCTATGAATCCTTGAGGAACTATATCTATACTGTAAATAAATACAAATACAGATTTTTAAATATTTATGGAACATTGCCATTTTACACTCTTAATTCTTATTCAGTAGAATTTTTAATTGAGTATACTATATTCTGAGATAAATTATGAAATTATGAGGTATATTCTTTCAGTTGCCCGTTATTTCTGTTAACTTTTTAAAGACTGGAAAACTCTGTGGATGTTGTCAAAGTGTGGGTTTGTTTTTCTCTGTGTATTATAATAAATTTGTGGTACTGCATGTATATATGTGTGTGTGTGTATATTTCTTTTTGGAATCTAGCTGCATGTGTTTGTATGTGTAGGCCGTTTTAATTTGAATACTCACCAAATCAGAGTATTTTACATATATGTTGTACATGTGCTGCGTTCAGAGCCCTGTTGCCTAAGACATAATTGGGACCTCCTGGAGCTTACAGACTAGCAGATGAAATTAAGCTACAGAGCAGCAGATGATTGATGCCAGATGAGTGACAGTCCTGCCATTTGCAAACAGGGAAGGCTCTATGAAGGATTTGAATTTGAGTTCTGTGTTTAAGATGTACAAAATTTCAAGATGAGTGTTGGGTTAGTGGGCAAGGTGTTTTAAATGAAAAGGAATACCAGATTTAAAAAGAATAGTTTTGCCATCTCTACTGAAATAATGGCTCTAGCTAATGATCATCACCAGTTGCTAAAACAATTAGGTGAAAAAGGTTGACAGGGGAAGTTTATAATGAATGACTTATACCTACACAGCCTGAACCCACTGATCAATCTTACTATCATTCAAAGTGGGACAACCAGATATTGTGTCTCTTAATGTGCTATAATACTATGAGGTATTCTCGCCAAAATTTGTTTAAAACTTGAATCTAATCAGTCCTCTATTTCTAACCTACCAGTTGCAGGAATACAGTGGATAGAGGAAGATGTTAAAAGACACCAAGAGGATACAGTCAGCCAAATCTAGAATGTAGGAAATTCTATAGGACAAATGACCTAGTTTCTTCAATAAATAAATGGCATTTTTAAAAAGGAACAGAGAAGGGAACTTTTATAGATTAAAAAAGACTTAAGATATGCTAACCAAATGTCATTTGGATCCTGATTTGAACAGATCAAATCATAAAAGGGCATTTTTGTAACAATCAGATACAACTGAATATGAACTAAATATTAAAAGATAAGAAATTATTAATGTTGGGTGTGCTTACTGTATCGTAGATATATTCTTAAAGTCTTTGTGAGAGGTATATGCTGAAGTATGTATATGTAAAATGATAGGTTGTCTGTGTGCATTTTAATACACTCTAGTAAAACAAAAGGGAGGTGTTGATATCTGTTAAAGTTGGGTAACAGGCTTGGTTCATAGGAGTTTGTTATACTCTTCTCTCTACTTTTGTGCATGTTTGGAATTTTCCAGCTTTTAAAAAGCATTTTTCATATATCATAATGTTCCATAAGATGTTATTTTAAATTCCAAGTTAGGAATCAAAATGATGGAAGTGACATGATTATTCACCAGTGGTCAGTCAGTCCTTAAGAGCACTCACTGCATCTAAGTGTTGTAAGAAACTTTAAAATGCCTGGATATGGTCCCTACCCTTAAGAAGTCATACAGTATAGTTAGAAAAAGACAGGCCTACATAAAAATTTAAGGAAAACTAAGGCAGCATACATATTGACAAATGAAAAGTTTATTACAGATTTGCAATCTCTATTTTCCTAATGTTACATGGTTCGTGTTGCTGAAACAATAAAGAATGTTCATTGAGAGCCACTGAAGATTTTTGATCAGAGGAGTAACCTGATCACTCTGGTTATGAGAGGCTCTGGAGAAGAGTCCCTTACGTGGAACCCGAGGCTCCCTGTCACCACCATTTAATAATACTTCCTTTTTGTTGGAAGCTGTTGGGTGTAACAGACTGTGATTGTTGCCTATCTAAAGCAGCATACCATACAGCTAAGTGCTCTGGGGAGGGGCAGGGCACAGAGAAAGTTTGCATATACTGTGTGCCACAAGGAAAGAATATGTCTTCATATGCCTCCAAGGGTACCAAATAAGATAGAGTCTAGGTCTGTTTCCTTCTAAAAGACTTTCCCAGGAGCCCACACAGCAGCTTCTACCTACATCTCAATGGTCAACACTGCCTTATGGCCACCCTTAGCTGCAAGGGAAGCTGGGAAATATAATTTTCTAGATGGGCACATTGTCATCTCCAATAAATCAGATTCTATTAGTGAGAAAGAAGGTAAGAAATGAAGTTTGAGTAGGCAACTGATGTAACCGCATTCATCCATGTTTGTAGAGCTTTTTAAAATTCGATTCTTTTCTGTGTCTTCCATGGAGCATTCCCAACACATTATTGTTTTTGGCATTGGGGAAGGAAATGTTTCCTCTGGCTGTCTGGCCACCATTCTGGTATTATATGGATCAACCAGTTGTAGTTATAGGCCCTGCAGAGCAGAAAAGAAGTGCCCTTCATGCCTGCCTGCTACAGGAGGAGCATGAGACCCCTTCGCCCTCATGACCATCTGAGAAACCATCAGAGAGGTAGACAGGGTCTCGTCCCTGTGTTCTCATCACAAAATACTGCCCTTTTATATATTTATTAGCTACTTCTCTTTTATCTCTGACAGTCTTCCGTGCCTGTCCTTTGCCCATTTTTCCATCAAGATTTTTGTATTTTTTTTAACAAGGGCTCTTTTTATAGTTTTTATAGTTACATAGCAACCTTTTGCTTTTTCATTTTACAATATAGCATTTTAAAATGTTTTAAAACATTTTTGTTTTTACATTCACTTTTATTTTTTCTAATCGCTAATTTCCACATTAAAAAAATAAACATTTATTTATAGTTTTAAAATAACCACACACCCATTGTGTGTGGATTGCTACTAAAAAAAAAACCAAACAGAAAATAACAAGTGTTGGAGAGGATATGGAGAAACTGGAACCCTTGTGCACTGTAAAATGGTACAGCTGCTATGAGAAACAGTATGGTGGTCCCTCAAAAAACTAAAAATAGAATTACCATTTGATCTAGCAATTTTACTTTTGGATATATACCCAAAATAATTGAAAGCAGGGTCTTAGGTATTTGCATGCGGTGTGCTCCTATTCATAGCAGCATTATTCACAATAGCCAAAAGGTGCAAGCCACCCAAATGTTTATTAACAGATGAATGGATAAACAAAGTGTGCTGTATACATACAATAGAACACTATTCAGCTTTAATAAGGGACAAAATTCTGAAACATGCTACAACAGAGATGAACCCTGAGGACATTGTGCTAAATGAAATAAGCCATTCACAAAAAGTCAAGTGCTATATGACTCTAATTACATGAGGTCTTTAGCATAAATTCATAGAGACAGAAAGTAGAATGGTGGTTGTCACGGGTTGGAGAGAGGATGATGTGGAGAATCGTTGTTTAATGGGTACAGAGTTTCAATTTTGCAAGATGAAAAGAATCTGGAGATCAGTTGCACAACGATATGATTGTACTTAACACGACTTCCTGTACACTTATAAGTGGTTAAGATGGTAGCTTTTATGTTTCCCCTTCTCCTTTGCATTTACCATGTTTATCAGATTTGATACCAGTTATGCTAGCATTGTAAAAGGAGATGGGAAGCATTTGAGTTTTAAAAATCTTTAGAACGCTTTCACACAGCATAAGAATTGTATATGATTTTAAAGAATCACTCAGGTTACTCTCTAGCTTCCTTCTTCCCAGATATCATTGCTGGAATTCTCCATCTCTTACACATTACCTGACCCCACCTTGCTATAGACCCCAGTCCCTCCTCAGCATTCTTTTGGTGGTAACTCTTTTTTTTTTAGACAGAATCTCCCTCTGTCGCCCAGGCTAGAGTGCAGTGGCATTATCATATCTCACTGCAACCTCAAACTCCTGGACTCAAATGATCCTCCTGCTTCAGCCTTCCTAGGAGCTGGGACTATAGGAGTGTACCACCACACCCAGCTATTTTTTTTTCCTATTTTTGGTAGAAATGGGGTCTCACTATGTTGCAAGAGCTGATCTTGAACTCCTGGCCTCGAGGGATCCTCCCACCTCAGCCTCCCAAAGTGCTAGGATTACAAACGCAAGCCACCATGCCTGGCCTGGTGGTAACCCTTAATCGTTACCACTGCTCTCTATTTCAAACCCATTCCCAGTGCTGCAATAGACCAGGTTCTAGTGGTGCCACATCTTATGATGGCAAAGGAGCAGAGCCTTTTGAGTAGGGGGAGAATGAGGGTAAGCCCTCTGCTCAGACACTTCCCTCCTCTCTCCTCTTACCCACCCTGTGCCCCTCCCATCAGAGATCCAAATAAATTTCCAGCTCCTACCCCCTCTTTCTCTTTCCCTAGAGCCTCTCCACTCTACTTTTGAAAGCTTTTGAAGTCTATTTGTTTCTTGGCTGTGTGTTCCTAAAGTCTCATTATCAATTTAAATCTTACTTTTGTATTTCCCTACTAGGCATAAAAGAAAAAAGGGGAACAGAGAGTGGGGGCTGGGATGGAGAGCTTAGGAAGGAGCCCATTAACTGGATTTCCCATTGTATGCAGAAATCTTTGGAGAGCCGGAAAAATGGGTGTGTCTTTAGTGACAGGAAGTGACAGTGACATTTCTCAGTCACCACCCTAGAACATGCTACTTGTTAACTCTTTCTAAACTATACTGCAAAGAGCCTTCCAGCTGGAATATTGGCGTGCACTCTTGACCCAGCCAATCTTTTTTGTATTATTCAACATTCATTTTTGAATGTAGATCTGATTATGTCTTTGTCCTGCTTAAGCCCTTAATGGCTTCCTATTACACTGAGAATGAAGACTAGACTAAAACCCTTAACTTGCCCTCAAGGCCCTATGGAGTCAGCTCTGCCCAGCTTCCAGCCACCGTTGCTATATATAGACCTCAGCATTCTTTTGGTTTCTGAAATGTTCGAAGTTTCTCTCTTTGCCTGTGTCTGGAACCTGCTGGCTGGACTACCTTCCTCTATGCCCCAGCCCACTCCCATCACCTCCCCCCCACTATATTCATAAATCCCTTACCCTTGGCCTGAGTAACTTCCACCCACTTTTCAGACATTAGATCTCAATTCATATTTTAGGGCAGCCTCTTTTCAGCTACCTAGAGTATACCAGAATCCCTGTTATATACCTAGAACTCAGTGTGCGTATTTTTGGAGCACTTACACTATTTTTAGTTAAATGTTTGACCACTTGATTCACATTTTTCCTCCCCAGTAAGACTGTAAGCTCCATGAAGGCCAGGACTGTGGGTGTCTTGCTTAAAATTCTACCCCCTGTGCTTAGCATAACCCTGCATAGAGTAAGCATTCAAAAAATATTTGTCAATACAGAAATATAAAAGATGTGAGTCTCGTATCACATTGTGTCAGTGTTGAGGTTTAGGGGAGTCAATAAAATAATACCTTATTTTTCCCCTGCCTGCATTTGTAATGAATTTAGAGATAGGATGCAGGAGCCAGGCAGATAGCAGTAAGAACCTCTCTTTATTACTGAAGAGAAATAAATACAATTTCCTATTAAAAGGAATGGGGGCTCCCTAGAGAAATGTTTGATTCCAGGTCTGGAGCAGGTAATATACAAGATGAGCTTGAAACATCTTGTTCTGGCAGAAATAAAGATACTATTCAAAGATTAATGGGCTATATCAAAAGGACACAAGCACTGGTTTCAAAAAGAAACATGACAGTAATGAATCATAATTCATGAAATAAAGAATTCATGAGTCTATAATGATACTCAAAAAAGTAGGCAGTGGAGTAGAGGGGAGGAAAGTTCTCTTAACTGAAGAATGGCTGTTAGGAAATGTAGGTGGAATGGTAGAATTAGAAAACCACTATTTGCCAACACCAATGTATTAACTCATATACATAAAGATTATCAAAACCATTGGGTAAAAGTTTGTTGGGGAACAGGATATTTGTATGATCTTGCAATATCACCCCACAGATTACTTATTAAATATAAAGGAAAAAAAAAGATACCTTTACAGTAGAAAGATCTGGTGGGCACCACCCTACCCAAGTGATTAAATTTAGGGATAAGGGGACAAACTGACACTATGTTCTTCCTGACGTGCTGCCGTTAGAAGTACACATCATCTACATATTCTTGCTAAATGTTCAACATGAATCTAATCATAAGGAACCACCATTTATGGGGCATTCTATGATACCAGTAGTCTAGAGTTTTCAAATTGTCAGTTTAGTAAAAAGGAGAGACTATTCTAGATCATGGAGAATAAAGAAACAGAACAACCAAATGTAGTATGTGGTCTTTAAAATAGCTATAAAGAAAATTTTGAGGTAAACCAGAAAAATTTAAATATGGTAATTAGGTAATATTATTGTATGTTTTGGCTCTCCAAAAACTTAACTACTATTAGCTTTCATATTTTGTATGTTATATGTATTATATACTGTAGTCTTACAATAAAGTAAGCTAGAGAAAAGAAAGTATCAAGAAAATTGTGCAGAAGAGAAAATACATTTACTATTCATTAAGTGGGAGATCGTCATAAAGGTCTTCATTCTCATCATCTTCACATAGAGTAGGCTGATGAGGAAGAGGAAGGTGAGTCTTGCTGTCTCGGGCAGCAGAGGTGGAAGAGGTGAAAAGGGAAGCCGGAGAGGCAAGCACACTCAGTGTAACTTTTTTTGAAAAAGATTCACATTTAATTGCACCTGCACATTTCAAACATGTGTTATTCAAGGATCAACTGTATAGGTTCAATAGTAACAAAAAAAAGTAAGTATGTATCTCTGTGTAGAGAGAGGTGGTAAATGGAGCAAAATGTTAACAATTGTCATGAATGTAGGTGGAGAGTATACAGCTGTCATTGGATTATTATTTAAACTTTTTGGTAGGTTTGAAATTTTTTCAAATAAAAAGTTGAGTAGGTAAGTGGTGAGAAGATGGCTGTAGGCCTATGACTAAATGGGCTTGCTGATACTTCCTCATACCTAAATTAGACATAATTGCCTTATCATAGTCACTCTTGGACAAGCACAGACTTCCCCTACCTCCTTTTCCCTCTGCCCTTTGCATAAGTCCTGTTCTTAGAAAATTTATGGCTCAGAACAGCAGAATAGAATTGGTAGACTTAGCAAGCAGGCAGATCACACAGAGAATCCAGACGCATCTGAACCCTGTTTGTCCAGTTTTACCTCCTAAACTCCCTATTCAGAGAAGTTACAGGGCCAGAAATATTCCTCTAGGGCAATGGTTCTCAAACTGGATTGCACATTTGAATCACTTGAAGATCCCATGCCCCCAACCCCAGAACAATTAAATCACAACCTGTGGAGGCGGAACACAGGCATCAGTAGTTTTGAAACTCCCCAAGTGATTCTAATGTGCAGACAAGTTTGAGAATCACTGCACTAAGGAAGTCTCTCCATGTGGAAATGTAAGAGTGGAATGTTTCATTCTCAACATCAGATGAGAAAGTAAAGAAACCCACCCTGGGGTCCCCAAGCTGCAATAGGATGCAGGCTCAGAAGGAAAAATGCTCCTAGGGGTCCTTAAAATCATCCAGCGTCTACTTTGCTGGAGTCTCTACCCTTGGCTACAGGGACAGCCCCCAGTGGTACCTAGTGGGGACAAGTCCTCCTCCCATTTCCTAGTTGCTGGGCTTGGAGAGGGAGATACAGATCTCTCCAGCAAGACTCAGGAATGGGAGAATGTTAACACATTTCAGCGTGGCGATGACATTTGATGGCAGTACCGCAGAACAGTAAATTTGGAGTATATTAAGTTCAATGGGCTCTTGTTGGGCGTTGGGAATCTTTCTATAATGTATAATATTTCCAGTTTTTATAGAAAATATGTGTTCCAAGTTCAAAGGACTTGTTTACAAATAAATGTTGGTAGTATAATACATTGATATCTGGACCCTTTTCTGTTCCTTTAGTCTATTTGTCTATCTTTACACCAATACCACACTCTCTTGATTACTTCAGCTTTGTAAAAAGCCTCGAAATCAGATAGTGTTAGTCCTCCAACTTTGTCCTTCATTTTCAAAGTGGCCCTTCTAGGTCCTTTGCATTTCCTTATGACTTTTAATATTAGCTTATCATTTTCTACAAAAAGCCTGAAGGGATTTTGACTGAGATTGGGTACACTTTATAGAGCAATTTTTGGAGAAATTACAACTTTGTTGCATGAATCTTCAGATCCATGGACATTTTGTATCTCTGCATTTATTTGTGTCTTTAATTTTTCTCAACAGTGTTTTATAGTTTCAGTGGATAGGTCTTACATATATCTTTTATATCTCCAGATAGAAATACATTGGCTTTTTGATGCTATTGTAAATGGCATATTAAAACATTTAATTTTTGATTATTCACTTATAGCATACAGTAGTGCAATTGACTTCTTGGAGTCTTGTAAAGTTTTCTCATCAGTTCTAGTAGCTATTTTGTAGACTTCATAAGATTTATTTACATAGACAATCATGTTGTTTGCAAATAAAGACAGTTTTACTTATTTTTTCCAATCCAGAGACATTTTCTTTCTTTTTCTTGCTTCACTGCACTGGCTCGAACCTCCCGTCAAATGTTAATAAAAATGGTGAGAGAAGACATCCTTGCCCTGTTGCTGATGTTGGGGAGAAAGCATTCAGTCTTTCACCATTAATTACAATGTAAGCTGTAGGATTTTCATAGATTCTTATTACTAGGTGGAAGTTTCTGTCTGATCCCTAGTTTATTGAGAGGTGTGGTTTGTTTTTTCCTGAAGCAAAGAGGTGAGGGGAATGCCATGACTTCTCCTCTCCTAAATTATTTTATTTTATTTCAGAGTATTATGGGGGTACAAACGTTTTACATGAATTGCTTTTGTACAGTTTGAGTCAAAGTTGTCAGTGTGCCCATCACCCAGATAGTGTGCATTATACCCATTAGGTGTGAATTTACTTATCCCCTCCTCCCCCTTGTTTGTTTTTTAAATCAGAAATGGATATTGAAGTTGATAAAAAGCTATGTCTGGTTTTTCTATTCCTTTATCTTAAAACAATTCTTTTAAATAGAAATTTCAAACATAATAAAGGTAGACAGAATAGTAGTAATGATCCCTCATGTATGTATCATCATCCAGCTTCAACAATTATCAATTCATGGGCAGTCTTGTTTTATTTGTGTCCCCAGCCATGTTCATTCCTCTGTATTACATGTAAGCATATCTTAGACATTATATGATTTTATCATATGTACCTCTACATATCTAAAACAATGGTTCTTAGCATGTAGTTCCCCAGACCAGCAACATCACAAACACCTGGAAACTTGTTGAAAATGGAAATTCTAAAGCCCTAAAAAAGTCCTACAAAATCAGAAACTCTGAGGGTAGGGCCCAGTCATCTGTGTTTTAATAAGTCCTGTAGGTGATTCTGATGCATGCTAAAAATCTAGAACCACTGCCTAAAAGAGTAAGGAATTTTTAAAAAGATAACTGTAATATAATTATTATACCTAAAAATTTAAACTATAATTTATGATTATCCTCAAATAGTTATTCAGTATTCCAATTTCCAATTATCTCACCATTGCTTTTAATTTTTTAAGTTTTTGTTATTTTTAAAGTTCATTGAATCATGACCCAAATATTAATGTCCATACACTGTGATTAGTTGATTTATCTTAAATCTCTTATGGGTTCTCCCTTCGACCTCTATCCACTCCCTTCTTTGCACTTATAAAAACACCTGGTCATTTATAGAATTTCCCACATTCCAGAATTTGCTGGTTTCTCTACCCCCAGTATTCTTGCATCTTCTGCAATTCCTATAAATTGCTAGTTGGATCATATCAATGAGGTATGGTCAGGTTTAGGTTCAATTTTGCGGGCAAGAATCTTCAGTAGATGAAGTTTGGTCCTTGTCTCTTTAAAGACTCCTGGTCAACACTTGGTTCTGGCTATTTGCACTGCAGCTCTGTAGTTACTCCAGGCTTTGCCTCAAACCTCTTCTCTCTTTGTACCTCCTCTGTTTCCATCTTCTTGGGCTCTGCACTTTTCTTGGCCCAGTTTGAAGACCTGACTTGATGCTCCATATGGCCTTTATCTAACATTCCTTTAGGATGCTACTTCTGGTAACTTCAGCTTCAAGCACAGAAGACCTGGCAAGAACCACTCTCCCTGGGATCCTGCCCAGGTCCTCAGGACACTTCCTGGCAAGGCCTGCAGAACCCCAGCTCCAGCTCTCAGCTTGCCTGTGGGAAGGTCAGATGAAAATGGCATTTCTGTGGTCACTCCTCTGGTCCCCCCTCAACCTAAGGAAGCTCTGGAGTCAGGCATTGGCCACTGTTTTTTAAAGAGTCTCCAGGATTCCAGTGTGTAGAGAGGTTTGGGGGCAACTTCATAGTGAACTGTGCACAGCCACGCTTCCTACAAATCCTTCATTGAAAGCATCAAACCACTGCCCTGTCAATTAATTCCAGGAGCAATCCAGAGACTTTTCAGAGAAAGCTAGACAAGAAAATGCAGCCAAATAAATTTGAATGTCTAGAAAGTCTCTCTTTAGTTTTAAATGAAAAGGGGAAAATCCACAAATGGAATATCTAGTCTGAATGCTGTAAGAGTTTTGTCCATTAAATAAAATTCTTTCATCCCCTCCTCCTTCACTTTTCAAAGTTGGTTTTTGGGTTACAGTGTATGTACATGGACTAAATTCCTGGTAATTTGTAACCCAGTACCTATTCTGTCTCTGGTCTGGGGTATTCTTTTGTGCTTTTCTTTTTTCTTATATAGTGAAAGATCTGTACCAGTTATCCTTAGAGGATGGAGATTGGAGGTGGCAGGAGAAGGTCTTCTCAGGTGCTTGCTATTCATGCTTTGTCTTTTGAACTTGGATGACTAGATTCAGAGTCCAGAGTGCTCACCAGTACCCCATGGAACTGCTGGGACAGGGCTGCTCTTCATGGTTTGTTTCTCGATCTGGGTGCCAGTTACAAGGATGTGTTTGGTTTGTGCAAATTCACTGAACCATATACAGATGATCTGTGCACTTTTCTCTATGTATATCATAATCCAATACAAAGTAAAAAAATTAATCATAATAAATGTACCACTCTGGTGGGGGATGTTGATAATGGGAGAATATATGCATGTGCTCTAAAAAAATAGACTTTAAAAAGATGTATATTGTTTCTACCACAGAGGCTGTATTGAGATTCAAAATGTTTAGAATATGATTAAATGATAAGCAAATAATTTGAACTGTCATTAAAACCTTTGAAAATTATAAAAAAGGAAGAGAGAAGAAAGAAAAATCTGTGTCAGGAATATGCAAAAGAAAAATATAAAATATAAAGTAATCATCATCAGTAAGGACAAAAGCTTCAAATGATTTTGTTTTTAATATCCAAGCCAGTTTCAGTTGCTTGGCTCTGAAAGAAAATAAGAGCAGCAGTGTTTCAGCGAACACAATCACCATTGTTGCCTTTGTCAGCCCTTCAAGATAGCCCAATGCATGCAGATACCCTACCCCAGCCCCAGCTCACAGACCTTCCTTGTTCCCCAGCTGCTTTTGCCTCACAATCTCAGTTTCATCCTGGTTCTTGCTTAATGACGCTGACCACTATTCCACTTCTCATTCTAGACTCCTGTGTGTGTGTGGTTCATGGGCTTGGGCTCCTCTACTGTTGCCACCAGGAATAGGAAATTCCCTATGAACTATCATGCCCTGCAGGAAGCAACACCTGCCCTGAGCACCTTACTACTTACAAGCCTCTGACTGCAAGACCTGGCAGTGTTGCTTTCCAAAAATTCTGTATATTCCCCATCCTCCCACCCTTATTTTTTTTTTTTTTTGTAAACTGAATTTTTTTTCCAGCTATATAAAGTACATTTGCTATTTCAGGGACCATTTGTGATGAATCTTCTTAAAATGCCAATAATTTGATCCTACTTTTTAGATTTCTCTTAAAACTGAGCTTAGGTGCTCTGGATCGGGCAACTGATCTAGTAATACTATACTATATCATTTGACCATTTGTCAGCTACCCAAAAGTTTAGTAATATGTAATAATTTGTAATTCTGCTGAGACAAAAACTTAAATCTTTTGCCTTTAAGAGTGAAATAGAGGAGGTCTTTGAAGGATGTCCAGAGCTTTAGCATCCAGGCATGGAATCAAGAACCAAGAGCGGGCCCAGCTCCGAACAGAGGGATCAGAGGCCCCGGGGAGGCTGAGGGACTTTGGTAAGTGAAATGCCAAGTGCGAGCAGACATGTCTAGACACAAGGGCGAAGCAGCAGGACCAAGGGCCAGAGAAACAGGTCAGTCAGGGTAGTAAACCAAAAGCCTGAAATGGGACATTGGAGAGGTCCTCTGTTCTTTCTCTATTCTTCCTCCCTCAAACTTCCCAAACTGTTCCCTGACCTCTTCATCTAGTATTTTCAACCATGAGTCATCTCTATTTGTATGTTTCACTGTCAATCAGGTGCTGCATGTCCAAATCTCAACTTCTTTTGGATCTTGGCATTTATGAGGGACAAGTCCAATGACTTGCATGAATTCTCAAATACCAGTATAACATAACATTTTCCCTATAACATGCATAAACATGAAAAGTAAAGAACAGCAAAGGTGTATTGAACTGAGGATCTAAGGTGGTTGGCTAGGCTCTCTTACAAGCTAGATAACATTCTCTTACACATTAGCCTCCAAGGTGGGAGTTTGGTTTTTTGTCTCATCAAGGTTAGAAATCTATACATGTCCTGGGTCTATGGGGCTGCTAGCAAGTAGTGAAAACTATAAATAAGCTGGCGAATCTAGGTACTTGTAGGTACCTCTGCACAAGCTACCCTGGTGATTCTTATGCATGGTAAAGTCTGAGACCCCTTCTCCATGCTCCTTCTTGCTTATCCTGACAACTCCTGTTTTGTTGTTAATGGTGCAATCTTTCTGCCAGTCTCCCAGATAATGTTTGGAGCCATTTTTGATTTTTTCCCCTCCCTCATCCTTTATAACTAATCACTCATTAAATATTGACATTTCTTCCATTTTTGCTACTGCCATGTGGCAGCTAGAACAAACATTTGAGAATTTTGTATAGAAAATATATATCAGTTTTCTGCTGGTACATAAGAAATTAAAAATATACTGGATTTTGAACAATACCCATTATTAGCTCACAGTCTGATAGGTAAAAATTTGGCATGGTGTGGCTGCCTCTCTGCTCAGTGTATATCAGGTATCAGAAGGCTGGAATCAAGGCATCAGGCTGAGTTCTCTTGTAGAGGCTCTAGGGAAAAATCTGCTTCCAAGCTCATTGAGGTTGGTGGAATTCAGTTCTGAACTACCTTCCATAACCAGCTGGAAAAAACTCTCTCCTTTTAAAGGGCTCATGTGATTAGGTAGGCCCATCTAAATATTTGTCCTATCTCAAGATCAGCTGATTTGGGACCTAATTACGTGTGCAAAATTCCTTTCCAGCAGTACCTAGATTAGTGTTTGGTTGAATAACTGGAAGGAGATCTATGTACATCACAGGCTGGGAATCTTGGGGGTTGCAATGGTAACTTTATGAGGCAACTTGACTGGGCCACAAGGTGCTCAGATATTTGGTCAAACATAATTCTGGGTGTTTCTGTGAGGGTGATTTTGATGAGTTTAACGTTTAATTCAATAGACTGAGGTTAAAGCAGATTGCCCTCCCTAATATAGGTGGGCTATATCCAATCAGTTGAAGGCCTGAGTAAAAAAACTGACTCTCCCTTGAATAAGAGAGAATTTCCCCTGCCTGACTGCCTTCAAGCTGGGACACTCGTTTTTTCCTACTTTAGACTCTAACTAGAACACTTGCTCTTCCTGGTCTTGAGCCTGCCGGCCTTCAAACTCTAAGTATAGCATTGGTCCTAGTTCTCAGGCCTTTGGACTTGGACTTCAACTACACCAGCAGCTCTTCTGGCTTTCAGTTTGCCAACTACAGATCTTGGGCCTTGTCAGCCTCCATAATTATGTGAGCCAATTCCTTATAATAAATCTCCATCTCTGTCTCTGTCTCTGTCTCTCTCTAGATATATATCCTAGTGGTTATAGGATATATATAGGGGCCATCTTAGAATTCTGCTTACCACACAAGAAACAGAATTCTAAGAGTTTTGTATATATTTCCTCAATTAAGTCTTTCAATAACCCTATGAAGCAGGTACCATTACTATTTTCATTTTACTGATGAGGAAACTGATACTCAGACAAGTTGAGTCTTATCCAAGATTACACAGCTATGTTCACATAATACTCTATTATTGCTCTTGGAATTTCATGACTATATTCTTCCCACTATCTTCTAAATGGTTTTCCTGTCTCCAAGATTTTCCTCCTCTAATTCATCCTATGCTTCTTGTCTAGACCAAAGTTAATTAAAAATTCTTTTTTCATTATGTTACTTTCTTAGGTGTAAAGAAATGTACTTTGCTACACATGCTATATGGCATAGCTATGATGTGTCAGAAATTGAGCTTGTGCCCAAATAGGAAAATCCATTCAGCTGTATTCCCTGGTAAAGGTTTTGTTATGATAACTTTGAAATGTGATTGTGTTAAGTGTGAGGTGGCAGGAGGTAGAGGGGCAATTATAACACAAGGCATGGAGTATGTGTGGATTGTATTTTCCCAAACTCAAAAGGGAAAAGCAAGTGTAGATAAAAGAGTATTCAAGGAGTGGGTTCAGAAACAAATTTGATAGATTAAAATGAAAATATAAAAGCTATTCCTTTTTTTTTTTTTT
>VBSM01002608.1:10492742-10504202 GCA_008086735.1 Cheirogaleus medius | reverse complement strand
CCTCAGCCTCCCGAGTAGCTGGGACTACAGGTGTGCACCACCATGCCTGGCTAAATTATATATATATATTTTTAGTTGTCCAGCTAATTTCTTTCTATTTTTAGTAGAGGCGGGGTCTCGCTCTTGCTCAGGCTGGTCTCGAACTCCTGACCTTGAGCCATCCTCCTGCCTCGGCCTCCCAGAGTACTAGGATTACAGATGTGGGCCATTATGCCTGGCCATATGGCATTTATTTTTTTAAATGCTGAAATAAAAATATCATTCAACAATTTTAATGAAGTGGTACAGTTTTATATTTTCCATACATCTTTATCCATTCTTCCTCATCCCTATCCCAAAGTATATGACACTTCTGATGGTGAATAGTATTAATTCAAGTTCTGAGAAAACATATCCCAACAGGATGGTGACAGTTCAGATCAATAGCAGTAGAAATCAAGTTACAGATTTAAAAAAATTTAAGAATCTCAGCAAATGGACCTTCTTGATAGCATAAATTCTAACAATCACAGCTGAATGCAGTTGTAGTACAATGTGAAAGGCTAAAATCTAATGTGAGCAGTGAGTGACTTCACTTTCAGCTGAGGAGTTATTTCAAAATGACCTATCCAACCAGCTGGGAGGCCTTTCAGGCAATGAAAGGACTGAATATGGCATTTAGGAACACACGGGGAGTGAAGGCAGAGCTCCAACCACTCCTTAATGTGATTGAGAAACACACTTCCAAAAAGACAATTACTTGACACCAACTGCTTTTTGTTCCCACAGCTTGAAATTTCCTAATGTCAGTGACAAGTAAGCAGGTGATGGTGAAACAGTCAGGTCTCACCACTAATATTTAACTTGTGAAGATGTTTGGAGACTGAGTCAAAGTTTCTACAGGATCTCACACTTAAATATGCCAGAGAAGCATATGCACAGCATTTTATTAAAATTGCTATACTTGGAGTATACAAATAAATTTAATGATTTAATTGAGACATAACTGGGACTTGAACTTTTTGGGGGGGGCAGTAATCTGATTAAATATACACTTCATATGCAACCAATCCCAAGGAATACAAAAATAATAACAATAACAAACCAAACCATAATCAGAGGGCTAAAAAAGAACTCAAGTGTGTGATTTTTATGAAACTCATTCCTGGTAAGTGTCCGTCTTAATCTGTTTTGCATTGCTATAAAGGAATACCTGAGATTGGGTAATTTATAAAGAAAAGGGGTTTATTTGGCTCAAGGTTTTGCAGGCTGTACAAGTAGCATGTGCTTCTGGTGAGGGCCTTGGGGACCTTCCATTCATGGCCAAAGGCAAAGGGAAGCCAGCATGTCACATGGTGAGGGAGGAAGAGGATGGGAGGAGGTAGCAGACTCTTCTTAACAATCAGGTATTGTGTGAACTAATAGAGTGAGAACTCCCTCTTTACTGCCAGGATGGCACCAAGCCATTCATGAGGGACCCATGACACAAATGCCTCTCCTCAGGACCCACCTCCAACATTGGGGATCAAAATTCAATGTGAGATTTAGAGGGGACAAATATCCAAACTGTATCAGGGTCATTTGGAAAGACTTAGGAAGTTTTCTTATCTTCTCCTTTTCTTTCTCTTGAAATGAGTTTTTTGTAAATAAAAGTATATAATTGTACTTTACATTTGAAAACTATGCTTTTTGATTCCTAAAGGTATTAGTAAAAACCAATCAACCAAGAAACCAAACCAAACCAAACTCTACGCACAGGCTTTGGTGGCAGAAAATCTAGGTTCAAGTCTAAGTTCTGATAATTACTGGCTATGGGACCCTAAGCAAGTCACTTAACCTCTCTGAAGCTTGGCTTCCTTAACAGTAAAGTGGGGTTGTTCATATTTACATATCCAAATAGTTGTGATATCAAATGAGATAATGTGAAAAAACTTTGAAAGCTGCTTTCAAATGTAATGATTGTAATTTATTTCTTATAAGAAGTGGGTACTCCATTCCAAAAAAGATTTGAGACAGTTTACAATTTATATAATACTACAGAATAAAGCAGAAAATAAAGATAGAAAAATAGAATAACTCATTATTACATTCTTTATGGTTGTTAGGAATTGTCTGCAAATTTGGCTACTTCTAAGTTCCTACTAGATAAGCCATGGAGATTAATATTCAGTAAAAACAAACACGAGTCTATTGACAAAAAATAAATTAGCTTCTTTTTGTGCTTATTGAACTGTGGTACTTATGGCGAGAGAGAGAAGATTGTGCCAGGCTCAGGTATGGAAAGCTGCAGGATAAACTGTAGAATCTGCCTCGCATTTCAATTTTACTCAAGAATGAGTTAAAACATTTTAACATTAAAACAAAAATATATCATTTATTGAAAAACATTTATTGAGCATCCACTATGATTCAGATACTGATGTAGGAATTGGGATACAGTGGGAAATAAGAGGTCCATGATCTCATAGAGTTATATTCTAGGCCAGAGCAAATGGCTCTTGGATCAGAGCTAAAATGAAATTCACAGATAATCAACCTACACATAATTAAAAATTAATATCAGATTATTTTATATAAGGAGAAATAAAAGGAATTTATAATAAAGCAATATTAATTTCAAACTGTAAATAAATGCCTAAGCATGATTAAGCCAGAAAGATATAATAAATAAGGCAAGTACTTGCATCTATTTGTAAAAATAAACTAATGTCATTTTTTCTCTATATTTGACATTTTGAAATAAAGGCTAAATAAGTATATTGTATCTGTATGTACATCTCCCATGAATTCAACTGTTATATCTAGATACAGGCTGACAGAGGTATGTGTCTCAAACATCACAAGATGGGGTCCCTTACTGACAGGATTTCTGACATGGTGACAACTTTTGGTACAATCCTAAACAAAATAGAGAATGTAACATTCTTGGAAACTTAAGTGTGTACTAAAACTATCCAATTTTTAAAAAAATTTATATGTAAAATGGAGCTAGTTTCTGGGCTCAGATAACTACAACAGGGTTTTCACTTACCTGAATGTCCGGTGGGACACTAAAAAGTCATGCAAAACATTGGGTCATTGGTGATTGTATGGCCTAACTTAGGCATCAAAGGATATATGGTAAGTTCCCCTGGCCTCTGTCCACAAAATAACCCAGTAAGGGGCCCTCCTATACTTTTTGAAAACCAGAAAAATTCCCCACAAATGTCCAAAGTGCTCCCGGAAGGTGAAACTCCTTTATTTGATAATCATTATTGCAGATGTAGAAGATAAAAAATAATTATTAATTATTCTAGATACAGATAAGTGCTATGAAGAAAATAGAGCAGTGCTAGTGTCAGGTGAGGGTGTGAGACTTCTCTACACAGGAAGTTCAGGGAAGACTTTTGTAGGTTGGGAGGGTTAGAATGATGAGATGGAGAAGGCTGGGCTAGCCGCTAGGGCAAGAACATTTATGGCAGGAAAATGGCAAAAGCTGCAGTGGGAACAGAAAGAAGGCCACTGTGACTGCGGCATAGATCAGAAAGGTAGAAATCATTGGCTTTCTAGGGCACAGAATGGGTGAGAAATTTCAGTGTGTGTGTGTGATACTGGAAGACTGATAGATGATCAGCAGTCCAATTTAAACTATTAATACATTCACAAAGACTCTTTGTGGCCTCTGATAAGGTCGATCCTTTGATGATATGCCTTTCTGGTAACAGGAATTATTAATATCTGTGGCTGATAATGGACTCTTGGGAAAATGCTCAAGAAGCTGGCATGATTTTTTTTTTTAAAGATCTTTTTATTCCCGCTATATACTGGGCACTGTATTTAGTACTTTACATGCATCATCTCACGTCCTTACAACAACTCTGCAAGACAATCATCAGTATTTCCATTTTACCAGGGAGTAAAGGGGAATTAAATGATTAGCCTGAAGTCACTCAGCTAGTAAGAAATACCAATCATTATTGAAATGCAGACCTATGGAAATTCAAACTCTATGATCGTTACATATCTGGAAAGCTGCATAATTTAATGCATGACGTTTTGTATCATATCACAATTCCACTTCCATGGTTGGTGGTGGCAAGTTCCAGATGGACAATGCTCTAAAATTCCTGTTTTTCCTTCTGTCTCTTGTGTAAGCGACATAAGTATCCCTTGCCAAGGACAAATAGATCTCTTCCACCGACTTCAAAGGTTAAAAAAGAAAAAGTTCTTATAAGAACTTACTGAATATTTTTATTCCTTTTTTTGTTTACAAAAGCAATGCATACATCATCCCAGGAATTTCATGGGCGGCTTAATAAAAATCTAAAGCAGCAAATGTGGAGCGGAGTGGGAGGTGCTATCAGGGTGAGATAATGTGGGAATCAGATCCTTCACTCAGCTTCCTTATGATGTCTTATCTTTCTGGGTAGTCACTGAGTGACCAAATTGGAACTTTGAAGTCCAGTGATAGGTATACAGAGTTGTGGGTACGGAGAGTGACCTCATGTGTCCCTTTGCATAATTGCAAATCGGACCAGCAATTCCCAGGAGAATTCTGAGCAGCAAAAAGGACTCAGAATCCTACAGCAAAGGACTGAAAGTTTCAGTCACATACAAAACATAGAAGCCAAATTGAAGGAGAAAACACTACTCTATCAAGAGAACAAAGCAAGTTGAATTTGGGCTCTTTCCCAGCTCTTTATGGCTCTTACACGCTCTCTACAATCGCTGTGACCATGTGTTTTTATCTAGTTTTTAAATGTCCCTCCACTTGTGCAGGCTGTCAACTCGCTTCATTTCACTACCCACTTCTCCCAGTGTCAGCAGCTCCTCCAGGTTCACGGAGCACTTAGTAGGGAGGATAAGGATTCATCTATGTAGTCACAAGCTGGGTTTCGGTCACTGGATTACACACTTTGATCGACTCTTTTGTGGAGAAAGCGTGTGCGCGAGCAGTGGGCCGCAGGGGAAGTCCGGGAAGGGCGCCAGGCGGCTCAGCCAAGGCGCAGACACGCCCGCGCACGGTCAGTCACGTCCGCCCACCGTGTGCGCGCGGTGGGGCTACCTCGGGCCACCGACTCCGCCCCCGTTGGCTCCGCGCCCCTGGCGCGCTGGGCCACAGGCGGTCTCCTAGGAGACCCCGGCCCCTCCGCCCTCCGTGCAGTTCCGGTCACGTGCCGCAGCGCCGTCCAATCAGCGCCGACAGCCCGCAGGCTCGCGATTCAAACTGCGGAGCCGCTGGCTCGCGGGGATCCGCGCTGGCGCTGCCTCAGCCGACCCTGCCAGCGGGCCATGGAGCATCGCATCGTGGGGCCCGGGCCGTACCGGGCCACCAAGCTGGTGAGTGGACGTGTGGAGACCCAGGCGGAGCCGCGGGCGCCGCTACCCCCGGCCTGCCCACGGACAGCGTACTTGTCGGTTCTCGCTTCTGCGGGGCAGCCTGGGCCCGGTGTGGAGGCGGACTAAGTCAGCTGGGGTCGCCCTTTAATGGCCGAGGCTCAAAGAAGGGGAACCCGGCCTGGAGCCCAGCCGGTCTGGTGGGTGCAGCTTCGTCCCCGAGATGTTGGCTGGGTTCTCGTCAATAAACGATATCTCTTCGTTTAAAGCCCCCCCGAACCAGCCGGTCCCCTCGCCTGTTGCCCCCCGGAATCTTTTTTTATTTGTTATTATAATAATTATATATTTTTGGAGATGGAGTCCCGCTATGTTGCCCAGGCTGGCTTCGAACTCCTGGATTCAAGCGATCCTCCCGCCTCAGCGTCTAGAGTAGATGGGACAACAGGCATGCGTGGCGCCCGGCTTTTCTTTCTTTTTTTATTTATCTATTCATTATTTTTTGGTCCTTAGGAATCTAACGCCTCAAAGTGGGAGAGGGCTACCGCGCCCCCTGCAATGCTCACCGTTTAGGGCCATCCAGGCAGGGCGTGTCTCTATCCTGAGTGCACTTAAGTGACACTTGGCAAGGTGTTCTAAAGATGCTCAGACCTGGAGTGGATCACCCTGGCCACGGTTCTGGCCCCTGGCGTTTCTCTTTATATTAGCACCTATCTAAATAAGGGTTGGCCCGGATGGATGGTCTGAACTCTTGATGGTCCTGGGTGCTGCCTTTTCTCCTGGGAAGAAAGCTTTGGTATTCAGAGGTGTACTTCATCTCCTTTATGATCTGGAGCCAGTAATTTTAGTGATTTCTGCCTCAAAGGATTACTAGAGTAGAATAAAGGATAGACCACTTTGAGAATCTGATAAAGATTATAGATCCTCTTCACAGAAAAATGCACATGCCAGATACTCATGAAATTTTATATATGATTTCAGGGGACTTGGGGGAGTCTGTGACATTGTTTCATTCAGCTTAAAATGACAACTATTTGCTCATGATTCTGTGAATCAGCAATCTGGGCTGGACTCAGATCAGTGGTTCTTCTGTTGGGGTCACTTATATGCCACAGTCATCTGGTGACTTAGCTGGGACTGAATGATGTAATATGGCCACTTGACTTTGTCCTGGCTGTTAGCTGAGCCAAGTGTAGACAGCTTAGCCCAGATATCTTCATATAGTGGTCTCATGGTTCCAGCCTAGCCTAGCTAAATGAAGGTTTCCACTTGTGACTTTGTGTTCAAATCTCATTGGTTTAATCAAGTCAAATAGCTAAGTCTGGATTCCAGAAATTTAACTCCACTTTTTGAAGGGCAGAGTGGCAAAGTCACGTTATATAAGTGTGTGTGAACAGGATGAGAGGAATTATAGCACTCATCTTTGCCAACAATCTACTATAGACACCCAGAATGATTATTCTTTTAAGAAAAATCCAACACATAAAAATTTGTATTTTTGGGGGAGCCAGCTGCTAAGAGGTATGGATGGTGTGGCAGGGAACAAATAGGATTTTTAAAAAATGGTGTTTTCATATCTGCTTCCACTTCACAATTGTCTGAACATTTGAAACCATCTGGGGTCAGGGCTATTGATCTAACTTTAGAGATGAAGTAGAGGTTGTGCAGTATCAGGGACTTTCAAAAACTTACTCTCCTTTGGGGAGGGAAAGTAAGGTGTCTAACTCCTCCCATCAATTTACTAATAGTACTTATGCAAGGGAAACAGGGAAGTGTAACTAGTCCTTATTCCTCCTGCCTTAGACTAAAAAATATATAAATTACATCATAATTGGAACTGTTTTAAATCTCATATTCACAGAATTGTATGACGTGCCTCTTTTCATGGATGCAGAGGGCCCATGTATAGAGACACTTCTGGATTCTGAGTCGCATTAAAATATTATCAAAGGAATTTATAAAGGAAAGTGCTCTCTACTCTGTAGAAGTCTTCAGTCCCCAAGAAATTATATTCAGGCCACGTTTAGACTGATCAAGTTAAGCAGAAAAATTATGTGGCTAATTAATGAAAACATCTCAATCTCACCAGAATTTCTGAGGTAATCAATTCAGTTCTCAATTTTATACTATTTGAGAAATATAATATTAAACTGAGATTTGGAAAATAGAAAACAATGCCCAATTTTTTTTTAAAGTGAGGATTCCTGATATCAGTGTTTGCAGCTGACATTTAAAGGTGCTTTTCCCCATTGTAAAATCTGTAATTGTTTCACCAGTATAATTCAGTTATACCTTAAACCTTTTACTGATAAATCATAAAGTTTGTGGCTGGTCCTCTTTTTACTTATCTGCCCTACCTGGCCTTTCCTCCCCGCACCTCTAGCATACCATTTCCCTCTTGTTTCAACATCAGCCTCATCCTAATCTTCAGGAAAGGCTTGGGAAAAAACTTTATGGGTATACAAACACTAGGCCTTTATTTCCTCCTTTCATGGCTCTCTCTACTTTCTCAAAGCATGTACAGCTCCATTTTCTAAAGCACCAAAGTCTTATTTGAAAATAATATTTTACAAATTAGATAAATTTTTATGGCAAAAATCAAATGACAGATTCAATTTGTGATGAGTATGGAAGCTAATTAGCCATTTATACATCTTTACTGAAATCACTTTCCTTTTTGTAACTCACATATATATAGTTCATTAAAGTGAAAAGAATGAGAATTCTTTTTCTAAAAACTGTTTAAATCTACTGATCTTTTCTTTGAAATTATTCTGAGTCATCTATACGGTCTCATTCAATGGGCAAACTTTAAAAGGCATAGCGTCCTTGACTCTGAGAGCTAGAATGGCAAGGTCACACAGCGAGTATTTGGCAAGTGCCTGTAGATCTAGAATTGGTTGTCACTAAGCTCCAAGACCAGTCCTCTTTATAGCACCATTATTGTAATATTTTTGATACTAAGAAGGAAGGAAATTGAATAAATATCCTGGAGAAAAGAGCAGGAAGCACAACATTTAGTGTTGTAGCTTATGATTTGCCTCCTGATGTTAGGCAAAAACAATTGTGTTGTGTGATTCTTTTTCCCTTAAACTAGGGGTCTGAAATTAATAAGTAAAGCAAAAGATGTTTATAATCACACAAAACTATTTTGTCTTATTTGCTCTAAAGATGATCTCTTCAAATGTAATGGCATGGAAAAAAAACCACATTCTTAAGCTCTTATTCTTTGTTGACATAGGATATTTTGAATATTTTCTTTATAAATGTGACTGAGAATGGTATATTGCTAGATTATTTAAAGATACTAATTTTTTTCTGAGCAGAATAGCCAAATAATCACTTGATTATATTTGGAAATAAGTGGGAGCAGAGACCAAGGTTCTCGCTAGGCTTTGAAAATCTAAAATGTCTATGTATTAAGTAAATATAATTCATAATGATAAATGCCATTCGAAATCAAACTAAGTAAATTCAAAATTCTGTTTATAAATTCTCTTGTTAAAAAGAGATATGAGCCCTCGATAAGGATGTTTTGTTAGATATTTTCTAATATGTAATGAAAGCCAGCTGTCAACAGAACAGTTAAAAATCCATTCTGAATCCTAATGGATATATATATTTTTTTGAGACAGGGTCTCACTCTGTCACACAGACTAGAGTTCAGTGGCATGATCATAGCTCACTGCAACCTTGAACTGCTGGGCCCAAGTGATCCTCCCGTCTCAGCCTTCCCAGTAGCTAAGACTACAGGCCTACACCACCATGCCCAGATACATTTAGTCTTTTGATATTAAATGCAAAGGCCTCCCAAAGTGCTGAGATTACAAGTATGAGGCACTGCGCCTAGCTCTAATGGATTTTTTTTTCCTTGTATAGAGGAATGCAATGAGTTGAAAGCTCATGCAGAAGAGTAAAAGTGTGAGAATTCAAAGCATTTTTAAAAGAAGACTACAGGGGGCCTTGTCCTACCAGAGATTTAAACTTGGCATTAATTGACTATAATCACAACTGTATGGTATTGTGCAGGAATAGACAGTAGCTCAATGGGATAGAAACAGAATCAGAATCAAGAAAGGTAATAGGTAAGGTAACTTAATAGTATTTCAGTTCATTTAGAAAAGCATAACATAATTGGCTCTCCATATAGGAAAAAAATAAAGTTAGAGATTCCCTCCCTTTCACAATAAAAAATTCCAACTAAGGATTGAAATAATAAAAAGGAAATCCTCTAAAATATTAAAATATAATTTTGATAAGCATTTTTAATACCTCGAGATAAGGACACTTAATTAAGAGAGTAAATCCTGAAGCCATAAAGAAAAGAAAGATATATTTACCTCCTTAAAACAACATCATCATCAACAACAAAACCATTATATAGCCAGAGGCAACATAAAGAGATTGGTAGGCCAGGAGAATATATACCTACCATATATGAAAAAGGTTTAATATTACATAATTATGCATTCAATACATATTAAATATATATGCTATATATCAGGCACTGTCCTTATTTGTAAGGATACTGAACTGAACAGAACTGATTAACTTTCCTGACTTCTGTGCATTTAACATTAATGGAATAAACAGTTATTAACATTGATTTAAAAATAAAAGAGACAACTCAATAGAAAAATGGCAAATCTTAGAAGAATATGACTAAAGGTGAAGATAGGAAAATGTGAACAAAATATGGATATATCATTTCTTTTACATAGATTGGCAGAAATGAAAAGAATGATAACATCTGTTGGTTGAAGGATAAGGATACATTGTTAGTGGGAATGTGAATTGCTACAACTGATTTAAATATGCTGATACTTTTTAGCTATCTATCAAAAATAAAGCCTTGTTACTGTAGGTTATATGAACAAGAATACACTTGTAACATGTTTGTAAAAAATCAGAGTGGAAACAACTTGAATGCCCATTAGTTAGAAAATGGTGAAGTAATTATGGAACATTCTTAAGAATGGGCTAGATCTACAGGTATTTACACAGAGTGATATCTATGGTATGTTAGGTGCAAAAGCAAGTTGTACAATAATGTACACAATATGATCAGTCAGATTTCTTAAAAAGGAGGCAAACAATAACAAACATACAGGGGAAAAATTCTGTATGTGCCTCTATATGTTTGATAGATGTGTGGGCTTGGAGAGAGAGAGATAGAGACTCTTTTGTGTATACTTCTGTATTTAATTTGTTTCAATGAGCATTTTCTGCAATTAAAAGAACAAGTAGAAGACTGCTAAACCATCCTGGGCCAATTAATAGATGTAGTTAGTCATATTTGGAAATATTGGGTCCTAGAGAGCCATGTCTTCATTATGTTTATGTAATGCATAAGGTGTTATGCATTAAGTAAACTTAGTTGATAATGATTATGATCAATCAACATAAATAAATGAAAATCTTTTATATAGCCCCCTCCTCATCCTCACCCCACATAATTGATTATGACTTTTTGGTGCAAATATTCTATACGAGAAATGAAAGCTAGGTGTCCACAGAGCATTTTTAAAAATCAGTGATTAAAAACATGTGAAACATGTTTAAAAGTATGATAATGTCCATAGGTACTTGGTATAGTGAAATGACCACTTGAAGTCCACAGAACGGGGATTCTAGATCTTATTCTCAGACTAAGTACCTGGATGACATTTGCCAACTTGTGTATCCTGCTAGGGTCTTGATTTTGTCCCAAAGATTTTTTTTTTTCCTAGCTATAGGATAGATTGAACTGTATAATTTGTTTTAAGAGATTATCCTGGAAATTTTATATATTATCCTTATATTTGAGGAATACTTTATCTTTTACTAAGGACTTTCATAGCCATGATGTCATTTGATCTCACAGTAACCTTGAGAAGTAGGTGGATAGATAAAGAAGTTAAATCAACATTCATGGACACTATGGGCTCTCTTTCTACTATTCATTATTTTGTTCTAGCCACTTTGCCCTGCTTTTCCTGTTTGTATACATTCCCTCCTTCATCCACTCACTTGGTTTTTTTCCTTCCAATCTCCTTCCTCTTCTCCACATCCAGTTTACCACAGCAACCAGCCAATTCATATTTATCAACTTTCAGGTTAGTAATCTACGGTTGTGGATTGCTTATAAGGAGGGTTTGTTTTTGGGCTTTTTTTTTTTTTTTTTTTTTT
>VBSM01002608.1:10466565-10492719 GCA_008086735.1 Cheirogaleus medius | reverse complement strand
TTTTTTAGATAGGCTCTTACTCTGTTGTCCAGGCTGGAGTGCAGTGGTGCAATCATAGCTCATTATAACCTCAAACACCTGGGCTCAAACAATCCTCCCACCTACTGTCCCAAGTAGCTCAAACAACAGGTGCACGCCACCATGCTCGGATAATCTTTTTATTTTTTGTGGAGATATGGTTTCACTATGATGCTCAGGCTGGTCTTGAACTTCTGGCCTCAAGCAATCCTTCTACCTCAGTCTCCCAAAGTGCTGGCATTACAAGCATGAGTCCCCATGCCCAGCCAAGGAGGGTTTTAATATGTGAGCATGTGTATATGTATGTGTGTTTTTGTTTTTAGGTTTTAAAAACTTTTTTAAAATTATTTTTTATTTTTTTAGAGATGGGGTATCCCTATGTTGCCCAAACTGTTTGCAAACTCATAGCCTCAAGTAATCTTCCCATCTCAGCCTCTCAAGTAGCTGGGGTTACAGGAATGCACCACCAGGCTCGGCTGTTTTTAGGTTTTAATTAAGTATAACTTACAGAAAAGTGCACAAATCATAAGTGTACAACTCAATACATTTTCATAAAGTGAACACCCCATGTAACCAACACTCGGATCAAGAAATATAACATGACCAGCGCCCCCGAAGTCTCCCTGCCCCATCTCAGTCTCTACCTCCTTAGAAAGGTAACCACTATCATGATTTCAAATGCCATGGATTACTTTGACCAGATTTTAAACTTTATGTAAATCAGATCATACAGCATTTACTTTCATATTTAGTCTCTTTATCTCAATATTACATTTCTGAGATTCATCTATGTTATTACACATAGCAGTAGTTCATTTTCATTGTATTCTAGTATATGAATATATCATAATTTATTTATCTGTTCTTATGTTGACATTTGGACACATTATGAATAGTGCCACTATGAACAATGTGTCTTCTGGGGAATATATACATGCATTTCGGTTGGAAATATACTTAGCAGTGGAATTGCTGAGTCCTAAGGTATGCATATATTTAGCTTTTGTAGATATTGCCAACCTATTTTTCAAAGTGGTTGTACCAATTTATATTCCCTCCAGCAGTGCTTGATTTTCTAGTTCCTTTACCTTCTCAGCAGCACTTAGTATTGACTATCTTTTTTTTTTGTATTTTTTTAAAAAATGTATTTTTAAGTTATAAATTGACAAATTACATAATTATGGAGTATATATTTATGGAGTACAAAGTGATGTTACGATTTATGGATACAATGGAATTTACTCAAGCTAATTAACATATTCATCTCTCAGATACTCATTTTTTTGTGGTGAGAACACTTATTTATTGCTTAGTGATTTTAGAGATATTATTACTTAGAGAAATTTATTACTTAGTGATTTTGTATATACAATATGTTATTATTTACTGTATTCACCATGCAGTGCAATATATCTCAAAAACCCTCTTATTTTTCCTGTCTAGTTGAGGCTTTGTATCATTTTACCATCATCTCCCCATTTTCCCCACTCCCCTCAACTACCATTCTACTCTCTGCTTCTTTGAGTTCAATTGTTTTGGATTCCACATATAAGTAAGATCATGCAGTATTTGTGCATGGCTTATTTCACTTAGCATAATGTTCTCCAATTCTATCTATCTTGTCACAAATGACGTTTCTTTTTTAAGGCTGAATAGTATTACATTGAGTATATATACCACATTTTCTTTATCATCTGTTGATGGACACTTAGGTTGATTCCATAACTTAGCTATTGTGAATAGTGCTGCAATGAATATGGGTGTGCAGACATACTTCAACATACTGATTTCAAGTCTTTTGGGTAAATACCCAGTAGTGAAATGGCTGGATCTGCCTATCTTTTTCATTTTAGCTATTTTGATAGGCATGTTGTCATACTGACTTGTAGAGTTCTTCTGCATTTCACTGATAATTAATGAGGTATAGCGTGTTTGCATGTGTTATAGGACATTTGGAGATTTTTTTTGTGAAGTGCCTGTTTAAGTCTTTTTCTCTTTTCTATTGGTGTGTTTTTTTCTTATTGATTTGAATTTTTAATTTTGTTTTATAAATTCTGGATATATGTTATTCTACTCTATGGCTTGCCTTGTTTCTGTGTGTGTTTTTAAGAAATTTAGAAAAGACTTAAAATCTGGGCCAATTTAATTTGGAACATGACTCATAACAGTGTCAAAGGAAGTAGAAAGATTAATATGGTTAAGAACAAAAAGCTGTTTCAATTTGGCCAGGAGGAAGACATGATTGAGAGTTAGAGCAGAATTAAATTTCATGAGGTTAAGAAGTTGGTTTAAAAAGTAGAGAAAGTTAAAGACCAATTAAGCATTTGCGTATTGAATACCTAGTGTGGGTGGTTTACTGTGTTACATATCTAGGGTGCATGCATGCAGAAACGCCACTCCTGACTTTCAAGCACCTGCTGTTGTATACTCAGGAATTGCTAGTATGGATGAGAAGGTTGACCATCGAAGATAAAAGAGAAATAGGACAATAGTTGCTTAGGTGGTTGGGTAGTAGAGAGTATGAAGAGAAACCTGGAAGGAAAGGCATGATTAGAAGGGAAAACAGAAACCAGGATTGGGCAAAAAAACACAAAAAACAAAACCTCAAACAACAAATAAAAAAACCACTGTGAGATCAGAAATATAGTTGAAAGAAAAAGGTAAAATCAGAAAATCTGATTTAATAGGCACAGAGGTGAGAAACAAAAGATTCAGAGTTTGCAAAGTGATATACTTGGAAGAGAAGAGTGAGAGAAGAGTATGGTTATGATATGACTATGAATTTTGAGGACTTTTAGGAGGACTCATGGGAAGCCTAGATTTCTAAAAAGATGTCGAAGTAATTATGTAGGAAGAAAATTAATATGTGAACATTGTGTTTAATTTAGGATGGTTGATGAAAATGTAATTGTGTGGATTGACTTTTAAAGGAGTATGTTCTGCAGAATTTTTAATTGGTATGTCAAGAAGTGACATAGGGACTGAAGTATAAATCAAGAGGTGTGAATTTGGATGCCTTTAGCTTGGTACACAATATTCTCCTTAGTTTTCTTACATATAAAGGCACTTCTTCCCAATTTGCCAGGTCCTTTTCATAATAGATGTTATTGAAATACTACAGTGTGGTAATATTATGAGAGAGAAGTGATTGAAGTATGGTATATCCATAAAAAAGAATACTATGCAATAGAGAGAGATAGACCTACATATATTGACATAGTAGGTACACAGTGCATATTTTTTTAAATGAAAGAAGAGAAAAATGTTTAAGATATAATTTAAGTGGGGGAAATAAAGTGCAAAGATACTAAATATAATCTGATTCTATTGAGGCTGGAGAAAAACATATACTTTATCAGTATTAGATATTTATTACCAAGATAGAACATTTTTAGACATTATATACTAAGTTATTAAAACAGTAATTTCTTTATTTTCACCTGCAAATATTGTTCCTTACATTATACATAAAAAACCCCACTTTATTTATTTATTTATTTTTGGCTTCCAAAGGCAACACGTGATCATTGTAAACAATTAACATGTTGTGGAAATATGTTATACGGTAAAAGTTGCCCATATTTCTACCTCAAAAGAGATGATCTTTTTTCTTTCTTTTTTTTTTTAACAGTGTATTATATATTCTTTTAGCTTTTTATGTGCATATAAATAGATAGGATCAAATTATGTATATTGTGTTTTACCTTTTTCTCATACTTAATTATATCTATGTCTGTCTAGAGCTATTGATAGAATTCTGTTTTATGACTATTCCACATTTAATCAATTTCTATTCAAATTCTAATTTTTCTCTGGTATAAACAGTGTATGAAAAATTCTTATAAATGCTTTTTTTAAATACCCACATTTACTAAATATAATTCAACATAAATAAATTTCAACTTGTAAATGTTTTTTATCTCATATGTATGCTTCTAACTATATGGTGAATCCTTAAAAGTAGAGTGCCTGAATAAAAAGAGATCAAATCTTAAGCATTTATTGAACACTTACTAGATTCTTTTCTGGAGCTAGCTTTAAAACAATATGGAGATGAGATTTTTGTTTTCTCTTTAACATTTTTTCTTTTCAGAAGAAAATAGAACATGGATTTTAGATTCAAGATATAGATTTGGATACACAAATTGATTCTAGCACTTATTAGCTATGTAGTTTTGAGTAAATTCCTTCATTTCTGAAAGATGGTTTTATTATGAGGATTATATATATACAAAACCACATGGGGAGAAAAGTTTATAATATTCTAGTCTAAAAGGAACAAAAAGGACAGTCATTTATTCACATGTTCATATTTTATTAGTAGAAGCAAAGACTTTAGGCAATAGGCTCATGATAGGGTGGGGCAATTCTGAGGGGTGCCAGGAACATCCCTGTTAGTGTCTTTGGTGTCTCTGGCATAGGACTGTGGAAAGGCTTTACTTGTTTTTATATAATGAGTGTTCTCCAGCACTGCCAGTGTGTATCTACAACCTCTTTCCTCTGCTAGCTGCCTGGTGGGATGCTGAATATGTCAATACTATGTCCTTAATGGTTCCAGTATGAACTAAATGAATCAGCTTCTTTATTCTGGGCCTTTCTGCTTCCTGATTTCCTGCTCACTGATGTCACTTTATACACCAATAAGGAGGAAGAAGCTGAGTTGTCATGAAGTTATTGGAAAGTGACATCTAAGAGAGACATCTGGTTTGTGTCTTTAAGGATGCTGAGACATGGTAGCTTGTGTGCCCCTTCAGTGATGTCCTGGAGTAGAAGGAAAACTGGATTTTTTTTTCCTTTTTGCCACCTTCCTCATTTGTTGGCAGAAACTGGATGTTTTTTGAGTACTTACCATGTGCGTGGTGCCAGTAAATGGCAGAACTGGGATTTGAATCCAGGTCTAACTCTCTACCTAATGTTTTCCTCATTCTGCGAGGGATGATTCTGTCCTAGTGAAGTGATTCAGAGTTTCTTCACTTCGAGGTCAGGAACATTGTGTTGTGAACATTGCCAGCAGTATATTATAGTGAGTCAGTATGTACTCAATCTGACAACAGTGCTTTTTTAAAAGATTCCTAAATAAAGTGGAAGCAGTGGGTAATGTATTCTGTGGATTTAACTAAAGTGGATCAAATCAACATGTGATATGCTGTTTCCTTAGCAGGCCGACTGTACACGGCACATACCTCCCATTTTAAGTTCCATGGTTTTTGACTCCCCAAATCTGAAATTTTCTGAGTTTCTGGAGCCATGTTTTTATTTAGTACAAATTTCTACAGAAAAGTGTTAACTGCACCAAAGCCACATTTTTGTCTGCAGAGGCTGGACTAAACTCTGGTCAATGGAGACTTCATTAAGGAGTCTTTTCAGTATATTCGCTCAGCTCTGACAGCCATACCCACCAAGTTAATAAATATAACAACAGTGATACTATAATATATATTAATAATAATAACAATTATTAAATATTTCCTATGTGACAGGCACTGTGACAGGCTTCATAGATATTATCATACATTATCTCGTCTAGTCTTTGTAACAACCCTCTCATGTGGGTGCTGCTTTACAGCTGGAGAAATGTAGGCCTACCATGTTTCCCTAAAATAAGACAAGGTCTTATATTTATTTTTCCTCAAGAAAACACCCTGGGGCTTATTTTTAGGGGATGTGTTATTTTCCCCTCAAAGCCTCAGCTTGCAGCACGCACAAGATGGCCGGGACCTGACAGGGGGAGCTGACCTTGTTGATGGGGCTGCCCGCAACTTTCCGGTCACTTCTGGGATAGTAGCTGTCACGATGGGGCAGATGAGAAGGGCTGGTCATCTTCTTTACTGCTCTGTGACGAAATGCATGGGTTGTGCAGATACGCTGCATAGACATGCCCATCACTAGGTCTTATTTTCGGGGTAGGGCTTATATTGCACAAATGCTTAGAAATCCTGCTAGGGCTTATTTTATGGGTAGGTCTTATTTTCGGGGAAACATGGTAACTAGCAATGAGTTGGAGGTTGCCTAGCTGGTCAGTAGCAGAGCAGCCTCTGAACCTAGCAATATTTGACTTCAGAGCCTGCACTCTACTCTGTTTACTGCTTCCATGTGGTTTCTGTGAAGATACCATGCATACTTAAACCTCTGGGTTCTTTCAAAAGAGCCTCAGAGTCATGAGATGGTTTTAAACTAATATATTATTTGAAGTATCTAGTAGCTATTCTTTCCAACAGCTTTGTTTTGCATGTAAACAAAAACTGGCTATTTACTTTTAAAATGTTTATCTTTGTGGTCTTGAGCCATCAGGCACTGTTATTATATTATCTTATGTACTTCTCTTCTCTTCTCTCCATATAATACCTTTCACATAATAAATGATCTATAAATATTTGCTGAGTGAAGTAAAGTCATATTATGCGTGGGACTCTGAGAAATGAATTACATATAAAGGGCTTAGTTTTAACCATTTATTATCACATGCTTTTTCATTTATGTAAAAGCCCATTAATAGAGCAACTTGACAGCTGTCTCAATAAGTACTTCTTGAATGAATAAATGATGAACTAGTCTTGAAAAGTTGCATTTTTTAAACTTTTCTATTGATATATTTTTGTTTTAATTGTGATAAAATTTACATATTATAAAACTATTTTAACCATTTTCAAGCATCAGTGGTATTAAGTACATTCACATTGTTGTGCAACCATTGCCACCATTCATTCTTCAAAACTTTTCTTTAGAGTTTGAAGTCTTTCAATAAAAAATTTGCAGGACTCCATTTATTCAAGCAGTTTTTTAAGTGGAAAAATTACATTCATCGGTTTAAATATTTGGGATGTAATAACATTTAAAAAAATCAGTTGATTACTAAATGTCATTCTCTATTTTCCCCTAGTGGAATGAAACAGTGGAGATTTTTCGTGCTAGGATGCCCTTACGGAAACATCGCTGTCGTTTCAAGAGTTATGAACATTGCTTCACAGCGGCTGAAGCTGTGGATTGGCTACATGAGCTGCTGAGGTGCAGTCAGAACTTTGGCCCTGAAGTGACTCGCAAACAAACAGTCCAGCTGCTAAAAAAATTCTTGAAAAATCACGTTATTGAAGACATCAAGGGAAAATGGGGTCAGGAAGATTTTGAAGACAACCGTCACTTATACAGGTAACAGCAGCATGTAAACCCTGAAGGGAAGGAATGGGGGGATGAGTGGACCTGGTCCAAGGCTGCTAAAACTTCCTGTTATGAAAGAATTTACCTTGTCCATTGAAGTGATGGTTCTATTTGTGATTTGTTGAGTGGAGAACTGAATGTGTTGTTAGAGCCAATTGTAGTTTTTCTTGGCCGTTTAGAGCACCCCAGAATGGTTTTCTTGCAATTATTTTTCAATAAGGAAATCTTTTCTTGCCTTTTGCTCACCTGGGAGCACAGCTGCAATAACTTAGTACTTCTGGAGAATCCGAAAGAGTGAAACAGTAGCTCTGGGTTCAGCTTTTCTGAGCAATGAGGATTGGCATATTTAGGAGGTAAGTGGCAGAGTGCATCTGATCTTTAAACAGGTCAGGGCCCATATGAAGAATTGTGCTAAAATTCCCTGATATATCAGATTAAGCCTGACAATGCAAGTCTGCTTTTCCCCAAATATTTTCGTTCATGTTTCAGTGCTATTTTATGATGTGGACAGTTACCACCAGATAATGAGGGAAAATGGTGATCTTTCTCCTTTGGCTTCTCTTCTTCTCACTGCACAGTAGGCTGTTTTATTGCAGGGGTGGAGGGCCCTACCTAAGATTTAGGTGTGGGAGAAGACCAAAGAGGAATGAAGTCACACAATCAAGAAGAAGAATTGTTGTGTTATCTACAGAGCCGCCTACCAAAGTGCTAATAAGAACTCTGAGGGGAATTAAAATGAAAAATGGAGACTATGGATCCTTAATATTTACTTTCTTTAAGGAATGTAATTACAACACATTTAATAAGGGTACCCAGTGCTGTTTTTTGTTGCAGTGATTTTTCAGTAAGGAATTCTTTTCATGCCTTTTGCTCACCTAGGAGGATGACTGTAACAATTTAGGACTTCTCTTGGAGAATCTGAAAATGTGAAACTAGTTGAGAAAAGTATATTTTAGCAGAGAAAAACTGGCACTCTTATACCTGAACCATTGCTTTGTCTCCCTCTTGGACTATTTGCTGAGAGCAGAGTGAGGGTGGTCACGAGTGCATAGGGCAAAGAACAAATATTGCTGTACATTTAGAAACTAACTTCCTCATGAATTTTTGCCAGCAGCCTCCAGCGTCCAGAGAGCAATTAGTCGTTTTTCCATTTGGCAGTTATTTCTGGCTTTGAAAATCCAACTTTTAATTAGGATCTTGGTGATCTCAGCCTATTTTGAGACTTGAGTGCTTATTAGCATCAGATAGTGGAAATTGTAGCCCTGGTTTGACATGCCACACTTCACTGGGGATTCTTAAGTGATTATTTCTCTTGGGAAACTAATTGCTTGTACCCCATCAAGATTTAGCTAGAACACTTCTGAAAGATTCTCTGTATCAGTAACTTCCAATCTGTTCTATTGTTACTTAAATTGGGTACCTCTCCTTGAGTCCCGTGAGACTTTATGGGTCCTCAGAAGAGTGAAATTAGAGCATATTCTAGGAGCTGACCATGCAGCACTGACTGCCAAGCCATGTTTCACTTCAATATTAAGGCTTAATCATGTATCCCATATAAAAAAATAGAGTACACAAGGCAGATTAAATTCATTCATTAAATAATGATTTTTTTCCTCCAGTTTCTCTAATAGAATACTTGAAAGTCATAAATGGAGCAATGTTTTCTTTCGTTATTTACCACCTGAAAGTTCATTGTGGCTTTCCATTTTCCTCAAGTGGAAGTTCTGTAAGTTAACCACTGACTTTTGCCATTTGTCTAGATTAATCTGGAATGAAATCTATTTAGACATGTAAATCATTTGTTAATGTGCCCGTGCCTTGAATTGAGAGTGAGCTAATGAGTTGCAGCCAGCTGTTACATACATGCAGCCTTCTATTACTGGTACTCAAGATCGTCGCCGTCACGTGCTGGTGCTCCAAGAAAGAACATTGTGCTGCCACACCTGCCATATCTCCTTCTGTTTTCCATAGGTGACGAGTACTACTGCCAGTTATCATGAAAGCAGAAGAGGGAAAGCATAAGCTAATTTGAAAATAGATGGAAAATCAATGAGGTGGCAAAATTCAGGGACAAACTTCTAAATACTAAGCTTTGTAGAAGAGGACCCCTTTTTAAAAAAATTATTTTAATTTTTTTCTTTAATTTTTAGCTGACATGTAATGTACATCTTTATGGGGTAGAGAGTGACATATTGATAGATGTATACAATGTGTAATGATCAAGTCAAGTAATTGGGATATCCATTACTTCAAACATGTATCATTTCTTTGTATTGGGAACATTTAAAATCCTCTCTTCTAGCTCTTTGAACGTAAATAATATGGTATTAACTATATTCACCCTATAATGCTACAGAACACTAGAACTTATCCCTCCTATATAACTGTAATTTTGTATTCATTAACCAACCACTTTCTATCTTCCTCTCTCTTTACCTTTCCTCTAATAACCATAATGTTACCCTCTTCTACCCTCTACCTCCATGAGCTCAATTTTTTTAAGACCCCTCATGAATGAGAACATGGCATTTATTTTTCTGTGCCTGAATTACTTCACTTAACATAATAATGTCATCCAGGTTTATCCATGTTGCTGGGGATGACAGAATTTCATTCTTTTTTATGAATAAATAGTATTCCATTGTGTATTTATACCACATTTTCTTTATCAATTCATCTTTTGGTAGACATTTAGGCTGATTCTCTATCTTGGCTATTGTCAATAGTGCTACAGTGCAGACATCTCTTTGAGATACTGATTTCTTTTCCTTTGGATAAATAACTTAGTATTGGGATTACTGGGTCATATGGTAGTACTATTTTTAGTTTTTTGAGAAACCTCCATACTATTTCCCATAATGGCTGTATTAATTTACATTCCTACCAACAGTGTATGTGTTTCCTTTTCTCCACATTCTTACTAGCATTTGTTATTTATTTATTTATTTATTTTTTGATAATAGCCACTTTAACTGGTGTGAGATTGTTATCTCATTGTGGTTTTGATCTGGATTTCCCTGATGACTAGTTATGTTGAATATCTTTTCATATACTTATTGGCCTTTTATATGTTTTTTCAGATTCTTTGCCCATTTGTTAATCAGATTATTTGCCTTTTGCTGTTGAGCTCCTTGTATATTCTGGATGTTAGTCCATTGTCAGATGAATCTTTTGCAAATATCTTCTTCCATTCTACTGGTTGTCTCTTCACTCTGTTGATTGTTTCCTTTGCTATGCAGAAGCTTTTTAATTTGATATAATCCCATTTGTCTATTTTTGTTTTTGTTGCCTGTGCTTTTGTAGTTTTACCCATAAAATTTTTCCCTAGAACAATGTCCTGAAGCATTTTCCCTATGGTTTCATCTAGTAGTTTTATAGTTTTGGGTCTTACATTTAGATTTTTTTTTTTTCTTAGAGATAAGATCTTGCTCTCTTACCCAGGCTGGAGTACAGTGGCCTAATCATAGCTCACCACAACCTCAAAATCCTGGGCTGAAGCAATCTTCCTGCTTTAGCCTCCCAAGTAGCTAGGACTACAGGTGTACGCCACTATGCCCAGCTAATTTTTTAATTTTTGTAAAGACAGGGTCTTGCTCTGTTGCTCTGTTGCAGGCTGGCCTCAAACTCCTGGTCTCAAGTGATTCTCTCGCCTTGGCATTCCAAAGTGCTGGGATTACAGGTGTGAGCTACCATGCATGGCCACATTTAGGTCTTTGATCTATTTTGAGTTGATTTTTGTATATGATGAGAGATGGTCTAGTTTCATTCTTCTGCATACGAACATCCAGTTTTCTCAGAACTATTCATTAACAAGGGTGTCCTTTCCCCAATGTATGTTTTTGACACCTTTGTTGTAAATCTGTTGCCTATAAGTATGTGGATTTATTCCTGGGATCTCTATTCTGTTACATTGCTATATATTTTTATACCAATATCATACTGTTTTGGTGACTATTGCTTTGTATTAGATTTTGAAGTCAGATAGTTTGATTCCTCCAGCTTTGTTCTTTTTGCTTAGGATTGCTCTGGCTATTTGATGTCTTTTGTGGTCCTATATGAATTTCAGGATTATTTTTTCTATTTCTGTGAAGAATATCATTGATATTTTGATAAGGATTACACTGACTCTGTAGATTGCTTTGGGTAGTATGGCCATTGTAACAATATTAATTCTTCTAATCGATGAGCGTGGAGTGTTTTTCATTTTTTTGCATCCTCTTTAATTTCTTTCAACAATGTTGTGTAGTTTTCATTATAGAGATTTTTCACCTCTTGTTAAATTTATTTCTATGGGTTTTTTTTGTAGCAATTGTAAATGGGATTGCTTTCTTGATTTCTTTTTTAGCTTGTTTGTAATTGGTGTATAGAAATACTGATGATTTTTTTCATGTTGATTTTGTACCCTACAACTTTATTGAATTTGTTTATCAGTTCTGAGTTTTTTGGTAGCATCTTTTAGGTTTTTATATATAAAATCTTGCAGTCTGCAAAGAGGGACAATTTGACTTCCTCTTTTCCAATTCAGATGCACTTTATTTCTTTCTCTTGCCTAATTGCTCAAGGTTAGGACTTCCAGGACTATGTTGAGTAAGAGTGGTAAAAGTGGGCATCCCTGTCTTGTTTAGTTCATAGAGAAAAGGTTTTCAGCTTTTCCCTGTTCAATGTGATGTTTGTTGTCAGTTTGACATATATGGCCTTTATTGTGTTGAGGTATGTTCCTTATATACCTAATATGCTGAGAGTTTTTATTGTAAAGGGATGTTGAATTTTCTCAAATGCCTTTTCTGTATCTATTGAGATGATCATATGATTTTTGTCTTTCATTCTGTTGATGTGATATATCACATTAATTGATTTCTGTATGTTGAACCTTCCTTGTATCTCTGGGATAGATCCCGCTTGATCATGGTATATCTTTTTTTTCTTTTTTTGAGACAGAGTCTCACTCTGTTGCCTGGGCTAGAGTGCCGTGGCGACAGCCTAGCTCACAGCAACCTCAAACTCCTGGGCTCAAGTGATCCTTCTGCCTCAGCCTCCCGAGTAGCTGGGACCTTAGGCATGCGCCACCATGCCCGGCTAATTTTTTCTATATATTTTTAGTTGGCCAATTAATTTCTTTCTATTTTTAGTAGAGATGGGGTCTCGCTCTTGCTCAGGCTGGTTTCGAACTCCTGACCTTGAACGATCCGCCCGCCTCGGCATCCCAGAGTGCTAGGATTACAGGTGTGAGCCAACGCGCCCGGCCATATTATCTTTTTTTATGTACTGTTTGATTTTGCTTGCTAGTATTTTGTTGAGGATTTTTATATCTATTTTCATCAGGGATATTGGCCCGTAGTTTTCTTTTTTTGTTGTATCTTTGCCTGGTTTTGGTAGCAGGGTAATGATGGCCTTATAAAATGAGTTAGGAAGAATTTTCTCATTTTCAATTTTTTGAAATATTTTGAATGCTTCCAGCCTCTAGAAGTACAATGCGCTATCCGTTGCATCATGGAGCCACCTAATTTTTTGAAATATTTTGAAAAGAATTGATATTAGTTCTTTAAAAGTGTGGTAGAATTTAGTAATAAGGCTATCCAGTCCTGGACTTTCTTTGTTGGGTGACTTTCATTACTGCTTCAGTCTTGTTACTCATTATTGGTCTGGTCAGGTTTTCAGTTTCTTCCTGGTTCAATCTTCGTAGGTTATACATGTCCATAAATTTATCCATTTCCTCAAGCTTTTCTAATTTGTTGGTATATAGTTGTTCATAATAGTCTCTAATGGTCCTTTGTGTTTCTGTGGTAAGTTATGTCTCCTTTATTGTTTCTGATTTTGTTTATTTGGGTCTTCTCTCTTTTTTTCTTTGTCTAGCTAATGGTTTGTTGATCTTCAAAAGCCAACTTTTTGTTTTTTTCATCTTTTACATATTTTTTGGTCTCTATTTTATTTGGTTCTGTTCTGATCTTTATTTTTTTTCCCTTAGACTTTGGTTTGGTTTGTTTCCTCAGGTAAACAAAACTAGAAAAGTTCCCTGAGGTTTATCATTAAGTTATTTATGTGAAATCTTTCTATTTTTTTGATATAGGCATTTATTGCTTTAAAATTCTATCTTTGTTCTGCTTTTGCTTTATGTTATAGGTTTTGGTATGTTGTGTTTCTATTTTCGTTTGTTTCAAGGAATTTTTTGTTCTCTATTTATTGACCCATTGATCATTCAGTAGCATCTTGTTTAATTTCTATATATTTGTACAGTTTCCAAATTTCCTCTTATTAGCAATTTCTAGTTTGATTCCATTGTGATCTGAGAAGAAACTTGATATGATTTTTTTTTTTTTTTGAGACAGAGTCTCACTCTGTTGCCCGGGCTAGAGTGAGTGCCATGGCGTCAGCCTAGCTCACAGCAACCTCAAACTCCTGGGCTCAAGCGATCCTCTTGCCTCAGCCTCCTGGATAGCTGGGACTACAGGCATGTGCCATTATGCCTGGCTAATTTTTTCTATATATTTTTAGTTGTCCTGCTAATTTCTTTCTATTTTTAGTAGAGACGGGATCTCACTCTTGCTCAGGCTGGTCTTGAACTCCTGACCTTGAGTGATCTACCCACCTCGGCTTCCCAGAGTGCTAGGATTACAGGCGTGAGCCACCATGCCCAGCCTGATATGATTTTTATTTAAAAAAATTTGTTGAGATTTGTTTTGTGGCCCAACTCAATCCTGAATACTCAGTCCTGGAAAATGTTCCATGTGCTAAAGAAGAGAATGTGTATTCTGCAGATGATGGATGAAATGTTCTGCAAATGTCTGTTAGTTTTATTTGTTCTCTAGTGCAGTTTAAGTTTGATATTTCTTCGTTGATTTTCTTGATGATGTGTCCAATGTCAAAAGTGAAGTGTTGAAGTCTCCAACTATTTGAATTTTATACCTTGTGTGTTTTCATGATGGTAGACATTGTCTTTTCACTTCCAGCTGGTAGGACTCACTTAAGCATTTTTTGTAGGGCCATTGTGGTGATGATGAATTCCCTCAGTTTTGCTTCTCCAGGAAAGACTTTATTTCTCTTTCATTTCTGAAGGATGGCTTTGCTGGGGTAGCGTTCTTGATTGGCAGTTTTTTTTTCTTCTTTCAGTGCTTTGAATATATCATCCCCCAGGACTGTAGAGTTTTTGCCGAGAAAACCACTGTTAATCTTATGGGGATTCCCATATATATGACTTGATGCTTTTCATCTGCTGCTTTTAGAATTTTGTCTTTGACTTTTGATAGTTTATAATGTATCTTGGAGAGGACATGTTTGGGTTGAATCTATTTGGGAAGTTTTAACCTTCATGTATCTGGATGTCTATTTCTTTCTAAAGACTTAGAGATTTTTCAACCTTTATTTCAATTAAATGTTTTTTTTATGCCTTTCCCATTTCTTCTTCTTCCAGAATGCCTAAAATGTGAATATTTGTTTGCTTAATAGTATCCCATATGTTACATAGGCTTTCTTCATTATTTTTTCTTTTTTTCTCCATTTTTTTCTTGTCTATGTTTTTTAGAAAAACTGTTTTAAATTTGGGAAGTCTTTCTTATGCTTGATCTAGTCTATGTTGTTGAAATCTTGAATGTATTTTTTTACTTCATTCATTGAATTCTTCAGTTCCAGTGTTTGTGTTTGTGTCTTTTTTAATGATATATATCTTTTTGTTAAATTTCTCATTAAGATCATGAATTGCCTTACTATTTCTTTGTATTGTCTTATCTGTATTCTCTTGTAGCTTACTGAGTTTCCTTAAGATGATTATTTTGAACTTGTTTTCAGTCATTTCATAGATTTCCTTTCTTTAGGATCTGTTAGTGATGGGTTATTGTGACCTCTTAGAGGTATCATTTTTCCTTGCTTTTTCATGTTTCTTGTGTCCTAATGTTGATTTCTGCCTATCTGGTCTAACAGTTGCATTTTCTAGTTTTATGGATTGGCTTTCATAGGGAAAGACATTTTGCTATAGATGTATCTACAGTGTTAGTTGGTTGAGGTGCTTTGACTTTGATTCTGGGTGTGTACAGTAATGTAGTCTCTGTATGATTTCTTTGGATATAATCAATGTTTAGTGGTGTATGCAAGTTCTTCAGTGGCTTTGGCTATAGTTATTATAGGAGGCTGTGATGAGGCTTTTTTGGGGATGTTGATGCCATGCAGGCTGGTGCTTGGGTCCTTAGGTGGTACACACAGGACCCTGGGTGGTGGCAGTGAACAGAGTGTGATGGGTCCTTAGATCTTTGGGCAGTATCCAGGGATGCTGGTGTTGTTGGCTGGGTGCCCAGGAGGGCTGGTCTAAGTAAGATGCTTTTATAAGTATTAAGAATGCTGGAGTGAATAGCAGAGAGGAGTTCTTGCTTGAAAGAAAGGAACTAATGTTCTACAGCATCTTTGATGTTCCAGCCTCATCACATAATTTGTTTTTTAGCTAAGCAACTGTAGATGAAAGTGATAATATCCTAATTTTAAAGGTTAGGAAATTAATAAGGCCCAAATTACTAGGTTGTCCAAAGTTACCCAGCTAGTAGTAGAAGAGTCAGGATTTGAACTGAGGTTCCTATCTCTGAAGGCTGTGTTCTTGTGGTATACCGGGCTGCCTCTATTTTTACAACATGAGGTTGACTTAGTTTATCAAATAGATTAGTAGGTGGATGAATAAACAGAGTTCCTGTAATGTATTAAGCAGTATGTAATACATTTTAAATGATCTGCCTTCTTCAAGAAGTTTTTCTCAAATAAAGGAGATAAAAGAAACATAATCAACCTAAAAATATATATAAATATAGTAAAAGAGAGGTAGTTTCCTGGGTGTATGAGTTAGAGAAAGCTACATGGAACATGAGGGTTCTTATCATATTTTTTTTTTTTTTTTTTAGAGACGGGGTCTCGCTCTTGGTCAGGCTGGTTTCGAACTCCTGACCTTGAGCTATCCACCCGCCTCGGCCTCCCAGAGTGCTAGTCTTATCATATTTTTTAAAGAGAAGGAAATTACATATTGGAAATTGTATGTTGGAGAATTTTATAACAAAGGTGATAGGTAAAGCACTTATTTTGGAATGTGTCAACAATTATTCTAGATTTTAAAAATGTATGTCATTTTTGTTCTTTGAATGCATTTAAATTTGTTAGCTTTTTTTTTCTCCAAGAGTCAAAGAATTCAGTATGGAAAATAGAAGAGAAGAGTGAATTTTAGTGTATAAGAAAAGGAGGCAAGTTCCTAAGATCTGAACATCCATAATAAATTGAGGTGTTGCAGAGGAGTACCCTCTATTTATTAAACCACTTCTTTCCTGTTACCAATACTGATGACTAGAAAGAGTTCTGGATTTGCTGCTGGTGAAGACAATTTTAGATTTCTCTGAAGGGTGCTCATCATTGAACAGATGCTGTTGTCTGTGTCTAACAAAGCTTTCATGACCCTAGATTTCTGATGGAGGAGAACCAGTTATGCTACCTTGTGTTTTTATAAGATATTTAAGTTTATATGAGAAGCAGTTTCACTTCTATGATCTCATTTGATCTTTATGATCTTGTGCGAACTTTATGACAAACCTATGAGGTGAATAGGGTGGATATTTCATCCTCAGAGGACCAGACACTTTCCCCTTTAATAAGTCTAAACAAAACACTAGGAATGTTCTAGTTAAATTCCATTCTTATCATTGCATCTGCCCATTGGTGTATGTGAACAAACAATTATGTAGTATTAATTAAACCTAATTTAGTGGATTTTTGTAAAAATAAAAATGTGTATTATAATTGTTTTGGGCTATTTAATGAGAAAAGTGGCCTGTTACAGATCTTTACCAGGACAAGGGTCCTCTGGTGTCACTATACATGGCCCTAGACTTGCTTTCATTGCTGGTGCTATCTCTGGTGGGTGGCTGTAACTAAGGAGATGTTCATGGTTTATAGATAGGAATTAATTGGCTCAGGTATGTATGGTGGTAATTGCCATCTGAGACATAGGTACTATTTTCCTTTTATTTTCTTGCCTCCTTCTTGTTCCTTTTTTTCTCTCCTTTTTTTAATTTCTACCTCTTTTTATGTATGTCATTCTTACATTTCAACTTTTCTTTTTCTCCTCCATTATTTCTCTTTTTCCTCTCCTTTTATTCCCTCTTGCTCATACTTTTTTTCCTTGCCTATTTCCAAAATATTGATTTTAATTTGAAACTAAAGTTTATTATGTAGCTATTGCCAGATTTTTTGAATAATGTTACTTTTACAGTTCTTAATTTACAAAGCAGAGGAGTTATACTACCCAGTTCTAGGACTTATTATATAAAGCCACAGAAGTGAGGCTATGGTATTGGAGAAGGGATACACATACAGATCCGTGGAGAGGAATAGAGAGTCAAGAAACAGACACATGCAAATATGGTCAATTGATACCTCACAAAGTTGTAAAACCAATTTAATGGGAAAAGGTTAGTCTTTCTAGAAAATGATGTTGGAAAGATTGGACATCTATCCATTTATGTGCAAAGGAAATGAATCTCAACATAAACCTCGTACTTCATATAAAATTAATTCAAAGTGGATCATAAATTTAAATGTAAAACTATAAAGCTTTTAGAAATACAGGAGAAAATGGTTATGTCTTGGAATTAGGCAGAGAGTTTTTAGACATGACACCAAAAGCACCAAACATAGAGGAAAAAACATGATAAATTGGATTTCATCAAAATGAAAAAGTTTTACTCTCTGAAAGACACCATTAAGAGGTTGAGAAGTTTGCAAACCACATACATGACAATGGAGTGGTATCAAGAATATATAAAGAACTCATAAACTCAATAGTAAGAAAACAACCCACTTAAAATGAGCAAAAGACTTGAACAGACACATCACCAAAGACATGTTGTTAGCAGATGAGCACTTGAAAAGATGTTTAACATAGTAAGCATTAGGGAAATGCAAATTAAAACCACAGTGAAATACAGCTACATATCTATTAGAATGGTTAAGATAAAAATACTGACAATATCAAGTGCTAGTGAGGATGCAGAACAACCGGAAATCTCATACATTGCTGGTGAGAAATGGAAAACAGTTGGACAGTTTTTTAAAAATTTAATTTTACTTCATAGTATTACTGGGGTATAAATGTTTTGGTTACATAAATTGCTTTTGTATAGTTTGAGTTAAAGTTATAAGTGTGCTCATCACCCAGATGGTGTGCATTGTACTTGTCAGATGTGAATTTCCTCAACCTCTCCTCTCCCCCTCCCACTTACATGATTTCTGATTAGTTTTATTTCCATATGTGCACATAAGTGTTGTTCGATTAGTTCCAATTTAATAGTACATGTGGTGTTTGTTTTTCCATTCTTGTGGCACTTCACCCAGAGGAATGGTCTCCAGTTCCATCCAGGTTAATACAAGAGTGCGGGCAGTTCGTGGAGATTAGCTACTTCTCCCTGAGAGAAATCGGGTCCCTTAGGTAGAGGTCGTCACAAAGGATAAGAAAATAGCAGGAAATAGAGAGAATAATGGAAATAAAAGAATACACAGAGACGAAGGTATAGTTTTATAGATTTATATAAAGAAATTAGGTAAAGCGAGGGTACTCAGGGGTCCCCACAACATCCTTGTCGGTTGTGAGGCCAGAAATGGAGTTTCCCATAGGTTTTTATAACTACAGATATCAGTTATCGGTTGCCAAGGGTAACATGTTTACATAATAACAGGTAGTTCAGTTGCTAGGGGGTAACAGATTTACATAATAACAGGAAGTTCCTTTTGGGTTAAAAGTTTTTTTAAAGGGCTTCTAAAAATTCCTTAATCTATTCTATCTATGTGAACAAAAGGTTACAAAATCTTTCAAGGACTAACTTCTAAGTTCTAAGAGATAGCTATCACTTAACAGAGGGGTAATCCAGAGATATAGTAGCTCCATATTTCTTTATCTAGTTATTGTGGATTGAGACAGATAGTCAGGAGTAAGCAGGAGCTCAGCTCTTTTGATAATTGCTCTTAGCCATAGATGTCTGTCTCTTGAGCTGGGCACTCATTTTCTGGCTATCATCCTGTGGTACCATGTATACCTGCCTTGTCTTTCAAAAACAGGGGAGCACCACAGGTTTGAGATATCAGAAGCCATCTTGGAATGCATCTGATACGGGACCTTTGAGATGCCCTCCTGAGGTAAGGCAGCCTTTGATATGCAAACTAATGAGTTCACATATTCCTTCAGGGCAAAGTCCTGCAAAACTCCTGAAATCATTTCTATCTTTAATATAGCAATATTGGGTGATACAATAAAGTAATACTTTTATGAGCCACATCCCAATCATTCCTCAACACAAGAGGTATTAGTTCATCATTTTTTATGGCTAAGTAGTACTCCATGATATACATATACCTCATTTTGTTAATCCACTCGTATATTGATGGGCAATTGGGCTGTTTCTACATTTTTACAATTGTGGATTGTGCTGCTATAAACATTCCAGTGCAGGTGTCTTTTTTATAAAATGTCCTTTTTCTCTGTAAATACCCAGTAGTGGTATTGCTGGATTAAATGGTCGGTCTACTTCTAGTTCTTTGAGGTATCTCTATACTCCTTTCCATAGAGGGTGTATGAAATAATTTCTTCAGTATAGATACCATTTCTTCTTTGTAGGTCTGGTAAAATTTGGCTGTGAAACCATCTGGTTTGGGACCTTTTTTTTGTTAGAAGATTTTTTATTGTTACTTCAATTTTGTTACTTGCTATTTGTTTGTTCAGGAGTTCTATTTCTTCCTCATTGAGCCTAGGGAGGTTGTGTGTTTCCAAGAATCAGTCCATTTCCTCAACATTTTCAAGTTTTTGTGCATAGAGATTTTTATAGTATCAGAGATGATATTTTGTATTTCTGTGGTATCAGTTGCTATATCTCCTTTTTCATTTCTTATTGAGTTTGTTAGGGTCCTTTCTTTTGTCTTTGGTTAACCTAGTGAGAGGCCTATTGATTTTTTTTTTATCATTTAAAAGAACAAACTTTGTTTTATTAATCTCCTGTATAATTCTTTTGGAATACATTTCATATAGTTCTGTTCTGACCTTAGTTATTTCTTTTCTTCTGCTGGGTTTGGGATTGTTTTGCTCTTCCTTTTCCAATTCTTTGAGAGATTTGTTAGATTGTTGATTCGTGATCTTTCTGTGAATTTTCCTCTTAGGCCTGCTTTTGCAAAATCCTACAGATTTTGGTAACTTGTATCCCCTTTGTCATTGAGTTCAAAGACTCTTTTGGTTTCCATCTTAATTTCTTCCTTTACCTAATAATCATTTAGCAGTAGGTTGTTTAATATCCATGACTTTGTCTACAGTGGAATGTTTCTGTTGGGATTTCTAATTTTATTCCACTGTGGTCTGAGAAGATACATAGTACAATTTCTATTTTTTAAAATTTGTTGAGGTATGTTTTGTGGCCTATGATGTGATTAATTTTAGAAAATGTTCCATGAGTTGATGAGAAGAAGTTTTGGAATAGAATCTTCTGTAAATGTCTATTAGGCCCATTTGTTCTAGAGTCCTGTTTAAGTCCATTTTTTTTTTTTTTTCTGTTTGGAGGATCTGTCCCCATTCTGTCAGTGGGTGTTGAAGTCCCTGGCTATTACAGTGCTGTTGTTTATCATTTTGTTTATATCAGGTAGGCTTTGCTTTATGAATCTGGATGTACCTGTATTAGGTACATAGATATTTAGGATTGATATGTCTTCTTTTTGAATTGTTCCCTTCACCATTATATAATGACTGTCTTTGTCTTTCTTTACTTTTGTTGATTTGACATCTATGTTGTCTGATATGAGAATGGCTCATATCACAGCTTTCTTTTGGTTTCCATTTGCATTGAATATTGTTTTCTATCCCTTCACCTTGAGTCTCAATGAATGTGGGTTAGATGCCTTTCCTGGAGACAGCAGATACTTAGCTTATATATATATTTTTTATCTATTCAGCCAGCCTATGTCTCTTTAGTAGGGAGTTCAAGCCATTTACCTTTATTAAAAGAATTGATAAGTGGGATGGATTTCTGTTCATCCTGTTGCGTAGAACTTCATGGCTTTGTTTTACCTCTTGGGCTACTGTTGTATTTGGGCTCTGAACTTTAGCTTTTGGATGGCTTTACACTGGTGGGTGTCTATTGTGCTGATCAGTGTATAATGCAGATCTGAGTACTTCTTGCAGGGCAGGTTTGGTCTTGAAAAGCTGAGGGATCAGCTTTTGCTTGTCTGAGAAAGTCTTTATTTCTCATATAAGAAACTTAGTTTTGCAGGATACAAAATTCTTGGCTGGCCATTTTTCTGTTTGAGAAGACTGAGAATGGGGCCCTAGCCCCTTCTGGCTTATAAGGTCTTGGTTGAGAAGTCTGTAGTTAGTCTGACAGGTTTTCTTTGGAATTTACCTGATACTTTCACCTTATGGTTCATAGGCGTTCCTCTTTTGTGTTAATTTTGGCCAGTCTGATGACTAAATGTCATGGTGATTGCCTCCTGGTGATGAATCTCCTAAGTGTCTGTTGTGCTTCTGGTACCTGTACATCCAGATTTCTAGCAAGACCTGGGAAATTTTCCTCAAGTATTCCCTCAAATAGGTTTTCCATCCCTTGTGGATTTTCTTCTTCACCCTCAGGTGTGCCTGTTATACTTATGTTAGGCTTCTTTACATAATCCCATATTTCTTGTAGGCTTTGTTTATTCCTCTTTTTTCTCTTTTCTTTCTCTTTGACTGACTTGTTTAATTCAATGGTGTTGTCTTCTAGCTATGAGATTCTTTCTTCTGCCGGATCTAGCCTACATTTAAGGCTTTCTACCATGTTTTGTATTTCCTTGAATGAATTTTTCATTTCCAGAAGCTCTGCTTGATTTTTTTTTAATAATTCGATTTCTTTAGTGAACTTTTCATTCATTTCCTGCATTGTTTTTGTGATTTGTGTTGGGTTTCTATTTTCTCTCTTGTTTTTCATTGAGCTTCCTTACTATCCATATTTGTAATTCTTTATCAGTCACTTCAATATTCTCGTCTTGTTTGGTTTCTGTTGGTATGGAGTTATTGTTTTCTTTCAGAGGTGTCGTTTTACTTTGACTTTTCATGTATCCAGAGATCTTTCACTGATTCCTTCTCATCTGGAGCAGCTTTTGCTTCTTATTTTTAGATTTTCTTTTGATTAGATAATGGCACACCCAGTTTAATCACTGAGACAGTGGGTGGTGCTTGTGGGTGAGACTCAACTATACCATGTATGATTATATCAGTAAATGCTGTAAAGGGTGTGCAAATTGACCTCCCTGTTAGGGGGTTGTGCTTGCTGGAAGAAACAAGCTGCAATGTTGTTTTTGGGTCCTGTGACCAGCTCTAGTCTCTTTGGAGAAGCACCTGATTGCCCCAGGTGGTAGGTGGGGCCCTGGAACTTCAGGTGAGCCCTTATTCTCTGCCACAGCAGAGATGGTGGGGGAGTATGTCTGGGTGGGGCTGGGTTGGGTGAGCTTACCCTCAGACTCCAATAAAGCTGGTAAGGTATCTGTTTCAGCAGGAGTAAAAGGTCTGCTCCCAGCTTCTAGGCAAAGCCGCCAGGGAGGGGTCATAGTGGCCTCACCCTATGACAGATCTGCCCTCCTTGCTCCCGAGCAATGTGACCGAGACCTGGGGATACAGGATCTGGCCTGTGGGCCTGTCCCTGGGTTTCCAAAGATTAGTTCCTGACCATGCCAGGGAGAAGCATGCTGGTCCCTAGTTGCCCACAGGGTGACCAAACAGGTTTGATGTCCCTCCACCTTGGAGTATGCCCTGCACTGATGAAGTTGCTGGGCAAGTGGCACCAAGGAGGGCCGGTAGGCAGGAAGCTCACAATCTGAGCACCCATTAGTCTGCTGCAGGTCCCCTAGAGGAGAGCTCTGGGGAAGCCTCGGCATGGTGGCTCTATTTTCTCTCTCAGCAGCTGCAGGTGGAGGAGGAGAAGGGGACAACAAGCCTAGAAAGGTTTGAGCCCCCCTCTCTGTGGAAGGTCCAGTGTGGTGGATGCACCAACAGAGAGGAGAAACAGTTCCTGTGAACCCTGGCTCAGTTGTCTCTCAGCAGACATGGGTGGGGCCGGGCAGGGGAAGGGGAAGAAAAGTCTCAGTGGAAGAAAACTAGCACTCTGGTTATCTCTGTCTCTTCAGAAGCTAGCCCACCCAGAATGTCCAGACTCTGGGATCACAAAGATCCCCTGGGACCCACTGGCCCCCTGTGGCTCCCACAGTCTGGACTGGAGTTGGGAAATGTTTGTGTGGGAATGAGAGAGACTAAAACTGAGGGGCTAAGGCCCCCTGGGGAAGACAAAGGTACATGGTTGGTGGGGAAGCAATATGGTACCTGCCGTCTTGGCTTGGGTCTGCAGTGACGGGAAGTACTGGCTGCCTGGTGTTTCGTCCTCATGAAGCTCCCAGTTCACTGGTGGCAACAGCTTTTGGGCTTGTGAGAGTAGAAGAACTCTCTAGCAGCTCGAGAGCCCACTCACTGCCAGAGATTTAGGGGAGGGAGAAATAAGCTGTTCCACCTACCCTTCTTGTTGGACTCCGAGTTTCTTGGGGGTTTATCTCTACCAATATCCTGCTCCTTCATGTTCTGCTCATAATTCTGGAGGCTTGAAGTCCAAGATCAGGGTGCCAACTGGGTTGGTTTCTTCTGAACGTCTTTCCCAGGCTTGCAGATGTCTGTTCTCACTCAGGTTTAATCTGGACAGTTTCTCATAAAGTTAATGAGTACATTGACTATATAATTCCGCATTCCTACTCCTAGGTATTTACCCTAGAGAAATAAAAACTTCATGGTCACACAAAAACTTGTAAGTGAATATTTATAGATTGCCAGTAACTGGAAGCAACCTGAGCATTCTTCAGTGGGCGAATGGATAACTATTGTACATCCATATGATGGAGTACTAGTGAGTGGGGAGGGTGTGACTATGAAGGGAGAGCTGGAAGGACTGTTTTGGGGAATAATGGAACTGTCCTGTTTCTTGATTATGGTCGTGCTTGCACAAATATATACATGTGTTAAAATTGATAGGATTATATGTATCAAAGAAAAGAAAAAAGATCAATTTTACTGTATAATAACATTTTTCTCTTAAGCTGGTGATTTTCAAAGTCTCTATTTGTACCTCAAGCAAAAGAAACCCAAATTCAAGTCATTTGAGGTAGGTGGCCCTTTAGTCATTTTCTGTGGCCCTGGGAAAACTGTTTTCATCACTACCCTGAAGGTCTTTTGAAGGGACCTTTTTAGTTAGATGCCTTACCTTCAAATTAATGGGCTTCTCACTCCCTCTAGTGGACATCTTTTGTTTTTATTGGAAAGCACAAAATGTGTGTGTGTGATTTTATTTTTCTTTTGTTTTTATTGATTTCATCAAGTCCTGGATTTTTGTCCTGTGATTAGTTGGAAAAGTCCTTAGTCCTTAGTCCTTCCTGGCCATCAGTTTTCTCATATATAAAATAACAAGGATGGGCTAGATCTTTAAGGTCCTTTTTAATTCTAAACTTTTATGTTTCTAAATATTAAGTACCTATCATGTGTTTTCTAATCCAAGGCAGTGAAGGAACTAAAAAAAAAAAAAAGGAGATATAAAATGATTCTTTCTCTCCTTCACTTTGCAATCTCTTTTGAGAGATGGTACATATGTATGTGAAAAGTAAGTAACAGAATCAAGGCAGTATTTAATTAATTACCTAAAAGAATCCATAACAAACAATAAATTAGAGTTGCTACACTGGCAGTCCTTCGGTTGACACATCTATTTTGTTTGATCAGCATTGTGGTTTTAGTCACTAAAATTTGTTCCATTAATATCTCATTTTTATTTTTAAATTTTGTGTATTTTGCAAAGGTAATATTTTCATGTGGTTCAAAATTTACAAAGTTCAAAAGGGTATATACAGTGAAAAGCCTTTCTCACATCTCTCTTCCCCAGCCACCCACTCTCCTTTCCTGGAGACACTTAATGTTACTAGCTTCTAGCATAATGTCTTAAAAAATCATGAAGGGCACAGTGGCTTGTGCTTGGGCAATATAGTGAGGCCCTATCTCTACAGAAAATAGAAAGATTAGCCAGGCATGGTGGTGTGCACATGTAGTCCCACCTGCTCAGGAGGTGGAGACGTTAGAATCGACTTGAACCCAGGAGTTTGACTCTAGCCTGGAAAATGTTGTGAGTCGCTGTCTCTTAAAAAAAAGAAAGAAAGAAAGAAAAGCATTGTGTGTCCTGTGTTGTGGCAGAAAAAAAGTCATGAACCTTTGAGTGTATAGATGGGGTAAATGCACTCCAGTGGCCACGTACCCCACCATTTCCCTATAATATTATACCAACCTGTATCATGATTATGTTATCTACATGGCCAGTGTGGGAATTGTGCCTGTGACCTCCAGTCAGTGTGGATGGGAGTGTTTTGAAACCTCGAGGAGGAAGTGGAGGAGAACTTCAACCTAGGGTGTAAGGTCCGGATGATAAGGGATGGGAAAGGGATCAAGTGTCAAAGATGGCAAGACCAAGGCTCTCAGTCAGGAACACACACATAAGCTTCCTGGGAGAAAAGGAGGAGGCTGACCTGGCTGGAGCAGAAATCACAGGTCAGGAAGTCATGAAGGATAAATTTGGTGGAGTTTCTTACATTTCTGGCTATGGAGTAGACCTTTATTTTAAAAGGAGAAAGCAATCAAGGTTCATGTTTTGAGCAGCAATGGAATCTGTGCTCTAGAATAGAGTTAATTGAATAATAACAGAATAGATTGTAAGACAGAGAAACTGGTGAGGTGTTTAAGGTAACTGGTGGAGGTGATGTTGCCTGGATGAGAATGTTATTGGTAGAGTTGAAAAGTAAGGAAGTAAATTAGCTGGAATTGGTTTCCATTCCTTACAACTGTGTTTATAGCAAAATTCCAGGCTACACCTTGTAACTGCTCTGCATGTAGTCCTTAAACTTTGTTTGAAGTCTGACTTTTTTTTTTTTTTTTTT
>VBSM01002608.1:10451992-10466465 GCA_008086735.1 Cheirogaleus medius | reverse complement strand
GATTGTTTGATTTTTTCTTGTGAATTCTTTTAAGTTCTAGATAGATTCTTGTTGAAATTACTATTTTCATTTAGAATCTTTGTTAATGTTTACTAGTATATCCTTATTGAGGCCTGGAATATAACATGCTAGTCTTTTTCAAGCCAAGATACAATCCATGATACCTTACAATTCTTCAAACACACATGCAGTGTTTAGTGAGTGTCTAAGGCTTTGCGATGGCTTTGTTCCTATTTAATATATCAAGGAGTTTGGAGCCTCTGGCACTGGATGACTGTCTCAGAGTCTCTGTACCCACACCTCCCATAAGGGTCAATAATGAATGCTCAGGTTCATGAAGAAAACATGATGGTTCATGATGAAAACAAATATAGGGGGATATTTAACTTTTTTTTTGCTGTCAAGCATTCGAAACTCCTTGTTTATTTTGTGGGAATCCCTATTTATGTGGGCCTTGGTGGGAGGCTTGTGCCCAACATCAGAAGCCTAGGTAGGTGACACATTCCTTCTTCCTACCTTAGCACTGACGGTGCAGGCACATATCCTCCCATTGGCTGTTTGTATGTTTCCACCTAGGACTTTGAATCTTGAGTGAAGGATGCAAAGGGGAAGGGACAGCTTAGAATTTCTTGTGACAGAAGTTGTGGCCTACAGGAGCAAGGACAGAAGTACATAGCAGCAGAAGTATCCAGAGACCATGGTACTGGCAGACTTTAGGACTAGACAGTTTTCAGGCATGACCTCACTCTGGTTCTTTCTGTGTGTGCTGCATGGCTTCCTTTCCTGCCTTTATCTCAGTCTCCTCATACCCCCACCGATCTTGGTTCTTTTGCTCTTACATTGATTTTGTGACCTATTTGATATCTTTAAATTCCTTTCTGGTTAAATTAGCTGGAATTGGTTTCCATTCCTTACAACTGCAACTAAAAACTGGATTGTTGTAACAAGCAATGCCTGTAGAGTTAGCAAACCCGGGGCAGTTTGGGCCTAGGAGCTAGTACAATGATTTTTATGTGTATGTGACTGCCTGAAAGCAAAGCAACAAGTCAGACTGGTCTGTAGCAATCAGAGATACAGAGGATAGATTTGAGTTCAGGATCCTTGTAGGCCCCAAGGTATAGGAACAAAGTCTACCAAGAATAAGTAGTAGGCAGGTTACACATGGATCCAGGGTTGAAAGTTATATATTAAGTTAATATTAAGCTATTAAATCTCACTGATTCCGGGGTTACGTTATCAACACTACCATCTTTGCAAAAGACGGTACATGCCAGTACATGTAGGTGTGTTAAGTAGAATATTGAAATATACTGTCCTGAGTTGTAAAAGGTAGCTCCTGGTTATTCATAGACTTTTGTTTGTTTTGTAATATCCTTTTTTAGGCTTTTTTGTTATTAATTTATGATAATTTCAAATCCATGATTTATCTTTCTATTCTGGTCCTTTATTTGAGGTCATAGTTCCTGTGTTTCATGTTTTCTGTCAGATATAACCTTCCCCCTTGTTTTATCCACTTGGTTTTCACCAACTTGTCTTTGAAATTCTCTTTTTTATTTAATCTTTACCCAGTGTTTTCCCTATGAATTCATGATGCCTAGTTATTATCCACAAGCTTCCTTAAATAGGGAATGGAGCAAAGGACTCCAGAAATACCAAAAAAGCAAAATTCACTTAATACTCCCATTTTAAATAGGAGAGAAAGCTCTTTTGGCTAGAGAAGGTGGATTGAACAAGGGTAGTTCTCAGATATTATTGATCTAGAAACAAAATAATAAAGATCATGTAGGCATTAATCAGTTTTTCTCATGGGATTCTAAACTATAACTTGCTAATAAGGATGGGAATGTGCCTTGAGAAGCAAGTTGTAACAGTAGAATTATAGAAGTTGTTGAAAAGGTGGTGCATTTTCTCTCTGAGTTTGTGGAATTGATAAGCTCACAGGCTAGGACACATGTTTCATGTGAGCATCAGGAAGCATAGTCTATTAAGCATTTTTACACAATTCGTGTCCAGTCTGCATTTTACCAATTGCTTAACTAACACTTATGTTCTCCCCTCTTCTTAGCACTGTTTTGTGTTTTTGGTCTCTGTTAATTAGATTCTGACATATGCTGCTTCTTCTTCCTGTCCTCCTTTTCCTCTTCCTTTCCCTTCTCTGGTATTGTGGAGTACATACCGTATGCTGGGCATGGTGCTAAACACTTTAGATGCATGACCCTATCTATAGTTTATTTAGGAAGACAAACAGATAAACTAGAATTTATTGTTCCAAATGCTGTAATAGGATGTGAATTCAGTGCTGTATGAGTGTGAGGAATTAACTTTGCTTGTGAACTAGTCAGAGAATAGTTTACTCCAGGGGTATGACATTTAACTTGAGTCTTGATGTATCATCAGGTGTTTGCCAGGCAAGGAAGGGAGAGAGATCGATCAAGGTGATCAAGGTGGAAGGAATCTAATTAAAAAGCTGGGTGTCATTTACATAGGGAGTTGTGGGAGATGAGGCTGTGAAAGAATTTGCCTTTTATCTCTGTGTCCCCAACATCCAGCACAATGCCTAGTATTCATTGAGAAAGAAGTGCAAAGGTTAGCCAGTGAGGGCTTCCCTTCCTTACTTTGAAAGAGTTAAGCAATAATCACCCTACCTCTATTCCCCAGTTAAGGTGACTCAGTCCTTCCCACATCAGGTGAGCTGCAGTTACCTATGACATGAGCTCAGTGTTGGAAGGACTATGACAGAAACAGGGTTTAGAGTTAGGTGGGCCTGGGGTCCATTCCCAGCTCTCAGTTACTAGTACTCATGTCATCTTAAGCAAATTGCTTACACTTTCTGAACCTTTGTGATGTCATCTACAAAATAAGAAGCTAACACTTTTGCTTTTAGAATATACTGGTCACCGAGATTAAACAGGTATTTACTCAGTCTCCTGCAACATAGTCAAACTGAATGTGCCTGTTCTTGGAGATACAGTGAAAACAAGATAGATAAGCTTCTTGTCCTGGTGCAGCCTATACCACAAGCAAATAAATATTTTTTAATTTTTTAGAGACAGGGTCTAGCTCTGTCACCTGTGCAGTGACGTTGTAGCTCACTGCAACCTCAATCTCCTGGGCTCAAGCAATCTTCCTGCCTAAGCCTCTTGAGTGGCTGGCATTACAGGTGTGTGCTACCACATCTGGCTACATATTCTTATATCTCTGTTTCTATCAGACTAGGGTCAGCAAACTTGTTCAGTTTAGGGCCAGATAGTGAATATTTGTGGGTCATACCAATCTGTCGGAATCGCCTAATTCTGTGGTTGTTGGGTGAAAGCAGCCATAGAGAGTATGTAAATGAATGGATATGGCTGTGTTCCAGGAAATATTTATTAAAGCAAGTAGTGGGATTCGACCTGCAGGCCACTGTTGTTAGACTCTCAGTTTCTTAAGGGCAAAGACTATTATTAATTCTTGTACCTCTGTTACCTAGTGGTGCCTGATATGTACCAGGTGCTTATATTGTTTGCATTGATCTGAAGTCATCATACATAGATGAGCACAAGTTAATAGAAGATTCTGTTAATTCAGGTCCTCTGAGAAGAGAAGGAGCTGTCAAGAAGGGACTAGATGTGCAAGAGACTTAATGCCAGAGGTAGGAGTGGATAACCCAGAAAGATAAATGGTCAAGGAAACAGGAGGTGATGGAGTGAGCCTTCAGACTGTGATTCAGGTCTGACTTCAGTGAAAGCGGAGAGGGAAAGAAGAACTGATTGGGGCGAGTTAAGGCCACAGGATGCAGTTCTGAAAAAGGGTTGGCCAGGCTGATTGGGAGTCCCCAAGCAAAGGTTGCTGCTAGAGGAGTCCTTTGTCTTCTGGAAGGATTGGCTTGGCTTCTTACTCTGCTATGCTCCTTGATGTGTCTATTTCTTGTGCTGCAAAGATCTACTTTCCCACACATGTTGGGGCTTCCTTTGTGAAGGGAAACCTAGAAGGTGGAAATTATGGGGAATACTACAGCCCCTGTCCCTGCAACTGGTCTCCTGGCTGCAACTGGTGCTCATCCTCTCCCTCCTCCACAGCTCTTTGTGAATCCTCTCACCCTCAGTTATCACTGTGGCAGGGCCTGCATGCCTTACCTGGTAGTATGATGCAAAAGCTCATTCCTGAGGATCTGGACCCTTGATACTCACGCACTTTTAAGACTAATGGTTCTGCACAAGCCCATTCACAGTTACAGTGGGACAGGGAAGTACCAAGAGGCGCCCTGTGGATCTCTGAGTGCTATGGGTATTCCTCTCTGCCCCCATTGTGTAAGCACAGTCCTCCTTTCTGTTGGTCGGGGTCCATTACCTTTGCCATGATAGTGATTCCTTTTCTCTTATCACTTGTGCTCCCTGGCCATAAGTAGTCCAAAGTGCCCGTTTCATGTCCCCTTTTGGGCACTGCTAACTGTAGAGCCCAGAGTTGTGGGGATGGGAAGCACAAGGTCCTCCAGTGAGTCACTGGGAGGGCCACTCCTGCTTCCACCCTTTGGTACCCAGTACATGTGTTCTTTCCAGGGGGCTACAGCACCATGTTCAGTCCTCTGCCTTAATTCATGTACTATTCATTGTTCTGTATGTCTGGCTTATCTCCAATACAACACTGTTCTTGATTACTGTATGTTTATAATAAATCTTGAAATCAGTCTGAGTCCTCCAACTTTGTTCTTTTTCAAAATTGTTTTAGTTATAGTTTTTTCACTTTTCCATATACATTTTAGAATCAACTTGTTTATTCCTATACAAATTCCTGCTGGGATTTTTTTTTTAATATATGCCTATTTTGTTATTCTTTTTTTTTTAATTTCAGCATATTATGGGGTACAAATATTAAGGTTATGTATATTGTCCATGCCCCCTCTACCCCCTCGAGGCAGAGCTTCAAGCATGACCATCCCCCAAACGTTGCACATCTCACTCATTATGTTTGTATATGCCCATCCCCTCCTCACCCCTCCCACCCGCCCTACACCCGATAAATGTTATTCCTATATGTCTACTTAGGTGTTGATCCGTTAATACCAATTTGCTGGTAAGTACATGTGGTGCTTGTTTTTCCATTCTTGAGATACTTCACTTAGTAGAATGGGTTCCAGCTCTATCTAGGAAAATACAAGAGGTGCTATATCACTATTGTTTCTTAAAGCCGAATAGTACTCCATGGAATACGTATACCACATTTTATTAATCCACTCATGTATTGATGGGCACCTGGGTTGTTTCCACAACTTTGCAATTGTGAACTCTGCTACTATAAACATTCTAGTGCAGGTGTCCCTTTTGTAGAGTGTCATTTGATCTTTTGGGTAGATGCCCAGTAGTGGAATTGTTGGATCAAATGATAGATCTACTTGTATCGCTTTAAGGTATCTCCATCTTGCTTTCCACAGAGGTTGAACTAGTTTGCCCTGCTGGGATTTTGAATGTATTTATGTGGAATCAGTAGATCAGTTTAGGGAGATTTAAGATCTTAACAAAATTGAGTCTTCCAAATAATGAACATGGTATATCTCTCTATTTACTTAGGGTGTTTAATTTCTCAGCAGTGTTTTGTAGCTTTAAGTATACAGACTTTGTTTCCTTAGATTTAGATCTAAGCAGTTTGTGCTTTTTGGTGCTGTTATAAATGGTGGTAGTTTTCTCTGTAAATCTCGTGCATTTCTTTTTTTAAGACATAGGTATTTTATATATTTTTTTCTGTTGCAAATAGAATTTACTTTGTAGATAGTTATTGTTAATCTAAAGTCGGAGTGTCTTTCAGATTAGCTCACATCTCTCCTTCTTAAAATACTCATTTCATCCTTAACTTAGAAGGGATTCTTTATTCATACAAAATAGGAAAGATTTCTGAGCTTGGTGTTCAAAGTTTTCCTTAGTTTGCCAACTATTTTTCCAGCTTCATCTCCCATTCTCCTTAAACACTTTATGTTCCTGATACACCTTTAAGCAGTATTATGAAATGTGATTATTAGCCAGCATTTAGGTGATATGATACTATATACCACTACTGGGCTGGAAAAATATGTTGAGTGGGTTTACAGAGCACAGTGTAAAACTCAGCAAATTGCTATGGGTTTGCCTAACCCACAGATTTCTGGGATATATCAGTCTCAGAGAGACCAGCTTATATAATAATCAATATCTGGCTGTTTTTGTTGTTGTTGTTGTTTGTTTTGGTACAAAGTCTTTACATTACTGAGGTAGAGTCAGATGGTCAAAGCTGTTGATGCCGCAAATTCCTGCTGATACGGCCACAATATATGCTTAAAAGTCTTAAAAGGACTTTAAATCATTGTGAGATCTGTCATTTATCAGTCAATTTTATTAAGATTTATAAACTATGTTTTCCTTGTGGTTTAGATGCCCTAGAATATTTTTATTCACTGATTAGGTAATAAATTCCAATTTGTTTCAAGTAAATTCACCAAAGGATAGTAGTTCTGGTATGGATTATTTTTAAATTGCTTTTTTCCAACCAATACTTGGCAATGGTCGTGGCATTAGGAGACCAGCATTGTTTTCTTGGATGATTAGCTGTGGCCAGTTACTTTTCTGGTCTTAATTTCTCAACTATACAAATGTGGAGTTTGTTCTAGATGATTTCTAAAGGACTTTATAATTCTGAAATCCATGATCATGTTAGGATTGAATTTATAGTTTTTAAAGCAAAACCAAATGTAGTCCACTAGAGGGAGTTCTGCCCTTTTTAGATAGTCTCAAATAATTTTTTTTTTTTGAGAAATAATCTTTCAAACAAGAGTGCTATAAACTGTATCTGAACAATTTACATAAAATAGCAAAGCAAATACCTGTTTACCTACAATTTGAATCATCTCCTCAGAAGCCATCAGTATCTCGACTTCTATGTTAATTATTCCATTGCTTATATTATTTTATCACTTAAGCTTGTATCCTTAAACAATATATTGTTTTTGTTTCTGAAATATTTCTGTTTTGGACTTTAAATAAGAAATATCAGAGTATGTATTTTCTGTGACTTGTTCATTTCTCATGATTTTTGATATTCATCTGTGTTGATGTGTGTAATTATAGTTTATTGAATTCTTGCGGCTATATTGAGTTCTATTATATCAATATACCACAATCTGTTTATTCTCTTGTCAGTGCAGAGTTGAGTTGCTCTCCAGTTTTTTTCTATTATAAATAATGTTGCCATAAATATTTATAGACATATCTCCTTTTTTACAAATGCAAGCATTTCTTTAGGATACTCAGAGTTACCTAGAAGTGGAATTCATTTAGAGGCTATGTGCATGTTTAGCTTTACTAGGTAATGTCAAACTGTTTTCCGTAGTGGATATGCTAGTTTTTATTGTAGTAGTATAAAATATTAGATATTGAGTGACTTAAATTTTTGCCAATCTGATGTGTGTGAAATGATGCTTGTCTGTGATGTTATTATGAATTTTCTTGATTACTGATGAGAGTGAATATCTTTTTATATGTTTATTCATCATTCCTGATTCTATATCTGGAAATGCCTGATACATGGTTTTTGGCTTTTTCTATAGAATTTTTTCCTTATAGATTGTTAATAGTTTAAAAATATATTCTGGATATTAATCCTTTATCAATTATATAGATTGCAAAGAGCTTCCATTTTTTCACTTTATTTGTGGTATCTTGATGAACAGAAAAGTTCTTAACTTTTATGTAATTGAATGTATCAATCTTTTTCTTTATGCTGTATGGTTTTAATATCTTGCTTGAAAGGAGTCTATTCATTACCCAGTGTCAGAGAGATATTTTCTTATATTGTATCCTAAATTTAATTGTCTTGCCCATGATTTTTATTTATGGTGCGAATTAGGAATTGTTCTGGTTTTCTACTACTGAGAAACAATCTACTCAAACTTTAGCAGCTTAAAGTAACCATATTATTTTTGCTCATGTTTTTGTGACAAGAATTTAGAAAGAGCTCAGCTGGCAGTTTGCCCCTTCCCACAAGGCATCAGTTGGGCTAGAAAATTCACTTCTAAGATGGTTTCTTTCTCTACTCACAATTGTGGTGTCTTTAAGCTTCTTGGCCTCTTTCTTTTTCTACCTGAGGTTTTATCCTCTAAGGGATCTCCATGTGGGTTGAGAAATAAAAATATAAAATCCTAAGCCCCTCAACCAACTGAACAGACCACCTCTTGGCCAAGGGGACCCCAGAGAAACCTTAACAACTGAGTTCCTGGCCATGAGGAGATGGGATATGCCTCATTATACTGCCTCCCTTGCTAACTGCATTTTATGCTCTCTATCCTAAGTGTCAAACAGAAACCAGCCCTTTGGAAAGACTTGCTCCACCGCTGATTTCAACCAACTGCCTGACACTGCAGCTGGACTCCCCTCCCTTCTTGTGGTTTGATACAACAACTGACCAGCATTTCTTCCCGATAAGAGACCAACGACCATGGACTGAATCTGGCCTGTTTATAGAGGCTGTGCACAGGATGCCTCTGTAAACAGAACCTAATTTTAATGCATTTCAATGTTTAGTCTGCACCCCAAAGTGAACATGGGGCATATGTAACATGCATATTTCCTTACTGCCCATGCTTGCATCCCCCAAGTGAATATTCATAGCTCTTCCTATAACCTGTTGAATATGTATACTTAGCCATCCCATTCAGCATAAATTCCTGTCTCACCTTTCCTCCTTCTGTCAACAAAGAATCCTGAGGTTCATAAATTTGGAGACGAGCTTTATTTGTTATAAAGGGTTGTGGCCTGCAAGATGGCCAGGCTTTCCTGACAGGTTAGAAAGTGGAGCCTCCATTAGAGACTGGAAGCAGGCTCTTCAAAGGAGGAAGAATGAGACAGGAATTTATGCTGAATGGGTTGGCTCAGTGTACATATTCAACAGGTTATAGGAGGAGCTATGAATATTCCCAAAAGCAGGATACAAACATGCATATTAAACAGACATGCATGTTATATACATTCCATGGTCAATTTTGGGTAGAAACAGAATATTTAAATGTACAATTAGACCCTATACATCAAAAGGTGAAGTAGGGACATGAAGGCACTCAGTGTGCAGCCTCTGTAAACCAGCCAGAACCAGTCTGTGGTTGGTGGTCTTTTATCAGGAGAAAGTTACTGAAATCAGTCTCTTGTCCAGTCAAAAATCAGTCTCTTGTCTAGTTATAGCTTATGGAACAGGGCTTGGGGAGTTAGTCAGCTTCTGGTGATTGATGAGGTTCAGTTATATCACTTTTGGTTATCTAGAGGCCAGTGCTTGTTTAGCTGCTAGAGGAAAAGAAAAACAACCTTGTGGCAGTTAGAACATAGTTTATTTTTTAAGTGTAGGAGTATGTGACTTACCCCTTGCCTGACATGTCCTTGGGTCTTGTTTATAATTTGGTATCTTATTACCACAGAGTTTATTCTGTCAGTCTTATGATCTCTATTTTAATATTTGTAAGTATCTGCTTTTAGTTTCTACTGGGCTACACTTCCTATCCTGCAGGATGGCCAGCCTGCACGCTGCAACCTTTTATAAGATATTAAAGCTGTCCATTTGTGATTTTAAATTAACAAGGACATACCTCTTACAGCATAATGGTCTTAGGGTAGTCACCATACTTACATGGTGGCTAGCTTTCAAGAAGTTATGTCCCAAGAATAAGCATCCCCAAAACAAGTATCCCTAATAGGTCAGAAAAGAAAAGTGCCAGACAGCTAAGGTCTATAGCTGAAATTGGCATAGCATCCCTTATGTTGTGTTCTGTTTGTCAAAGCAATCATAGGGCCCACTCATATTCAAGGAGGTAGAGAAATAATCTCCTCATGTGGATTGGGGAGTATTAAAGTCACATCTTGGAAGAGCATATAGGATGGGAGATAGTGTTGTGGCCATCCTTGGAAAACACAATTTGTCATAGTTTGCTGCTGACCATAATAACATTCCTTTTATTTGTAAACTACATTCACTCCTTCCATCAAGACTTCTAAGTTTCATCCCATTATGATATAAAGTATAGCAATCACTGGCCCATAGCACTTCTGAAATAAAATGGATGTTTATCTGCCATTCCTTGATTAGGGCACAGTTCTGCTTTCTAAGGGTGATTCTGTGTGGTTCTCAGCTCTACCTCCTGGACTTTTGGCTCTATATTCTGAGTCATTTTTCCTTTTCCATAAAGAAATGGCCCATGTTTGCAGTAGAGTAGCTTTCTTAGGTATATCCTGCTTATAGAAGCTTTAGAGTCTTAGCTGTTCTTTTCAATTTGGAATATCCAAGTGGAGATGATTTTCAGTTGTCATTTGAACTGCCCAAGTGGATGGTGATTCTGCTAGTACCATTGTTTTAAGAATGTTGAGCTTTCCTATGAATCTTATTGTGGTTTACTCCATTAGTGAAAGTCACACTCACAAATCTTTTTGAGACAAGCTCTTCTGCTCATAAGTCTGCTATGGAACAACACCCTTAAGAGTCTTAGAAACCTGTAGTGTAATATGAAATATATTTGGTCTTTGTCCTCAGTTCCTGTCATAGTACACCTAAAACCCCCGAATTTTCTAAGTGATAGGAATATATTTTGTTATTCATAATCAGCCTCTTGATAACTCCTGAGTTTATGCTCATGAGGTTACTTAGGGTGGAGCCCCTAGATAGCCTCAGGATGGGGCCAATCACCAGAAAGACCAAGTGACTAGAAGATTAGAGAATTGGAAATTTTAGCCCTACCTATTGACCTCTGGGAAGGGGAATGGGGCTGGAGATCAAGTTCTACAAAACCTCTTGAGCAGCAAGTTTTGAGCTTCTAGGTTGCTGTGAACAGGTGGAGGTGCTGCAAGGACGATGTACCCAGAGAGAGCATGGGAGCTCTGTCTCCTGCACCTCCCCACCTCGCCCTGTCCATCTCTTCATCTGGCTGTTCATCTGTCTCCTTAGTAATATCCTTTGTAATAAACTAATAAACATAAGTAGAGTGTTTCTCTGAATTCTGTGAGCCGCCCTAGCAAATTATTGAACTTAAGGGGGAGGTTGTGGGAAATCCAAGTCATAGCCAGTCAATCAGAAGTACAGATCATAATGTGAAACTTAACGATTGGCCTCTGAAGTAGTGGGCAGTCTTGTGGGATTGAGCCCTTAACCTGTGGGATCTGACACTGTTTCCTGGTCACAGAAGTGTTCTGTGTTGAGTGCGAGGGTAGAGTCAGGAAAAGGCAATTTGTTTTTTCCTTTTACAGAACCCTATTGGTTTAACCGAGATTATCTATGAAGTACTGCCTTAAATCCTTCTGAGGTCATAGCGAAAATCTTAGAGCCACATGCTTGTGACTACTATGAAACCATGTTTTACTAGAAACACCTTGAATTTGGTTTTTGCCATAAGGCCATTTTTACTTTGAGAACTTTTTGCTGGGAGGGACTAAGGATAGGAAATAGTTTTGGTTTTGAATCATTAAATCACCGGTCCTTTATATTTCCTCTAAATCTACTAAAAAACTGAACAGTTTTTTAATTTATCTCTCCCTATCCATGCTTTGTCATTGCAAGTAAAAGAAACCAGTTGGCACTTTCATCATTCATTCTGGAAAATATCTTAGCCAGATCCACTTTTTCTATTTTCCATATTACTACAGGTGATAGTTTTACTGAAATTTATGCCACTATGTGACATGGATTTTTTTCTCCAGCTTCTAATAACAACTTCCTTATTGTCCTTCTAGCCTCTGCTAAGAAGTTCTCCTGAGGCCCTTCACTGCCTGGTCCTGATGCAAATGCCACAAGTTTCTGTTCTAGTTATCTGTTCTTGTGTAATAAAACTATGCTAAATTTAGTGGCTTAAAACAGCCATTGCAATTTTACATAATTGTGTGGGTTAGAAATTCAGGAAGGGATTAGGTGGGCATCCACTGGGGCTGCTGAGGCTGGAGCAGATGACTTCTTCATTCACAACTATGCAGCTTTGGTACTCCTTGACATCAGTTTCTTACATGTGGTGTGTCATCTTCTAGGGCCTCTTTCTGTTGCTTAGGCATCTCACAACATGGTGGTCTCAGGGTAGCCACACTTATTATATGATGGCTGGTTTTCAAGAGGGAGCTTCATAATAATGAATGATACGAAAGCAAGAGTTTCAAGAGGCAGGAAAAGAGTGCCAGCCAGTTAAGGGCTAATGCTTCTGCCATATTCTTTTTATCAAAGCAATTAGAGGGGGCTCACCTAGACTCGAGAAGGTAGAGAAATGCACTCTACCTCTTGATAGGGTAGTGGCAAGGTCACATTGCAGAAGAGCATGTGGGTGGGATATAAAACTCTTTGGAAATGTAAACACCTTTGAAAATGTGACATCCTGTCACAGGGATGCAATTTCATTTTTTCCCAAATGGATAACCAGTTGGCCCAGTACTATTTATTGAACAGTCCATGCTTTCCTATTGATCTGTTAATGTCTGCTCTGTCATAAAGTGTGTGTTTTAGATTTTTTTTGTCTAGCCCCACGATTCTTAACTGGGGCCCATTTCGGAGGAGACATTTGGCAGTGTCTAGAGAAAGTTTTGGTTGTCACAACAAATGTATGTGTAGGGGTATTACTAGCATCCTGTGGATAGAGGCCAGGGTTGTTGCTCAACATCCTCCAGTGCACAGGACAGCCCCCTACAACAAACAACTATCCAGCCCAAAATGTCAATAATGCTCATATTGAGAAACTGTGGTCTATGCCATAAGTATTGCTCTACCATATTACTTTCATTAGCCTTGATATACGGTAGGGCAAGTCACATCACTTTATTTTTCTTCTTTAAGAATGTTTTGATTATTTTTGGCCTTTTGTATTTCCATGTAAATTTTATAATCAGTTTATCATGTTTCATGAACAGTTCTTTTATTTTTATTAAAATTTCATTGTAACTATATTTTATGGGGAAAATTGACATTTTATGATATAGATTCTTATTCAACAGCATGATATACCTATCAATTTAGCTCTTTGTCTTTCAGTAAAATTTTTTAATTTTCTTTTTAAAGGGCTTACAGATCTTTTGCTCAAGATGGTTTGCCCTCTTGTCTAGTTAGTTGTGAGACTTTTTGATAAGTTGCTTTTCCTCTTTTGGGCCTTAATTTTCCTAAGTGGAAAATGTGACATTTGAACTTGATCATCTTTAACAGGTGAAAGATTTCATGATTAAAATGTTGAGATTAAATTAACTTTCAATGCACAAAGTAAAAGTAGTACACTGGAGGGAGCTCTTCAGCATTTTATCTCAGGCAAGGTCGTCAGGCTGCTGTGAAAATAGAGAGCACACCTACCTGCAGATGTTACTCAAGATCTCATCTCAGTGTGGAGGAAAAAAAGTGACTCCCTGACATCTGTTCAGTCACAGTTTTGCAAGTAAGAAATTCTGCTTTGGTCTTTGGAAGATATTACTTGTTTCTGAGTGTGGGAATACAGGAAACACATTTTTGAACCTAGGAGGAAATTTATGGATCATCCAATTTAATTCTTTCATTTGACGATTGAATAAATTTGATTGTGATTTAGAGAGACCTTTAGTTTCCAAAGGATGCACAGACAGTTTGTGAGAGAGCTAAGCCTGGAACTTGGGTCCAAAAATTTTCATACTGTAGTTAGAGGGAATTAAGTGGGAGGGAGTAAGCAGTGGCTATTAGTGGTGGGATGGAGGTTGGGGTTGTATTTAATTTTTAATGAACTGAGAGGTGAGTGATCTGTGAACTCCTGGAATTATATGCAATATTGTATGTATATGTGAGTGTGTGTTTGCATTCATGTGTGCATAAGGGCTGTACTTTCGCTGGAAATAGGACTTTTGTTACAATTGTTGAAATTGGATTAGACTTTTTTTTTTGTTTTTTGAGACAGAGTCTCACTTTGTTGCCCACGCTAGAGTGAGTGCCTTGGCGTCAGCCTAGCCCACAGCAACCTCAATCTCCTGGGCTCAAGCAATCCTCCTGCCTCAGCCTCCCGAGTAGCTGGGACTACAGGCATGCGCCACCATGCCTGGCTAATTTTTTGTATATATATATTTTAGTTGGTCAATTAATTTCTTTCTGATTTTAGTAGAGATGGGGTCTCACTCTTGCTCAGGCTTGTTTCGAACTCCTGACCTCGAGCAATCTGCCCGCCTTGGCCTCCCAGCGTGCTAGGATTACAGGTGTGAGCCACCGTGCCCGGCCTGGATTGGACTTTTGTAAGCCAGCTTTTACTTGCAAAGAAGGTTACCTTTGACAGAGATTCATTTAGTTTGTATTCTGGAATCTTTTGGGAACACCTGCCTTGGTAACTTGATTATTAAAATTTAAACTATCATTCAGTTTATTTATCTTTAACTTGATGTAGTGATTTCTAGACCTCATTTTTTTCTTTTTTTTTTTCATTAACAGAATTCCAGTTTAATACCTACATATAGCACAGTCGTAGAATTATATTGTGCTCATATATAACAATGTAAAAACTGTTAAATGTGCTGAT
>VBSM01002608.1:10421232-10451892 GCA_008086735.1 Cheirogaleus medius | reverse complement strand
CAAAGTGGTAATCTCTACCAGCTACTTCATGGTCTCTCCTACTCCGAGTTGTATGAGGAACTGCAGATGCAAAGCGGTCCTTTTCTTTGTTCATGAGCCTCTGATGCAATTCATTCTGGCCACAGTTCTGTGGACCAATCAAGATAATAGGTCTTTTCCTGTTTGCTGACTGATGATAAAGTGACATTTCCTCATAGGTTAAGAGCTCCTCATTGTCATAATCATCATTTTTATTGGCATTATATAAAACCTTTTTCCTCTTTTTTTTATTCTTCTTTGCACACCATAGTTTCCCTGATTTTTCTGGCTCCTTATCTTCTTCTATGGTTTGCTTCATGGCTTCCCTTTGCTGCTGAAAGCTTTTCCCTGGAACAAGCCCAGCTAGAAGTTGATTATCTTCGTCCCCTTCCCTGTAGGCCTGCCACCAGTTTGGATCTTCTTGACTGATCACATGAAGTATATCCCCTTTTTGAAAAGATAGACCTAACTCTCGACATGGAACATAAGGGTCATCTGAGGGGTCATAGTCAAAATGAGCTTTTACATGGATTACTGTTTCCTTGGCAGGAGGAGGCTTGATCTGTTGACAGGGAATCAGAACAAATGTCAAAGTCCCATGCATATCAGACAACAAGTCAAAAACCTCATTGACATCTTTTCCCCGAATTTCAATGCCATTAATCTCTAGAACTTCATCTCCTTCATGTAATAGACCACTCTTCTCTGCAGCACCTCCTTTTACTATCCGGCTAATGATGACAGAATCCATTTCATTACGAACTGTAGCACCCAGTGGAATATCACGAGCCTTTTCTATACGAACTATTTTTACAGTTTCTCCTCCATACTGGCCAATGCTTTCATAAACTCTCTCCTCTGTAATGGGTTCTAGCTGCATTTCCTGCTCAGCAACCTTATCATGGGCCAGTAAAAGTGCCTGAATATGTGGAGCAGTCAGCAAAGCAGTTAATTCTTGTCCTTCCTTTTGATGGATTGGCTTCAAAACAGTTTGTACCTCTTGTGCAAGATCTTGTGCATTAGAGATAAGAGGAAATGGAGGACTGGCCTTGTTCATGTGTACTGTGACAGCGTTGTGTATCTTAAATGCATTCTGGAAATCTTTATTTTGAACAAGTTGTAAAAGCAGTGAAATATCCTCCTGGCTCTGAGAATCTACTAAAGTATGTTGGATATGTTTAAGTGAAGAAAATAAGTCTTCTACTTATTATGCAAACTGGAAAAACCTTGTCTACTGTCCTTAGTTTCTCTTCTCTGGTTTTTCACAAAACTCAGGCTAACTTTCTTACTCTCCGCGCCTCTGCGCCGCCGATCCTCGATCCTCCCTCCCCGGCCGCTCCTAAACACTGCCCTCATTTTTTTCTTACTGACTCAAAACTGACTTTTAAAATAAAGTTACAGTTATTAGATAATCTTTTCAGAGAAGACGAAACTCCATTTTTCTCCATTAGTCATTTCACTGTTTTGAAATGTTTTTCCATAGTACTGAATGGGAGAAATTATAATTTTCCTCAACTCTCATAAGTTTATAGTTGGGACTCTTGCAATAAATCAGCAAGAGAAAAACAAGCAAGTTTGTCAGAGCGTGCGATGTACATCGTGCGAGATTAAAGCAACTCAGGACAATGGCTTAGAATCCCAGCTTAAATGAGATCTTCAACAAAGACCAGTAAGTTTTAGAGAAGTGCCAGGATAAATGAAAGCAGTTTAGGCTTCCAAAGGTAGGAAAATATGGGAAGGTAAATTTATAGGGAAACTAAAGAATAAAGTCTGCTCAGATTCCTCTGGTGCTATCTCTAAACTGATAAAGGTGGTAAAGGAGAATTTACTTGCTGTCTTTCTGTGGCAAAGCAAGAGAGGATAGCAAGACCTTAAGAGTTGTCTTTATAATTCTGTCCTGCTTTTAGGTAAACAGAGGGAAGGTAGAGAGTTTTTCTGCATCTGCTTCAAAATTATTTATGTCAAAGAGGCATGTTTTGAGGTGACATATTCTGATTTCCTTCAATAGTCTCATATTTGTGATTTTTCTGATTTACCTGGATACAAACTTTCCTTGAAAACTATAGACATTTAAAAAATTCTTTGCTTCTGCATTTGCCTTAAGAATAAGATCTTTAGTTATTTGGATTTTTTACTATGGATATCATGGATGAGATTTTAAGCCTTTATTTTGGCTTAAATAAATAAAAAGTCAAAATAAAAGCCAATATTCTGTTGACTTCTATGTCAACATTAAGAACTAGAGTTCTTACATTGCTTTTGCAATGCAATGCAGTGCAATGCAATGCAATGTGATATATTGTTTTCTAGCAAGCTTACAGAAAAAGATTCTCTGATAAAAATATGTATTTAATTACCTTTCTGTTCTTTATCAGGTATGGTGTAGACCAGTTTAAAGAGCATTAGAATTTTCATAGACTTCTGTGTGTTAGTCCAAGGAGTGATGCTGTGGATCCACAGGAAGGCTGAGAACAGAAAAGAATATAGAAAGGCAGAATGAGGACACTGGGTAGCTTTCTAGCTCTTTCCAAGATGATTTGTAGATTGAAGCTTCAGTCTCAGTGTGATGTGTTGAATATTCAAGGGAAGGAGGATTAATCTTTATTAGAAAGAGTTATAAAAGTGAATATTAGGCCAAATGATTTTTATGTTAATATACTCTTTCTTAGCAAGTATTATTGAGGATTTCTTTATCAATAATTTCTATATACAACTTGCCATTTATAAATTTTAGCTAGAATTAGGAGGCAGTAATGATGGCTTAGCCTAGTAGCCCATTAAGAACATCTTTAATCATGAAAATCAAATAAGAGAACAAGTTTCATTTATTGTTTTAAAAATGTTTCATATATTCATTTCTTATTTTTCTCCATAAATGTTATTTGATGGGCATAATGAATGAGTATTAAAAAGAAAATCATGTTATGTTGGGTACAATTAGCCATGTGTAATAATTTGATTAAATACGAGCCCATTTATTATCTGAAGTTTGGAATTATTGTATAAATTCTCAAGGACACAAGAAGTGGGGACTATTGTTGAAATATCCGTGTCTCTCACTGACTGCAATAATAGAAAATTTCTTCTTGGTTTTTAGATTTCCTCCTTCCTCACCCCTGAAACCATATCCAAAGAAGCCCCCATATCAAAAGGAAGTTATTAAATTTCCAGAATGGAATGATCCCCCACCAGGCACCTCACAAGAGAACATCCCAGTGAAGCCAGTTGTGATGGTAAGTGCTGTGACTGAAGGATGGACGAGGCACTGGTGACAGAGGGAAATCATCTGTGAACCCCCAGTCTTGGTCCACATTTTTCTGTTGAATTTTTATGAATATTGATCCAAAAGTACTTTAAAATAATATCATACCTGCCAACAGCCAAGAGACCAGTAACAAAGAAAGTTGGCTCTTGCATTTTTTCACTCTTGTCTGTTGACATTTTGACTGAATACAGTCAACCCTTGGTATCCTGAGGGATTAGTTCCAGGATCGCCACCCCACCACCCCACAACCCTACCTTGTGGATACCAAACGCCGTGTATGCTCAAGTCCCTGATGTAAAATGGTGTAGTATTTGCACATAACCTACACACATCCTCCCATGTACTTTAAATTAGAGTACTTACAACATCTAATTCAATGTAAATGCCATGTAATAGTTGTTATACTGTGTTGTTTAGGGAATAATGAAAAACAAAATGTCTATACATGTTCAGTATAGACACAACCATCCATTTTTTTTTTTTTAATATTTTTGATCCACAGTTGGTTGAATACACAGATGAGGAGCCCATGGACATATGTATGTGATAGCTATTTTCATATGTTCTGACTGAGCAGGTTTCTGTTAAAACTTCCTTATAGAGTAAGAAGGTTAGGTCATGGTATATAGTGAATTGACCCTAACACAATATATGAATAAAAGTGGATTCTTCTAGTTTAGGAAAACCTTGGCTTGTTGTAGAATTGACTACTTCTTTTTTTGTATACTTTTTGCTTAAAATATCCCCAGTAGAAGATTACTAAGACTGAGATAATGCTAACAAATAAAATAGAGAAAAATTTTATAATGCAATTTTAAAGAATTGTACCAACACCAATATTTAAAGTTAATCAAGTCTTATAAGACTAGATGTCCAAAATGTATTTTTGTTGGCAAAGATAGTATGTAACCCTTTTAAGGCAGTGTAATTAAAAGAAAAAAATTTTTTCCTAACGAGGTTGTATTATATGTCAGTTTGGAGAGAATAGTTAAGAAGTTTAGGCTTTATCAGAGATAATACAAGGATAAGAGTGACACCAGTGACAGAAATGAGGACTCTAGAAGGGCTTATAGATTTGTCAGGAATGGTGATGAATTTGGATTAAAATATATTTGATGATATAGATGAGTTATATTAAAAGGAAACGTATAACAGACAGATGGAGATAATGGCCCTAGTACTTCGAGGAGAGGTCGGATTTGGAATTCATTTACTCAATGAAGATTTATTGAGTGTCTCCTGTGTGCCATGTGTTGTGCTAGGCTCTCCAGACACGCTAACATGTGACACAGTGTTTGCTGTAAGAGGGCCCATAGTCTAGTGAAGCAGGAAATGCAAAATAGACTACAGTAATCCACCGACGGATGAGGGGAATATGTTCCATGATCTCCAGTGGATGTCTGAAACCGCAGATAGTACCAAATCCAGTTGCCGTCAGTCAGGACACATTTCCATTAATGTCTTCCACTCACAAATTTTATGCCTTTTCCATCTTAACTAGGCACTTATCATGCACTTATCACGGCCATAACTTTTGCAGTTTGAGGTATGACAGCAAAATGACCACAAATTTCTTTTTCTTTCTCCACAATTTCCTTCCCTGAATGATGAAGTGAAGATTTGTTTTTATCATAAATCTTAACGTCTCCATAGGATTTTTTTCTTTCCTTATTAGAAGTGAAGAACTTTTACCTTTTCTCTTAAAGGAAGCACTTGATTGCTTCTCTTTGGCATATTCAAATTGCCAGCATTGCTACTCTCGGGCTTCTATTAAGTAGAATAAGGGTTTCTTCAACAAAAGCACTGTGATACTGACAGTCACAGTCAATTTGATAACCAAGTGTGCTAACTAAGTAACTCATGGTCAGGGAGCGTGTGCAGCGTGGATCTGCCGGACAAAGGGAGGATTCATGGCCTGGGCAGGATGGAGCTGGACACCATCAGATTTCATCATGCTACTCAGAATGGCACACAATTTAAAATTTATGAATTGTGTATTTTTGTAATTTTCCATTTAATATTTTCAAACTGTGGTTGACTGCGGGTAACTGAAACCGCAGAAAGCAAAACCTCAGATAAAGGGGGACTAACTATATTAGAAAACAAAGCAGAAATATTCTGAAAGAGTGAGCACAAAATGTACTTGGGGATTATTTAATTTATTTGTAATGATGAGTACTTAGTTAATGACTTATTGATAGTTCCTGTCCTAGAGAAAGTTGAAATATAAGCTCCATGAAATCGGGTACATTTTTTTGAACATTTGTATTTAACACCTCATATGACACCATATGTACAGTGGGTTATTCAGTAGGCATTTTTCCATTGCAAGGTCATCCAGTATTGTTTATACAAAAGAGATAAAATCCTATGTTATATTGATACGTTTTTATGTCATTAATATAATGACTTCCTTTTTCTGTTCTACTTGGTCCTGTGAAGGTAAAATGTTCATGGTGTCACCACTAGGAAGACCAAGTGTTCATTAGCCCATTTCAATCCACTATTCAGGGCTTTGCACCAATGATAGCAATTTTTCAATTTTTAATTTAAAAATTTTCAGGAGCCTTAATGCAGTATACACAGTGCCAGATTCTTCAATTCCTCCTCTCCCTCCACACCCAAACCTTATCATTAGATTTCTTCTCTGTATCCATATTTCTTTTTGTAACTTTTGTCTTACCTTTTCTCACCCTTTCTTTTCCCTTAAATGAAGTTACAGAGGTTTGAGCTCCCTGCGTTTTATATATAATTCCACTAAGGCTTGGGCTGCTACTTGTTGAGGATTATTCACAGGAAGAATGGCAGAACGGGATATGTTTCCCGGTGTGGCCTTGATGCAGTTTTTGGAACGATGAGGTTAATAGTCAATAAACAAAACATTCATCTTTCTTAAGGAATTTGAACTCGTCATTCATTTTTTCTACGTTACCTTTTTCTGTCTCTGCCTCGAATTTGCTTGTTTCTTGTTTTTGTATTGTTTTGTCTCTTGTCTATCCATTATATAATAAAACAGAGCAAATAAAATTATTTGTTGTGTTTGCTCAGGGCCAGTATAATGTGAAGGGTAAGAGTATGGACTCTGGATTTGAATCTTGGCTTCTCCAGTTACTAGCTATTTGAACTTGTTTCTCTGTGTTTGTGTCTCAGATTTTTAGGATAATAGTACCCTCTGAGGTAGAGTTGTGAGGATCAAGTGAGTTCATAGCTATAAAGTGCTTGGAATAGTGCCCGGTGCACAGGTGCCCAGTAACTGTTAAGCACTGTTGCTGTTACTTATTTATTTTGTGGAATTGTTTATAGATAGAGAAATAGGAAAATTAATTATCCATAATATCATCCAGAGAGAAATACTGTTAACATTTTATTGTGTATCCTTTTTTCTACATATATTTTTAACACAAAAATGAAATGCTGAGCTGTTTTATAACTTATATTCTTCACTTAGAACAATATGTTATGCCCATTTTGTCATGCTATTAAATAATTAACATTTTTAGTATCCGCATCATCTAATATGAAAGTAATATATTTGTACAGTCCTTTACTCTTAGGTATGTATGTGTGTTTCCAGTTTTTTAATATATAAACAATGTAGTAAGCAGTATCTTTATAGATAAACATTTGAGTATATTCATGAGTATTGTTTTAGGATAAATTTTTTAAGTGAATTTGCTAAGCAAATGCGTGCCTGCATTCAAAAAACAAATCTGATTTGGATACTTAGAAGTTCACACATCATGTAGCCTTTGAATTTCTTTTGTAATTCAGTAATTCTTCAAAAATAAGAGCAAAACTAAAAACCAAATCAAAAAACAACTTTCTTGCTGCTTTTTTCAAATTAATAAAATTTTTCTATAATGTTACTTTTGCAAAAAACTATTATAGAAAGTTTCTGTAAATGACTTATATGTTTTGCCTTTTAAAGGTCAAAATTCTTCTATGTGATTACCAAAAGGAAGTTTTATGACCTATATCTTGTAGCCTAAACGCGAGAGACATGGTACTGAGAATATTGATGAGGTAAAGTTGTGTTATTTGGGGCAAATCATTCAACTTCTCTATTCTTTAGGTTTTCCCCTCTGGAGACACGGGTCTGTTCCTTCTCTTCTACTTGCCATCTTCAGCTGTCCTTGTGGAGTTCTTATTTTTCCCACCTTTTGCAGACACCTGAGATATAGAGGCTGCTTCCCAACATTGTACTTACTTGATATTTGCTTATAAAAAACAGAGAATTCTTGAAAGTGGTACATTTTAATTTTATTTTAAACAATTATTCAATTTTGGACAGTGTGTGAATTTGGGTAAGTATTCCTTGACTGAATTTTGAATTAATAAAATTTTATTTCACTACTACTTCATTGATTAGTTAGGACTCCTACAGGAAAAGTTAGCTAGTTAATATGATGGTTATTGCCATAGCTCTTTTGTAATTCATGAATATTCATTTATAATGCGGCAAAATCTTAAGAGTCATTCTTCTCTGAGGTCCATGTAAAGAAAGTTTATATTTTTAATTATTTTAAATCAAATTACAAATGACCAAATCAAAAACATTTCTCATAAAAGCATACTACTTTATATTGAACTATTTTTTCTGTCTCTTTCTATTCCTTCCCTCCCTCTTTGATACTCCCCGTGCCCCTATTAGAATTCTGAGATGTGGTACAAGCGTCACAGTATTGCTATTGGAGAGGTGCCGGCTTGCCGTCTCGTCCACCGTAGACAGCTGACAGAGGCCCATGTAGAAGAGATATGGAAGTCTATGACACTATCATAGTATGTGCATTTGATATTAGTGGGAAATTGTGGGTTTTTTTTTTTTCTATTTTGTTTCTTTACCACTATCTGTTTATTTAATATTGTGAAATTATGTATAAAAATCTCAACTTTGCATTATTTGCAGCTGTGCTTAGCAAACATTATTTAGCTGAACTCTAGGGATTTTATATTGCCATTTATATTAAAATTAGGAGTTTACAAGTTCTTAAACTTTCTAGTAATGCTGAAATCTTAAGTTTAATAAAATACATAATGGAAAATTTGGTCTCCTAGATATTTGATGTGTACTATAGGTATAATTAAAGATAATAGTGTTATAGCAAATTTGCTTTTTCTCATGAATATGTAGTAATAACAATTTCTTACTATAGGATAAGCTAGGTTTTTTTTTTATAGTTTTAGTTATTAAAGCATTCAGGATGTTATATTATTAAATATTTGCTTAAAGGCAAAAGGATATCTTATAAGTTTGTTTTAACATACTGCACTTTTACCCTTTTTGTCCCACAAAGATTGGGTGAAGTGCATGACCATAATACATTTTAAAGATTGATCTTTTGTAGTGCTAGTTTTTTGGTAAATAATGATTTTTAAAAAAATAACAAATTAATTTAATTATTTATCTTTTTAGCTTACAGAAAATCCTTGGCTTAGATTCCTTAGAAGAAGTTTTAGACATCAAACTTGTCAACTCCAAGTTCATCATCCATAATGTATATAGTGTTAGCAAGCAAGGAGTCGTTATCCTTGATGACAAGTCAAGTAAGTGCATAAATACTATTTTGTTCCTGGTTGACCCAATACATTGGCCACACAGGTCCATCAGCTCCTATTTGACCTCCCTAAACTCATTTAAGTTTGCCTCTTCATTACATATATCCTTCTCCCACTTCCGATACCTTGTAACTTATTGTTTGGATTAAGGAAATGTCATAGGAAGATGAGTATCCAATAGTATTCATCAGTCTCAGCAAAATCTATCCAGAGGCTCGCTGTATTACCCACCCTGGGCATTAAGTGGTTCCATATTATCCCCAGGAAAACCTCTGAAAAGTGAGCATGTTGAAGACCTAACTGAGAGCTTGAGTCAGTTTTCAGGCGGGCCCTGGGGTCTGATTGCATTTAGAGTTCTCACTGACCTTTTTGTTAGGGTATCTTTGTGTTAGATTTTCTAGGATAATGTTTATATCATTTTTTTTTTAATAAGGTAGCTGTTTAAATTTTGAAGGTACTTAAATTTTTTATAATTTTTCCTCCAGGCCAGTCTATAAATTCAAGAAAGAAAGAGCCACTCAACCTGGTTTTTGATGTGTAAAAATGTGTTCACGGTACTTAGAGTAGGCCACAATTCCCAGATTGATTTTAAAACATGGTATGGATAAGGACTGGACCAGAATTGGGTGGGACCAGAATTGGGTGGGCTCTTTGATATGTTCTTCCTTTAGTTCAAACCCTTCTGCTGGATATTGGCTGGAACTGGAATGAACTGTGAATGTGGGAAGATGGTATAACACTTTTTGGGTTTTTGTAAAATATTAAATAGGGCTGGAGGCTCCTGGGCAGCAGACAGAATGTATCAGAAGGAGCCTGAGCAGTTGTGAGAGAGCAAGAGGTTTTTCTAGACCTTGTTTCCTGATAGGAGCAGAATCTATCTTTGAACCCTGAAACACTTCCCCTTTTACAGTCCCTATATCAGGAATGGAGGACAAAGGGAGACAGAAATAGATTTGTGGTGACTTTATGAGTTGTGAGGTTAATCTCAGTGTATAAAATTAAGTTTCTAGAATGAGGGAGGTATAACCTTCGAAATACATCTAAAATCCTTCTGCATTCTCTGAGTATAGCAAATTAATACTTTTAGTTATCAGTTAGATGACCAATCATCTTTCATTTTACTAAGTAAGGTTTTCAGAAAGAAGAGAGCATTTCGTAAGACTCATTAGATCTAACTCAGTTCAAATAAGCCATCTTCCCAGTTTTACAGAAAGTAGAGAAAAGGAAGTGAGTGCCGGCCTGTTTCATCAGATGTCTATGGCAGAGCCAGGAAGGAAGAGATTCTGTTCAGCTGGGATTATTTGCACCAATGTTAGGTTACTATTATTATTTTAAGGCTGTCTGAACAATAATAGCCTAATATTAATATGTCAGCAGAACTTTCTTGGCCTAAAGCATTTTGAAAATGGAAACATGTAAAATGATACTTATATTGGACCTAGAGAATTTACCTTTTTTAAAGGGAGATGTTTGGTGAACTTGTTTCACAAATGCATTTGATTACTAATATTTTTGCCTTTTTTGTTTTTTCATTTTCTTCAGTAATTCTTAGGATAAGTGGTTTGTCTTTTGGTTTATTTGGAACAAACCATCCATTTTTTTTCTTTTTTTTTTTTTTTTTTACTAAATATTTAAAAGGTACGTCTTGTCCTTAGAGAAATTTGGAGGCATAATTTATATGCGTGCATGGTATAACACTGCTGCTAAGGGAAGATTTCCATCTTTTAAATGTTCTGACACATAAATTGATGATTTGTGCTTAGCAGATATGTTTCATATTACTTGGGCAAGTAATACATTCTTACGATATCAAGTATGTATAATTTCTTGAGTTATGTGGAATTGAATAAAATACCTTCTTTTTATTTCTGTTTTTCCTGTAGAAGAACTTCCTCATTGGGTGCTGTCAGCTATGAAGTGTTTGGCAAATTGTAAGTACTAATTATCTGCCAGTTTTGTGAAATTAAGAGAAATTAGTGCCCTAAATTTTTATAGAAAAATTTCTGCTCAATGAGCTGAACATTAATTTGACACCTGTGAGACTGGCAGTTAATTGTTTTGGGACTACTGTGCTTTTAGTGATAAATTTGTGACTTAATGAAAGGGCTGAATTATAGAACAGTTTTAAAGGGATTTGGTGGTTCAGCTTTCTAGTAGATATAATCACACTACAGATAAAGTCTGCACTAATTGTTTCATCACGTGAAAGAAAGAAATTAGTTAAATATTATGTGTAATATTGTGACAGATAGCTACCTGTTAATAGTCTATAGGTTTTTATTCCTGAAACCTCTATTTTTATTCCTAAAACATGTATTCCTGAATATCTGCTGTATTTACATTATCGGTTTGGTCAGCCAATCCTGTCTATTACTAGCTTTTTGTAAGGCTGTACTTTAAGTGGAAAAGAAATGTTTTAGAAGGCTGATCTAATTGATATGTAGGATGGCTTACAAAGAGAAGAACTTGCATGCAGAGAAACAAGAAACACTGTTTCAGAAATATGAATGTAAGATGAAAGGGCCTGGACCAGGGTGGTCTCTGTGAAGATTTTCATCGGTATATGAAATCCATTTCATAGGTACATGATTTCCATTTCATTGGTTATCATAGACACTGGGAAGGAAGGAGTTGTTATACTATCTCACTAACACTGCCATTTTTCTGGGGACTTTTAGAAGGCTTAACCCAAAGAAGGGATTCTAATGGTTAATGGCTTAACTGAAACAAATGATTTTAATAAGATTTCTAGTTATTTTGGCTGACTGATAATGGTGATATTTGGTTTAGAGGGCCGTTTGAGTCTCACAGATACCTCAGAGATACCTCAGAGAAGTAGTTTTCTTTCTTTTCTTTTGTATAGGACTAACATGTACACAGGTAGGTATAAATTCCCTTGAAATTCTTAAGTTAGTAGACCCTGAATTATTGATTTAACTGAAGTTAGTTTTGTTTGATTATAGAATGAAACTAAAATAACTGTTCAGCTTAATGTGGGTAATGTTAATAGTAATGTTTGGAAAATTATTAATATTATTCTGAATATGAATGATGTTCATTCAATACTATCATTCTGAATATGAATAGTAGTAACATTAGTTTATGTGAAGCCCAAAGTTCTCTAGGTTTAACTCTTAAAAATTTCACTGTTTTTTTGGTTAATACTTTGGAACTTCTGAGATGTAGTACTATGGTTTTAGCTTGGGGAAGTGCTTTTTATTCTTCCTGCTCAACCCTTTGAAGTAAATTAAATTTAAATTATATCTTTGGCCAGAGTTTGCAATGATGAGATAGAAAGTATAAATGGGAAGTTAAATTATCCATTTCTGAACTCTTGGCAAACCAAGGATTTAGAAGTTGATCAGCTGAGAATGAACATAGGAAGCCAGTATAACCAATCTAGGCTATAATATAATATGTTATAAAGTGTATATTAAGATGTGTTTATGATGTTGAATTTTCAATGATGACTGAAATGTAGCAAAGAGTATAATTTTCTCTCAAGCAAGATGTACACCTAAAGCCACAAAACTTCTGCAGAAAGGTTAGAATAACTCTGATTACTGATCAATGGAAAGGACAAGTGTGAGGAGTGATTTAGTAATGCTCTTCATGTGTATGAGGTGGTGCTATAGTAGGTGGCAAATGTTGGGAACAGGGAACATGTGTTGTATGTATTAAGTGCAATGATTTATGGATGGTTGGCATATCCATAAAATGTTTATTTATATGTCAAAAAAGGTGGCCAAAAGGCCAGGTCAGCCTTTGGAATAGCTTTATAAAATCACTAAGTATTCCAGAATTCTCATTGACCCTCAGAATTTACTTTGAGTCCATCATAGTCGTGACCTGTTTCTTGTCCTTATCCTTAGTAAGTACACATTCCCATTACAGTCATCTAAAAGGGAACAGAAAGATAGACTGATCATATGATATTTTGCCTCCTTTTCTGTTAGTCTGTTGTTCACGTCTTCCTCTTTAGGCCCAGCTGCATTTATCGTAGACCATGTGCATGTGGACCTGGATACTTTTGTTTTTGGCTAGGCCCAACACTGACTGAATAAATACAAAACCAGGTTAACTGTGTTTTTCTTCTTAGTGCATGTATATCACAAGAATTCAATAAAAAATGGATACAAAAAAGTCAAAGCTTTTCTTTTCCAAAATCTGTCAGGAATAATGTTTATAAAAAACTGGATTAAAAAAACATTCTTAAAGTTCAAGATGACTAAGAAAGAAATGATCTTAAAAATATGGTCTCCTCTCATAGGACTCACTATGCACTGGTTTTTTTAGGGAAACCTTTTTTGATTTTTGCATATTTTTAACAAGGATGATGAAGTGTTCACAAAGGAGAACCACTACTTAGAATGAGCCGCATACTTATCCTGGTAGGGAGTAATTCTAGGCAAACTATATTGCTCTCTGAGACATACCAACCTAATTATTTCAATATTCTAAGCTTAGGATATATCAGAGGAGGTAACAAGCAAAAATGGTGGCTGCATTTGCTGCTAGGTTCATGTGATATGACACACATAGGTATTTCACAATTTTCATTATTTTAGCCAATCAAAGTAAGTTATTTTATAAGAAGAGAATATTGAAAAGTAAGGAAGTTTTTAAAGAGACCAAAAAATGCCATTTGATGATGTCCCAGTGGCCTTGAAATATGAAGGCCTATAATGTTTTACTGTCCTTTTTAGCTTGATCCTCTTTCTTTAGTTATAGCAATTCTGTAGGAAGAATTTCCTTTTAATTTATCTTGGCAGCTGCTTTTGTTCTCCTGGGGGTAGAGGTCTATTTGGGTACAGTTGTTTAGTCTTATGCTAGCCCAGAACTTTCCAGGGTGGTTGCACTCTTTTCTTCATGCTGTAATGAAAATGGAGAAGCCTGGCTGAACTGTTCCTCGTGGGACCACTTGCCATTTTCCTCAGGGTGCAGGCGGCTCCAGTTCGTCTCTCAACTTGGCAGCGTAAATCTTTGGTCTGTATATGGATTATTGGGGGCATTTGCTGCCAACTCTGTAGAGAGCATTTCTTGTTCTTGTTTTGGTTCCAAATACAAGTGGATTTTTGCTTTACTTGCTGCTGGCATAAAATATGAGTGGGACCAGGCAGTTTCAGGGTTCCTATGTTTGCTCCAACTTTGTAGTATGACTCTGCTTGGTAAACTATCTTTTGGTGGTTGGTCATAGATCAAATAGAGAGTATATAATCAGAATGAATTAACAAGATAAAATGTAAAATCTCCTTTTCAGGGTATCTTTTAAAAAGTTAAAATTTTTATTAGTCTGAAATAGTTTAGAGGCAGAAATTATTTCACTCAACTCTATGACTGTAGGATTTTATAATATAGCAATGATGAAATAATGAAAAGCTTTAAATATTGCTTTATAACTTTATTATACATGTGAGCTAATTGTTATATTGCTTAGTTTATCAAGGCTGGGAAAATATTGAGTATTTCAAAGAAAATTATTGTTTAAATTTAATAAAAATGCCTTTCAGAAAGACATGTAAAAAATAAGAGTGGAAGTCTTTTAAAATGGAAGTCTTTGATTTTCCTCATTGTTTTATAATAAATTTCAATTTAGAAACAAAGCATATTTGTGTAAGCAAAATATATAGTGCCCATTTAATTAATGTCAATTTTCCCCATGAAAATTTTTCTGTATATCTTGAATACCTGGATATCTGTACATGCCACACTTATTCACACAGACTAATACTTAGAGGTAATTGCTCTATATTGTTTTTCTTTTTCTCTCTTTTTTAAAAAATAGGGCCCAACTGTTCTGATTTGAAGCAGCCTATGTACTTGGGATTTGAAAAAGATGTCTTTAAAACTATAGCAGATTACTATGGTCACTTGAAAGAGCCACTGCTTACGTTTCATCTTTTTGATGCTTTTGTCAGCGTATTAGGTAAGTTGGAATATATTGAATATATATCTGCATTACTGATATTGAATCATTTCATTTTTCACTGTCTGGAGACTTTCAGTAGCCAAAATTCATGGAATTTTTAAAGTAAAAACTGATAGTCTGCTTGGCATGGCTGGAGTTTTGCTCTATGAGGGAAAAAATTAAAATGGTTGGCCAGGCGCAGTGGCTCACGCCTGTAATCCTAGCATTCTGGGAGGCCGAGGCAGGTGGATCATTTGAGCTCAGGATTTCGAGACCAGCCTGAACAAGAGCGAGACCCTGTCTCTACTAAAAAAATAAAAAGAAATTAGCTGGACAACTAAAAATATACAGAAAAAATTAGCCGGGCATGGTGGCACATGCCTGTGGTCCCGGCTACTTGGAAGGCTGAGGCAGGAGGATAGCTTGAGCCCAGAAGTTTGAGGTTGCTTTGAGCTAGGCTGACACCACAGCATTCTAGCGCAGGCAACAGAGCAAGACTCTATGTCAAAAAAATAAATAAATAAATAAAATGGTTAAGCTCTATTATGAAACTCAAAGCAAGGGCTGGTAGCTTTTATTTCTTAAGAAAGAATATATATGTTGCATGCTATTTTTGTACAAAAGAGTATAACTTTATTGATATAGAAGAATGAACTTGACATTTACTGTTCATGACTAAATTTATTATTCTGGATATGACTTCATAAATAGTCAAGTGTGGGAGGTGTGTTTTTGTTTAGAAGTCTAATTTCTATTTATAGAAGTAACAGGTTTTTTATGACTATTTCTTATTTGAGACATGCAAAATAAATATAGTATAATAACTTTATCATTCATTAAAACTTGTTGCTATTCTTCATATAGATTTATACTTTAGAATTTATGCTGTGAAAGAAACATGGTAGAAAGGAAAAAAACCAACATTATTGCTATTAGTCTTTCTGATATTGTTCCTTTCTTCTTGGAAATCCGATTTTCCTGCTGGCTGTTGTAATTGTTCAATAAGTATTATCATTTTCTTGTCAAAAGTTTTGCTTTAAAGACCAAATTATTGCATGGCAATCATACTTATGTAAATTTGTAGGAATTATCATACTCTTGTATTTAAATATTATAGAGTTTAACCATCATTCTCTTTCCCTTCTTTTCATTTACCTTCTTTTCCCTTGCTTCTCTTTTCTTCCTCCTCCTTTCTGTCTGACTTTATTTTTGGAAAATATGGATGCTGCCATAGTAGCCTAACAAAATATCAGTAATATGTGAATAAGTTATTTGATCTCATGGCACAGTACTTTAGAGTTTAAGCTTTTGTAGGTTCTGTGATAATAGTAAACAAAACATAACAATTGTAAATCATGTACACAGAATGAGCATTTTCAGACAGACCAATATTGAGAACAAATGAGGGATTAGGCTAATTACTGGGTTTTGAGACCATGGGGCTTCTTGGTATTTTGTTTCCAATCAAAGAGTATTGAACTTGGGCTTATGCACTTGTGACATCAGGCCTAGTATGCTTGTGGACTAATTGAATAGATTCTCATCATAGCTACTTGCTGCCATTATGCCATTGGTAAAAGAAGAGTTCTAAAGAGTGGATTAAACATCACTTGTTAGATTTTCTTCTCATTTTCCATTTTTTATAATATTCTGTAGTAAAATTATCTGATTTGGAAATTTTTTAAAAAAAAATTTCAATTTGTATCAGTTATATTTATGATATCACCGGTATATTCTATCACAATTGTTCATTTTAATCTCAGATAGGAATTAAAGCTGGCTATTTCCAAATTGGTATCAGAGTCAGCTATTTTCTATAGTATCACCTTTAGAAGGTTCAGGATGGAAGAAGGATGGGCAGATTGAGGGAATTTATTGCCATTAGGTATCAGCAAGAATTGACTAATGCATATGGATGGTAATGATATATAAACCTTGCCTTATCCAGTCCTGTTCAAGTGAATACATTCGAGACAAACTGCATTGAAAACCATTTTTTTAGATCCTTCTGTAGTGAAAGAAGAAAGCCTTCTAGATTATAGAAGACCATAATTTGTTAATAATTAACAAAGATTATCTAGTGTAGTAATCCTGTTAGAATCTATGGTAAAGGGTAAATATCTAGATATGTATGTTTGCTCCCAGTAAGGTTGACTCATCCCTTAAACCTTTCACTTAACTTTGATTGGAATAGAATGTCATTTGGTAAAGTATTTTTTAAAGTAAGTAATCAATCTATTTTGTGTAGAAGCTAAAAATTCTACAGCATTTCCAATGAAAGTGATTTTCAGTTTGATTAAGGAACTTCTTTTGAGGTTTATTCCTTTGCTTCTGGCATGGTTGGGCTTGATGCCAAAGCTGTGTGAGTGCAGTTAGTCATTACTGATACATGAAGCAGGACATTGAAAAGTTCTCAAAAAAGAAAAAACATGACATTTTTGTAGATATAAGACTTACTCTCTACTTATGTTTAAAATTATTCAATTTGGCTCAGGAGTCTGACCTAGCAGTATAACTATCCATAGTAATTGATCGTTCTTTCCAAAAAGGCAGTTCCTTGTAGTAAGATCAGAACTTGTTGACTCTTGAATGGGGCGAATGAGATTCAGTAGCATCCTTTACTCACACTCCACCCCCACCCTAAAGTTGATTGTGTTGTATAGCATCTAATAATTTGGCATACTGAGAAAAAGAAGGAGGCAGAGAGGAGGAAGCACAAAAGGGCATGGGAGCACGGAAGGGTGTTGTGAAAAATTGAGTGACTTGTGGGTTGTATAATCTGAGAGCTCACACTATTGGGCTGTGGGCCAAATCTGGCCCACATACTATAAATACACCAGAAATAAGTCTGGTTTGACATGTGTGTTTTAAAAAGAAAATTTAATTAAACTATTATATTAACCTTAACATTTGTACCCCCATAATATGCTGGAAAAAGGAGGAAAAAGAAAATAAATAGGAGATTCATGTAAGAATTCATATTTCTGGCTATTTTTAGAAAAACTAGAAGATCTGACAGCTTTGGGCTTAACTTTTCAGTGGTACAAACTGCTGCGGGTATATAGTGAGTGCCTCTTCTGGAAGAAGCAAGTGTTTCATGGGCATGAACTCCAATTTGCCAAGGCTCCAGTACTCCCCATTGCTTTTCAGATTCTGGAGGCCAAGTTTGCTTAAATCCCTTTGCTTATTTATCCCATTTGTCTGTTCCTGTAGGCAGTTGAGCTTGCAACTCCTGATTTATTTGCTAGTAGGCTAGAAGACTGAGATAACAGCTCTTTGCTGTTCCCTTTCTCCTAAATGTTAAATCTAGAAAATGTCATTGCCATTCACTAGACTGATTATGCACTGGATCATCTAACTCAATAGGTTGAAATCTCCTCCTGTATTTTTTAACCTTGAAATATTCATAAGGTTAGGTTTTCCATTCTTTGGATCTTTTGTCTAGTAACTTTTAGGAAACCCTCCAGAGCTGTGTGCCATCTTTGCCCTTGTTACCTCTCTGCCCTTATTTTCTTCACGTTATCTCAAGGTCCTTATCTCATGGTACTTTTTAAGGAAAAACGATTCTTTTTTTCAGAGGGTGCCTAGTTGGTGTGCTTGCCAAGGCAGAGGGCTCTTGTCTGTATTAGTCCAAAGTTATTGCTGGTGGTGTTATCTCCTCTCTGGGCCCAGGGCTTATGGCCGGAGCTTTTGAATATGCAGATGGGCCATGGTAATGATGTTGAATCACCTCCCAGTGTAATGATTATATTGTCTGTCTACCATGATTATTGGAATGAAGTGGAGTTAGGTACTTCAAGTAGAAATTTAGGGAAATGCCCAGGTATTCCCTGGCTATAACTGAATATATAAACTATATCAGTGATCACTAGGATAATTGAGAAACCTGTGGGGGACAAAAGTTCAAGACCTTTCTCACACCATTTCAGCAGGATAAATTCTAACTAGATTAGAGAGTTAAATGTAAAGAGTGCAAATGTACAATACAGTTGATATTTGGTGTTTGAGTCAATAAAAGACTTCCTAAGCATAAAGCAAAAGAAGTAATAAAAATCCTATAGCAGCTTGAAAATGCTTCATGCAGAAAAAGGCATCCTCTAGATGGGTATCAGTCATTTGTGACCTTAAGGGTGTCTTGATTTGGGTTAGGTAGAAGAATGTATTAATAGATTTGCAGCAATAAGTGGGTGAAAAGCAAGGAAGTATTTTTCGGACATGTTGCCGAAGGTGTGGGTATTCTACTGCATTTTTCTATATTTCAGTTGGATCTTTCTTAGCATCAAACAATGACTTTAAAATGTCAGCTACTGAGTGCTCAATCAATTCCATCTGTAGTTCTTTAGGTGCCTTGGTGATATCAACTAGATGAGGGTGAAATGCTAATTTGAGTGTGACGTCATGATTCTCAAAGTCTGCGAACCTTTCATTGTATTCTCTAATTAATAAGTCTGTAACAGCCTGTGTATTCTTCAAATGATTTGCATATATCATCCTGTTCATCAATGACCTTTGCTAACTGGAGAAAATTCTCATCGGAAATTTCCTTTTTGAAGAAGAAGTGTTTTGAAAAATGGTAGCTTTTTTCCAAATGCTTGGATTTTTTTGCCACATATCATATTTAGACTCAGTTTTACCTTGCAAAGAAATATTCAAGTCATTTTGATTTGACATGATATCACACAGAAATGCTGCATTCCTGTAGAAATCTTCTTTCAATAATTCACATTGGTGATTCTGTTCTTCATAAAATTTATCTGTTCTTCAGGGATAAAATTTGGGGAAACACCTGATCTTGCATTTTAGAACAATATGGCAGAACCACACTGAATACTTCATCATTCAATTTTAGCATGTTACAAGAGTGACCATACCATGTTGCATTTGCATGAATATAGTTAATGATACTTAAAACTTGTTGCAAAGTGTCACTTAAAATAGTAGCTTTAGTACAGAGATTTTGCTGATGCAAGATACAATGAAAAGAAGTGAGAGCATTTGGATCTGTTAATACTTTTTTTTTTAATCTGTGCAATAAACCCTTCATATTTTCTTGTCATGGAAGGTGCACTGTCTGTACATAGACTCACTAAATTTACCAAATTCAGTCCAAATTCACAACATTTATCTCAAAATTTGTTGAAGATGTCTATTCCCCATGTTCTGTTTGCAAGAGTACCCAAAGCAGGTAACTCTTCTTAGCAAAGAAAATCTTCTGTTATTACCCGAATGAAGCATAAAACCTGTGCCGAGTCAGTAGTATTAGTTGATTCATCCAAAGTGATTGAATAATATATATTTTCCTTTTGAAGTATTGCATGAAGTTGTTCTGTTAAATTGAAGGCTAATTCATGCTGCCGATCAGTTATGGTTCTCCTTGAAAGAGGCAGTTGTTTGTACTTTGAAATGTTTGTAGGGTCTAAGGTACCCCACAACTTCAACAATGCATTCTTTCACAATTTATACATCACTGAATGGCTTTCCTTTTTTTCCCTGAGTATATAAGCTACTTTATAAGTTGCCTCAGTAGCATTATTTCCAGTTCTTATTGCTTTTTGAAAGAATTGTCTTTGCTTTTGCTTTTCATCTTTTAATTTCTGCAATACAACCTTTCACACCTCTCCCTCTAATTTAAAATATTTGTGGTACTTATGAGTGTTATAATGCTGATGAGTATTGAATTTCTTTAATGTTGATATTGCAGTATCACAAAGCAAGCAAATCATCTTATCTTTAGCAGGAACAAAATAATATTTCAATTTCCAATCCTCATTTAAAAATCTGTTTTCTTCCTTCAGCTTTCTCTTGGTCTTCTTTGACACAATGGGCTGTTAAGAAGACAGGATTATTGTAAAAATTGCTGTCAAGCTATGCACCTGTTCACAAATTCCACTTCAGACAGAAACAGTGCACCATTGTCAAAAGCTGGTAACAGACTAGCATACTTGACTCCCATAAACTCTTGCCAGCCAGGCTCATATAGTAGTGGTGCCAATCAGGTGGGGGAAGTTAGAACTAAATTATGAGCCTAGCAGCCATCAATTTAGCCCTTATGGCTTACTAACATTCCAGTTGTGCCAGTCAATCTGGGAGGATTATTGTATGGAAACTTATTTTATTCTTTGGTATTTTAAATATGTTCATTTAAAAATAAAATAAAAATATAAAAGAACAAAAATGTATTAATAAAAATAAAAAGATTTGTTCTGTAAAATTTGGATTCACTCAAAATGGGTGTGGGGGTGTCTCAGGCCCCATGGGGACCCTGGAGCTACAGGGGCAGAGCCTTGGGCTTGGGCTCAGCGAGAGCTTCAGAGGTGGACCTGGGGATTATGGGGGCAGAACCACGCATATGGGGTGCTGTCTTACTATCGTGGAGACTGCTGATGCCAATTGCACAGGCGGGTATTGGTCTTACTTGGCTGAGGTTCTCCTCACAACCCTCATCTAGGGATTTGTCCTGTGAAGTTTGGATTCAGTTGAGGGGCAGCACTTGGGGATCTGGAGGGCCACATCTGAGGCCTTGAAGCCTCAGATTCCCCACCCCTGCATGGGGGAGGGATAGGTTCTTCACCAGTTGCTGCGGCTAGGACCCACACTGCACTCTCCTGTCAGTTCTGCTCACATAGGTTCCCTTGCCCCTCGAGTTTAGTTCTCACATCTCCCCTCTGGGCCCCCAAGAAACCGGATTGAGTCCTGGGGGTAAGAGATCCAGCCTGCTTGCCTGACCAGCTGGTGGACGTCTCCTAGGAATGCCAGCGGGTAGGAAACTCCCAGACCGTGTACTCCTAGGTCCATTGTAGGTCCGCAAGGAGAAAGGTGTTGGCCCCACTCTCTGTGGAAACTTCAGACTGGAGAGAGCACCAACAGAGAGGAGGTGGCTAATTTTGAAAGTCTTGGCCCAATCAACCCTCTCAGCTGCAGTGGGTGGGGGAGGAAGAGAATTTGAATGGAGAAGAGCTGACACTCCAGCTCTTCTGGTTTCTTTCCCTGGATGGAAGCCCTCACAAATGTCTAAGCTCTGGGATCACACATTCTCTGGGGCCCACTGCAGTCTGGGCAAGAGTTGGGAACTTTCTATGTGGGAACAGGTGATGTGAATACTGAAGGCCTGGAGCCCCATAGGGCTCCCAAAGGGGTGCTATGCATGAAGAAGCAGTATGGCATCTGCCCTCTTGGCTCTGATGGCTATGGTGAGTGACCCCGAAGGGGCTGAATGCCTAATGATTTATTTTCACAAAGGTCCCAGTTCATTGGTTGCAGCAGCCCTTGGGCTTGTAAGGGTGGAAAAGCTCCCAAGCAGCTTGGCAGCCTGCTGATTACTGGAAGTGTGAGGGAAGGAAAAATGAAACCTCCACCTACCCTCTTCACCAGGCTCCAAACTTCTCTGGGTTTGATTGCTAGTGATATCTTTTTTCTTCCTGTTCTGCTTCATAGTTTCTCTCCGTGAAATCTGCAGCAGGTTCGGGCACCTTTTCCCTGAACTACACCTGAGCTGTGCCCATTTCCCCCTCTACTTTATTTGAAACCCTTCCTTCCCTCCAGTATGAGCTGGCAACCATCATCTCTAGTCAGCCACCTGTCCTTTTCTCAAGAAACCACTTTCTTTGTTCATCCATAGGAAGCAACTCCTCATCCAACCAAGATTTATCATGAGATTGCAGCAATTTAGTCACATCTTCAGACTCCACTTCTAATTCTATTTCTCTTGCTATTTCCATCACATCTGCAGTTACTTCCTCTGATGAAGACTAGAACCCCTCAAAGTCATCCATGAGGGTTGGAATCAACTTCTTTCAAACTCCTGTTAATGTTGTTATTTGACCTCCTCCCATAAATCATGAATATTCAAAATGCTATCTAGAATGATGAATCCTTTCCAGAAGGTTTTCAATTTACTTTGCCCAGATCCGTCAGAGGAATTACTATCTTTGGCAGACATAGCCTTATGAAATGTATTTCTTAAGTAATAAGAACTGAAGTTCAAAATTACTTTTTGTTCCATGGGCAGCAGAATGGATATTGTTTACCAGACATGAAAACAACATTCATCTCCTTGTACATGTCTTTCAGTATTCTCGAGTGAATAGGTGCATTATCAGTGAGCAGTAATATTTTGAAAAGGAATCTTTTTTCTGAGTAGTAGGTCTCAACAGTGGGCTTAAAATATTCAGTAAACCATACTGTAAACAGATGTCATGCAGCCTTTGTTGTCTCATTTATAGAGCGTAGGTAAAGGGGATTTAGCATAATTCTTAAGGGCCCTGGGATTTTCAGAAAGGTAAATGAACATTACCTGCAACTTAAAGACACCAGCTGCATTAGCCCCTAACAAGAGAGTCAGCCTGTCATTTGAAGCTTTGTAACCAGGCATTGACTTCTCTCTAGCTATGAAAGTTATAGATGGCATCTTCTTCCAATATAAGGCTATTTCATCTACATTGAAAATCTGTTGTTTAGTGTATCTACCTTCATCAGTTGATCTTAGCTAGATTTTCTAGATAACTTGCTATAGCTTTGGCATCAGCACTTGCTGCTCTACCTTTCACTTTTCTGTTATGGAGATGCCTTCTTTCTGTAAACCTCATGAACCAACCTCTGCTGGCAGCTTTCCTTCTGCAGCTTCTTTATCTCTCTCAGCCTTCATGTTATTGAAGAGATTTAAGGCCTTGCTATAGATTAGAATTTGGCTTAAGGGAATGTTGAGGCTGGTTTGATTTTCTATCCAGGCCACTAAACTTTCTCATATCAGCAATAAGTCTGTTTTGCTTTCTTATCGTTCATATGTTCTCTGGAGTAGCACTTTTAATTTCCTTCAAGAACTTTTCCTTTGTATTCACAACTTTGCTTGGTGTTTGGCGCAAGAGGCCTAGCTTTTGGTTTCTTTCAGTTTTTGACATGGCTTGCTCACTAAGCTTAATATTTCCAGCTTTTGAATTAAACACTTAGAGGCCACTGAGGAGTTATTAGTTTACCTAATTTCAATATTGTTCTGTCTCAGGGAATAGGGAGGCCTGAAGAGAGGGAGAAAGATGGGGAAACAGCCAGTTGGTGGAGCAGTCAGAACACACACAACATATATTTAATTACGTTCGTTGTCTTACATGGGTGTGGTTTGTGATGCCCCAAAACAATTACAATATAACATCAAAGATCACTGATCACAGTTCACAAACATAATAATAATGAAAAAGTTGGAAATATTTTGAGAATTGTCAACATGTGACACGGAGACACATAGTGAGCACATGCTGTGTGAAAGACGATGCTGATAGACTTGCCTGATGCAGAGTTACCACAAACTTTCAATTTATAAGAAACACAGTATCTGCAAAGCACAGTAAAGTGAAGTACAATAAAATGAGGTTATGCCTGTTTATTAATAGACAATTCCAACAAAGACTTCTGTAGAAAGGAGCCAACTATCAAATGACTGTCTACTGCAGTGATAGTTCTTTCACAGATACTCACAAACATCCACATTCTTTCAACTAAAAAGGCAAGAAAAGTTTGAGTTGTTATAGGACCTTCTAACATCAGGGAGCTATATATATCTTTTTGTACATAATAATAATGCAGACATGAAAATCTTCCAGTGACTCACAAGAGTAATAATTGTGACAGAGAGTTTCTGAATTATGCATGGTGAATGTTACAGAAACATTATATGGGGATGATGTTTACATATGTTTATATTGTCTTCCATACTGTGTAATGTGTTTATGCAGCTGTTTAGGCAGTTAGCACTTAGGAGGGCAGAATTATATGATTTATTGCTCAATAATATACCTATATTGGGACATTGCAGAATTTTACCTGCTGTCATTACAAGGCCCAGAGCCAAATTAACTTTTGTCTTGTGCAGTACCTTTCTTAGCCAGAATTTTAAGAAAATTTAGCCAAAGTTGCATCTGATTAATTTCATATTTTTTCCCGAGTTTAGTTTTAACACTTTAATGAAGTAGTAGCTATGATTGATGCTATTGAAATTTTAATTCACTTGGCTCCTGTACAGCCATGGACCCCTAATCTACTACATTGATTTGGTTTTATGATTGCTATTAATAACAACATTTTACTGATTCATGGAGGTTAAGTGCCTTGTCCAAGGATATACAATTGGTAAGAACTAGAACTTATCCCTGATATTCTGGCTCCAATCCCAAAAGGGGATGGATCATTCTCATTCCTTCCTTTACGTATTCATTTACTCATTCATTCATACATTCACACAAAATAATGTATTGGTACCTATGATGTACTAGGTACTCTTCTAGCTACTAGAGATATATCAATAAACAAAACTGGTAAAAAAAATTTCTACCCTTGTGGAGCTTACATTCCAGTGAGGCAGAGGGGAAACAGTGGTAGATGATGTAATAAGTAAATTTGATAGTATATTAAGAGGTGATAATATATAACTGGAAAAAAGATGAGCAGTTAAGGGGAATTGGGACTACCAATTTTTATACATTTTGGGAGGAAGAAATGAATTAATCTTTCAATTTTATCTCATAAATTATTTCAAACTGATAGGTTTTGTCCTAAACCTTTCCAAGCAGGTAGCTTGGAACACATAATATTCTGCTCTTTCCATCCCTCCCACTACTCTTAGAAGCAGTGCTATAAAGCAGCAGTCCCCAACCTTTTTGACATCAGGGACCGTTTTCATGGAAGACTATTTATCCACGGACCGAGGGTGGTAGGGGGATGGTTTTGGAGTGATTCAAGCACGTTACATTTATTGTGTACTTTATTTCTATTATTATTATGTTGTAATATATATTGAAATAATTATATAACTCACCATAGGTTGGGAACCCTTGCTATAAAGAATGGCTAAATTGCAAGATCAACTTACAGAATCCTACTTAATTATGTAGCTTAACTGTGGTTCCAATCTAATAGTGTTGTAGACCTAACCAGTCCTTGCAATGGGTTTCTCTGACTTGTCTCTTCCTTACACACTCCTCTCTCTTCATGATGGCCTCATTCCTGCTCCTCAAATGCTCCCAGCATACTTTCATGTTCCAACCTTTGTAATTGTTATTTCCTCCACTTTCTAAAGTTGTCACTCCAATATTTCCCCAGCTTGCTCTTATTTCCTTCAGATCGTGGCTCACATGTCTCTTCCTTAGACAGGTGCCTTTCCTGAACTGGTAGGAATGTTTTGTTTTGTTTTGTTTTTTCACCTTTCTAAATCTAGTAGTTTATTTTTCATCCTCATCTTACTTGACCTATGAGCAGCATTTTGTTTATTTATTTATTTTTCTTTTTTTATTTTTTCCAGCATATTATGGGGGTACAAATGTTGAGGTTACGTATATTTCCCTTGCCCCCACCTCGAGTCAAAGCTTCAAGTGTGTCCATCCCCCATTTGGTGCGCATCACACTCATTATGTATGTATATACCCATTCTCTACCCCCCCACCTGCCCGACACCCGATAGATGTTATTCCTGTATGTCCATTTATGTGTTGATCAGTTAATACCAATTTGCTGGGGAGTACATGTGGTGCTTATTTTTCCATTCCTGGGATACTTCACTTAATAGAATGGGTTCCAGCTCTAGGTAGGAATGTTTTTTCCGAGCACATCTCCTCACTCCCCACCTCCTTTCCTGCTTTACTTTTCTCCATAGTGTTTTTGCACCTGACACTGTATTTCTGTATCTCTTGGTTTATTATCTGCTGGAAGATAAGGTCCATGGGATCAGACAGGGATTTTGTTTTAGTCCCTACTGTATATCCCTTCCTAAAACATTTCCTGGAATACAGGCAGGGCTTCATAAATATTTTTTTGAAAAGTGAAAGAATAAATTAAAATATGAAAATAAAAATAAAAAAATTAAAATAATATAAATTAAAATATAAACCTTTTTTCTTTCTGTGATTTGATTGTGCAGAATTGAAAGCAGGTCTGCATAGATCATGATGATGCCAGTCAACAGCAGCATTTCCCGAACACTTCTTGCATCAGAACCTGGCATATAAAAGTTCTCTCCTCCTGCCTCGCTTTCCCTCCCATGCACATCCACTGCCAAGCTCCTTAGTCTGGCATCCAGGGCCTCCTAACACCTCATCTCTGCTGGCCTTTCCAACTTCACTTCTACTAAGCCCTTGCCCTCACAGTGTATGCTGCAGTCATACTGAGTGACATACTTCCCTTCATGTGCCCCTTGCAGGTATCTCTTGCATCATTTTTCACATTTTGACACTTATCTGTTTATGGATCTCTCTTCCCAGTAGTATGTAAGCTCTTCAAAGGAAGGGGCCTGGCATATCTTTGTATTTCCAGAACCTAGCACAGTTTCTGGTATATCATACTTGGTTGGCAAATATTTATTCAGTGTAAAAGATGGTTTTTGCCTCCAAGTCAAAGACTAGTGGTGACTTAAAAAGGTTGATATGCTGAGGTGAGGAAGCAGGCATATAACACAATTGAATCAGCACATTCAACTACAAAAAATAACCTAAGTGGAAGGAAGGGTTATTTGACAGGCGTTCTTTAGAAAGAAGTGAAGACATTTGGCAGTGGACTGACTATGTCAGCATTAATCCTATTACTTGGTCTTTGAGAGACATGCGAGATGGTGACCCTGCTAATCATGAGGAAATAATACACAGGGGAGAGTTCAGGGCAGCGGTGGCATATTGATGTTCTTGCTCTTGGACCTGTTAACAGTGTGAGTTTTGACGGTTAGGTTAGCATTAGCCTGACTGCTCCTGGTTCAGTGGGAAAGAATGCTGTGAAAATTTACTTACATCTGTCTAGTGTATGGGAGGAGAAAATAGCTGTATTTGGGTCCATATATTCATCACCCCTGGTTGATGGTTTATATTTTCCATGATGATTTGTGAGTGACAATTATCTATATTCAATTGGCCCAGTATAATTGAATATGTGAAAATATTTTACGTAATTTTAATAATGCATATTTCATAAAAATGTGAACCTACAGAGTCAAGTAGGCTATAAGTTTTAAAAGATGAAAAAACTTTTTTTTTTTTAATTCAGGTTTGTTACAGAAAGAGAAAATGGCGGTTGAAGCATTTCAGATTTGCTGCCTGCTCCTGCCTCCGGAAAATAGGAGAAAGTTACAGCTGTTGATGAGGATGATGGCAAGGATCTGCTTAAACAAGGAGATGCCACCACTGTGTGATGGTTTTGGCACCCGAACACTGGTAGGTTGATTTTTAATATCTGATGTGATGAGGTTTTGGAATGAAATTCAACTGAGTAAAGTTTACTAGTTTGGGAGATCAGAGGAACGTGCAAGGTAGGATTGCTTAAAGAGCCACGGTCTGGTGTCCACCCAGACTTGTATTGTACTTTTGGTCTAAGTGTCTTAAAGAACATAATGACAAGTAAAGACTGAGTAGGGGACAGACTCTGAATGTAGAGATATCTGCTGCATCCTGTTTTACCACTGTTTTCTTAAATTTATTTTTTATCTATTTTTAATTGCCAAATAATAATTGTGTACATTTATAGGGTACAGTGTGATGTTTTGATCTATGTATACATTATAGAAAGATTCAATCAAGCTAAAGATTCAATCAACTCACCAACTTAACATTTTTTTATGGTGAGAACATTAGAAAACTATTCTTTTAATAATTTTGAAACATACAATACATTATTATAATTGTGGTCACTGTGCTATACTATAGACTATTAACACTTATTCCTCCTGTGTAATTGGAACTTTGTACCCTTTGGCCAACATCTCACATTTCCAACCCCTTGCAGCCCCAGCCTCTCGTAACCACTGTTTTACTCTCTTGTTTTTAACAGCATGTGTTTTTAAATAGAGTTTATGTTTAGAATTTACTTACTAGCAAAATCTCTTAATTTTCCTCAAAAAAAGTCATGAAGCAAAATTGGTGCTTCAGTGGAATGTATGTGCATTCTGTATCCTGATAAACCGCTGTGTACTCCCTGGTGATCCACTGGCCCAGTTTTAGAAGTAATGGAGTAAGATCAGAGGAGCACTCCATGCCCAATAGAGTATTTCTTGACCTCTTTTTTGGGTGAGCAGATGGGTAGAGGGCTAATGAACCTTTTTGAAAGGTAAAGAAATCTTAGCACCTATTCCCCATATAGAATATATGTGAAAATTTTGCTACAATTTCAAGGTGTTCATAGATTCCCTGGGGTCCATGACTCACTAGGCAAAAAAATCTCTGCCAGTGTGTCCCTCTGCACACATGAATGTGAGTGAAGATCATGTGCAGTGTGTTGATGAAATGAAGTCTTACTAAACAGAATTACATAATGTCATGCTTATAAGTTTTGAAGTAAGATCGTCAGCAGTAAAATTAGTAGGAAAAGGAAAAGATAAGAAAGTCAGTCCAAAAGATAGTATTAAGAATGGAGTAGTAAATATGAATTTATATTATATAATATATATGCTATAATATATTTTGTGTTTCTGCTTGCCATGAAGAGAGTGTCATCACTTAATGCACTTGTAAAGTCCCATGGCTTTGTTCAAAGATGATTGTTAAATATACATCCAAAATCCTAGAGAAAATAAACTGACTAGGGAAAAATGTAATGATTGAGGCATACAGATTGTTTAGCAGAATTTTTAAAAAATCAATAATGAAATTAGGATATTATTTGACTAAATGGCTATAATGTATTTTGAACTTGAAAGTGCTGCATATTCAAGTCATAGTGATAATAATTTTCAGAATTTGTTTATATATATGCATATATATATACACACACCCATATATTTAAAATCATATATAAAAGAGGATGCCTTTAAAAATTGCTTAGACAAGCATCTCTCTGCAAAAGTCTATTAAAGAGAAGATGCACATTTTGTACATACTAGTTGGTGAGATGATCACCCCATCAGAGATGGCCAGGTGCCTGGTAGGATGTGCACCCTGTGCCTTGGGCCATTTCTCACTGACTATTCACATTTGCTTTTTGCAAATTAGATTTCACACAGTTCAGAAAAAACTCATCTGTGTCTATTTACCATACCCTACCCCATCCCCTCTTTTAGATGGTTCAGACATTTTCCCGTTGCATCTTGTGTTCCAAAGATGAAGTGGACTTGGATGAGTTATTAGCTGCTAGATTGGTGACGTTTCTGATGGACAATTACCAGGAAATTCTGAAAGTCCCATTGGCCTTGCAGACCTCCATAGAGGAGCGTGTTGCTCATCTACGAAGAGTCCAGGTAAAGGAGAGGATATTATCAGTTCTATAAGATTGGCAGTGGAAAGTCATGTAAGCTTGCTAGGCTTCTTGGGACATTTTGTTTTGAGGATTAAGTGAATTAATATGTACAAAGTGTTTACAAGAGGTTTTGGCACATAGTGCTACATGTATTTGCTATTATCATTGAAAAATTTATGGAATGCATACTTATCAATGCTGCATATTTTTGGTTGCAAATTCCTTGAATGAGTTTGTTCAGAATCTATATATACTTACTGATAAAAATGATTTATGTGCAACAAATGTCTTGGTTCTTAATAGCCCTGCAACTTAGATACTATTAATATTCTCACTTTTCACATGAGAAAGCTCAGGCACAGAGAACTTAAGTAACTTGTTCAAGGCCACAGAGCCAGAGTTCAAACTGATGCAAACAGCCTCCAAAATCAGTGATCTAAACTGTTTTGCCATACTGCCTCTCTAAAAATCATGGTGTGGTAGAAGAACACTGGCATTAGAGTCATAAAACCCTGGCCAAACTCCTGGCTTACCTTTTCCTAGTTGTATGACTCTGGGCAAGCCCCTTAACTTCTCTGGATTTTACTTTCCTCAAGTGTTAAAATGGTCCATTCTTACTTTATAAAGTTGTGAAGATTAGAATACTATACTGTAAAGAGCTGGGCATGGAGGCACATGCCTGGTGCCTGAAGCCCCAGCTGCTTGAGAGGCTGAAGCA
>VBSM01002608.1:10380686-10421132 GCA_008086735.1 Cheirogaleus medius | reverse complement strand
TAAAAAGAAAAAAAAAAAATTAATTGGCCACCTTAAAACAGAAAAAAAATAAAGAAATAAAAGGTAGCTGCTATCGTGATGGTGTTTATATTAAAATGAAGCAAAAGAAATGTAATATATTACTATCATGCGGACTCCAAAGTAGGGTTTGTGTATCAGCCTGTGGGAGCAGAAACTTGGTAAAGGCAGGCAGAAGGTCTGCTTGGCTCCTTCTGACTGATTGGACCTCTTTTCTCTTAAGCACTTTTTGAGACTCCACAATTAAGGACCAGTTAACTGCTACCTCCCAAGATATTATGAGAATAATTAACTATTCAACTATTTACAGTATATAATTTAAAAATTAAAAAATTTTTCTATTTTTTTTGTAATTAACAGCCTAATACATTGAAGAAATTTGGAAAAGAAAGAGAGTACACACTAAAAATTTCAGTTACACCAAATGTTCATACTCAGTATTATAGTCTTTCATTTATTTTTGTGTGTTTATCTGCTGTCAGCATGTGTGCTTGCCTGCGTGCCTTCCTTCCTTCTCTTAATAATACAATGAGGAAAATTTCCCACATCATTAAATGTTCTTGATTGACAATAGAGTGGCCAAGAGCACAGACTCTAGGCAGGGGTCCTCAAACTTTTTAAACAGGGAGCCAGTTCACTGTCCCTCAGACTGTTGGAGGGCCGTTGGAGAGTGCGGTGCACATTCCACACATGCGCACTGTGGGCCCGGGACGAGTTGGCTGCTAAGCAGGACAGGCAGCGATGGCAAAAACACCCGGCGGGCCGGATAAATGTCCTCGGCGGGCCGCATGTGGCCTGTGGGCCATAGTTTGAGGACGCCTGCCTAGAGCATAATGGTTTGGGCTTTTTAAAAATTTTTTTTGTTTTAGCATATTACGGGGGTACAGATGTTTAGGTTATATTTATTGCCATTGCCCCACCCATGTCCATCCCCCAGATGGTGCACAGTGTACTTGCTAGGTATCAATATACCTATCTCCTCCTTCCCCCTCCCACGTGCCTGACACCTGATGAGTGTTACTACTATATGTGCACTTAAGTGTTGGTCAGGTAAGTCAGTTAATACCAATATGATGGTGAGTACATGTGATGCTTGTTTTTCCATTCTTGTGATACTTCACGTAGTAGAATGGGCTCCAGCTCTACCCAGGATAATACAAGAGGTGCTAGATCACCATTGTTTTTTGTGGCTGAGTGGTTTGAATTCATGACATGCCCTTTGTTAACTGTGGTCTTACATAAGTTATATAATGTCTTTACTTCAACATTTGTCCCAACATCTCTCTTTTCTCATCCATAAAATGGGAATAATAATACTTAACCTCATTGGGTTGTTTGGGGAATTTAATGGCTTATTACATGTAAAATACTTAAAATAATATTTATCATATTGTAAACCTTCAATTTGTAGCTGCCATTGTGATTATCATCATTACTGTTATTCTATAATGTCATTATTAGTAACAATAGTATTCTATAATATGGATATACCATAATTTACTTTTTGGTTGATATTTAGATTGTTTCTATGTTTTTCCTCCTGTTTTGCAAGCAATATAACAGTAAATATTTTTATAGCTAGATTTTTTTTGGCTGATCTATGATTATTTTCTAAGAATAAATTCCTAGGAATGGCATTGCTTGGTAAAAGGCCATGAACAAATTTTACGTATTGATAGCATATTGCCAAATTTCCCTTTAGCATGATTGTTTCAATTTACATTCCTGTCAGTGATACAAGAAAGTGAGCATTCATTTCTTTGCACCTTTGCCTATTTTGGATATCCCCATTAACACTCATACATAACTTTGCCATTTTCATGGGTAAAAAGTGTAATCTTACTGGTGTTTATTATTTTTTTCCCCTGATATTTTTATGAGCCAAACTTAAAAAAAATAAAAGTGAAAAGAAATACTTCACTGAATTTCTGCAAGGAAATACTGTAGCAATTACAATTTTGCCGTGTATACTTGTTAGGTTTGTGTATTCATATACATGGCACAGGCATATGTTACAGCAGTTTAGCCCCATGAGCCCTTTGCTGTCAAGTGAAGATCGGAAGGCTTAGCTATGATGATTAATTTTACTGCAGGTAAACATGATCTTGTGAAGAGGCCCTGCAATGTGTACTGAATAAAGTCAATGACTACTCAGTTTTCCAATTACTTTTTCTCTCTTGGAAGTACACGGTAGAATTGCCAGGCAATTTTTTCTTTTAGTACTCAGAGCTTAAGATCTCTGGTTCTCTTGAATAGGCCCCTAAGCCCCTATGTCATAGCACCTTTAGTTAAAGCAGTGCTTCTCTGAAAGTGCACAGTGTTGCTTGGATTATTTCAGTGATTTGTTTTGTGGTGGTTTCAGGGCTGACTCTGGGATAACTTGTGAGGTAGGCAATGCTTTTGACATAAGCCTTCTATCTATTGTCTGCAACTCTTCTTGTGCCCTTCACTCCTGGGTATCTAGTGTTTTTCTCATGCCCTAGGCTTCTGGCTGTCACACTCTACCTAGGTCTTACCCTTTATTCTGGCCCTTTTCTGGTTTTTTGCCCTTCTTCTTCAAATAAAAAAGGAAGTGTCATGTGTAGGCCGCTTTCCCTTAGGGTTCTGCTCAGTCTCTCTTAGGTTGTCTCTAATTGATCTGATAAACTGATATTGAGGCATGGAATGTGCTTAATGTATAATAATAACCCCTCTTGGCAACATATTTATTTTTAACTGTGACTTATAGAAAAAAAGTCTTAAACCAAAAATGTGAATGTAATAGTGGAAATTTCATACACTGCACAAAAACAGCAGGGTGCTATAATTTTGAAAAGACTCTGGACTCTAAAATTCAATATTTTTAATATATGTTCATTTATTTACAGGTCTTGGTTTTTAGATCTTGGTTTCCTTTTTTCTCTTATTCTTCCCTTCTCCCTTTTGCCTTATGCAGTGTCAGTACATTTGTTGTTTTTACTTGATTCTCATGGGTAAAATGTTTGGAGATGGTCATAGTACCTCTCTCTACATAATAGCTTAGCTAAATACATGCCTCTATCTATCCCAAAGTGGGGGAGAATCAAACTCTCCACAGGTGGGAAAGAGCCTGGATAGTTCACCATGTATGTCCAACATTATAAAAGTTTTGAATTATTTTAGTCAATATGTTTGATTTGTTTAAATTTCAAATCTTATTAAAAGAAGGCACAATAATTTTTTTAATTTATTAAAATGGATCTTGGGTTTAAAAAGGTAAAAATCTCATATTTAAGATTCTAGCTTTACATGGAAAACCATCTGAGGGAATTATTGAGGAGAACTTACCTGGTATCACCAGAGATTTAGATATCCAGATACAAGGTGATCATTGAACACCAGAAGGATTCATAGCAAATAGAGTATCTCTAAGACAAATAATCATCAACCTGGCCAAAGTCAAAATGAAGGAAAAAAAATATATAAGCTGCAAAGCGAAAGCCACAGCTAACCTACAAAGGGAAGGAAAACCTATCAGGCTAACAGTAAGACTTCTCGCTGGAGACCTTATAAGCCAGAAGGCGTTGGGACCCCATTTTTAGTTGTCTTGAACAGAGCAACTGCTAGCCAAGAATTTTGTACTCTGAAAAACTAATTTTCATAAATGATGGAGAAATAAAGACTTTTCCAGACAAACAAACACTAAGGGAATTTGTCAGTACTGGACCTGCCCTACAGGAAATGTTAAAAAATGCATTATACATGGAACAACACAATAGATACCAACCAGTGTAAAAACACCCAAAAATTAAAGCTCACAGCTCTTATGAAACAATGGCACAAGAGGGGGGAAAAAAAAAACAGTAAGGGATCATCCAACATGATAAACAGAAAGAATAGCATCCAACATATCAATACTAACATTCAATGTGAACAGTCTGAATGCCCCGCTTAAAAGACAGAATTGATGAAAAAACACAACTCAAGTATCTTCTGTCCTCAGGAAACACTTCTAACCCACAAGGATACACACAGACTCAAGGTAAAGGGATGAAAAAAGTATTCCACGCAAATGGAGGCCAAAAGTGAACAGGTGTAGCCATTCTCATATCAGATAAAATAGACTTTAAATCAACAATGTTACAAAAGACAAAGATGGTCATTATATAATGGTAAAGGGAGCAATTCAACAAGAAGATATAACAATTCTAAATATATATGTACCTAACATAGGAGCTCCCAAATTCATAAAGCAAATTCTACAAGATCTAAGCAAATAAATAAATAGTAGCATCTTAATAGCTGGGGACTTCCATACCCCACTGACAGAACTGGGAAGATCATCAAAGTAGAAAATGAATCAAGAAACAATGGATTTAAATGAGACTCTAGAACAAATGTACCTAACAGACATTTACAGAACGTTCTACCCCAAAACTACTAAGTATACATTCTTCTCATCAGCACATGGGACATTTTCCAAGATTGATCATATCTTAGGCCACAAAACAAGTCTCAGAAAATTCAAAAAAATGAAAATCATACCATGTGTCTTCTCAGACCACAGTGGAATAAAATGACATCAATTCCAAGAGAAAGAATTCCACACAAAGTCATGAAAATTAAACCACCTGATGGCAAATGATCCTTGGGTCAATGATTAGATTAAGATGGAAATCAAAAGATTCATTGAACTGAATGACAATGGGGATAAAAGCCTTAAAAATCTATGAGATATAGTAAAAAGAATCCTAAGGGGAAAATTCATAGCCTTAAATGCCTTCATCAAAAAGACAGAAAGACCACAAAGTAACAACTTAATGTGACATCTCAAGGAACTAGAAAAAGAAGAGCAAGCCTAAAGCCAGCAGAAGAGAAGAAATAACAGAGCTCAGTGTAGAACTAAATCAAATGGAAATAAAAAAAACAATACAAAGGATCTGTGAAACAAAAAGTTAGTTCTTTGGAAAGATAAATAATATCAATAGACCATTGGCCAGATTAACCAGAAATAAAAGAGAAAGGACTCAAAGAAGCTCAATTAGAAATGGAAAAAGAGACATTACAAGTGATAATGCAGAAACGTGAAATATCATCTGTGAATACTACTAAAACCTCTATGCAAACAATCCAGAATACCCAGAGGAAATGGATAAATTCCTGGAAACACACAACCTCCCAAGCAAAATCAGGAAGACATAGAAATCCTAAACAGATTAATAACTGGCAGCGAGATTGAAACAGTCATAAAAAAATCTTCCAAGAAAAAAAAAGCCCCAGACCAGATGGATTCAAAGCTCTATTCTATCATACCTACAAAGAAGAACTGATACCTGTCCTATAGAAATTATTCCATAATATTACGAAGGAGAGAATCCTCCCTAACCCATTCTATGAAGTCAGTATCATCTTGATACCAAAGCCAGGAAAGGACACAACCAAAAAAGAAAGTTACAGACCAATATATCTTGATGAACATAGACACAAACATCCTCAACAAAATACTAGCAGACCACATTCAATAACACATCAAAAAGACAATTCACCATGATCAAGTGGTGGGTTTCATCCCAGGGATGCAAGGGTGGTTCAAGATATGCCAATCAGTAAATGTGATTCACCACATAAACAGAAGGAAAAACAAAGTCCATATTATCATCTTAATAGATGCAGAAAAGGCATTTGATAAACTCCACCACCCTTTCATGATAAAAACTCTCAAAAAACTAGGCATAGAAGGAACATACTTCAAAATTATAAAAGCCATATACAACAAACTCACAGCCAACATCATACCGAATGGGGAAAAGTTGAAAGCATTACCCTGAGAACTGTAACAAGACAAGGGTGCTCACTGTCACCACTTTTATTCAACATAGTATTGGAAGTCCTTGGAAGTCCTAGCCAGAGCAGTCAGGTATAAGAAAGAAATAAAGGGCATCCAAATGAAGAAAGAGGAGGTCAAACTATGACCTTGAATTTAGAAAACCTTAAAAACACCACCAAATGACTCCTAGAATTGATAAATTCAGCAAAGTCTCAGGTTACAAAATCAGTGTATACTAATCATCAGCATTTCTATATACTAATAACAGTCACACTGAGAGTCAAGACTCAGTACCATTTACCATAGCTACAAAAATAATAAAATACCTAGGAATTAACTTTTTTTTTTTTTTTTGAGACAGAGTCTCACTCTGTTGCCCAGGCTAGAGTGCCATGGCATCAGCCTAGCGCACAGCAACACCAAACTCCCAGGCTCAAGCAATCTTCCTGCCTCAGCCTCCCGAGTAGCTGGAACTACAGGCATGCGCCACCATGCCCGGGTAATTTTTTTCTATATGCTTTTAGTTGTCCAGCTAATTTCTTTCCATTTTTAGTAGAGATGGTCTCGCTCTTGCTCAGGCTAGTCTTTAACTCCTGAAGTCAAATGGTCCACCCACCTCAGGCTTCCAGAGTGCTGCTAGGATTACATGCCTGAGCTACTATGCCCGGCCAGGAATAAACTTAAATCAAGGTCATAGATCTCTACAGGGAGAATTCTAAAACACTGATGAAAGAAGTCATAGATGACACAAACAAATAGACAAATATCCCTTGCTCATGGATTGGCAGAATCAACATCATTAAAATGTCCATACTGGCCATGCATGGTGGATCACACCTATAATCCTAGCACTCTGGGAGGCTGAGGTGGGAGGATTGCTCGAGGTCAGGAGTTCAAGACCAGCCTGAGCAAAAGTGAGACCCCGCTTCTACTAAAAATAGAAAGAAATTAGCCAGACAACTAAAAATATGTAGAAAAAATTAGCCAGGCATGGTGGCGCATGCATCTAGTCCCAGCTACTCGGGAGGCTGAGGCAGAAGGATTGCTTAAGCCCGGGAGTTTGAGGTTGCTGTGAGCTAAGCTGACACCACAGCACTCTAGCCTGGGCAACAGAGTGAGACTCTGTCTCAAAAAAAAAAAAAAAAAAAAGTCCATACTATCTAAAGTGGTTTACCAACGTCTTATTTCATAGATCTAGAAAATATAATCCTAAGCTTCATTTGGAACCAAAAAGACCTCCAATAGCTTAAGCAATCCTAAACAAAAAGAACAAATCTGAAGACATCATAATATCTGACTTAAATTATACTACAAGGCTATAGTAACCCAAACAGCATGGTACTGGTGTAACAGTAGAGACATAGACCAGTGTAACAAAAATTAGAGACTCCAGATATAAAACTGGCTACCTACAACCAACTAATCTTCAGCAAAGCAGACAATAACATACACTGTCATAAGGATGCCCTATTCAATAAATGGTGCTGGGAAAACTGAATAGCCACATCCAGAAGAGTGAAACAGGACCCCTGTCTCTCACTGTATACAAAAACTAATTCAAGATGGATAAAGACTTTAAGGTATGATACTATAAGAATGCTAGAAGAAAATGTAGAAAAAACTCTTTTGGACATTGGCCTAGGCAAATAATTTATGATTAAGACCCCAAAGGCAAATACAGCAACAACAAAAATAAGTAAATGGGACTTAATTAAATTAAAAGGCTTCAGGACAGCAAAGGAAATAACAGTAAATAGACAACCTACAGAATGGGAGAAAATATTTGCAAACTGTACATTTGACAAAGGACTAATATCCAGAATCTACAAGAACTCAAACAAATCAGCAAGAAAAAAACAACCCCATCAAAAAGTAGACTAAAAATATGAACAGAAGTTTTTCAAAGAAGAAAGAGAAATGGCCCACAAACATATAAAAAAATACTCTACATCACTCATCAGCAAGGAAGTGCAAATTAAAACTATAATGAGATACCACCTTACCCCTATCATAATGACCGTTATTAAAAAGTCAAAAATTAATAGATGCTGGTGTGAATGCAGAGAGATAAGAATGCTCACACAGTCTTGGTGGGACTTTAAATTAGTACACCCTCTATTGGAAACAGTATGGAGATTCCTCAAAGAAATAAATGTAGAGCTACCATTCAATGCAGCAATCCCACTGTTGGGTATCTACACAAAAGAAAAGAAGTCATTTTTTCAAAAAGACACCTGCACTTAAATGTTTATTGCAGCACAACTCGCAATTGCAAAAATGTGGAACCAACCTAAGTGGCCATCGATTGATGAGTGAGTAAAGAAAAGGTGATGTGTATACACACACACACACACACACACTCACATCATAGAGTACTACTCAGCGTAAAAACGAATGCAATAATGTCTTTTGTAGCAACTTAGATGGAACTGGAGACCATTATGCTAAGTGTAGTACTCAGGAATGGAAAACCAAATACCATATGTTCTCACTAATCAGTGGGAGCTAAACGATGGGTACACATGGGCACAATGAGATATAAAGGACATTGGAAACCAAGAAGAGGGGAGGCTGGGAGAGGAGGTGGGGGACAGAGACTTACCTATTGCGTACAATGAACACTATTCTGGTGATGGACCCACCAAAAGCCCGGATTTAAGTGTTGTACAAAATATCCACGTAACAAAACCATTTGTACTCTCTTAATATTTTGAAATAAAAGAAGTGTCACTTTAAATCATATTATTTTGAAGTTATGGGACTACATTTACTTTCTATATAGTTTCCCTCAATAAAATTTAGAGGAATGACATGGCATTCCTACAGTGCAAGAAGATATGAGATTTTTGATCTGAACTAATTTTTGTAATTTATTTGAAAAGGCACCATTTTCTTTCACTACTAATTTTTTTGCCTCAGATAAAATACCCAGGAGCTGATATGGATATCACTTTATCTGCTCCGTCATTTTGCCGTCAAATTAGTCCAGAAGAATTTGAATATCAAAGAGCATATGGCTCTCAGGAACCTCTGGCAGCCTTGTTGGAAGAAGTCATAACAGACACTAAACTCTCCAGCAAAGAGAAAAAGAAAAAACTGAAGCAGGTAAAAAGGATATTCTTTATAAGTCATTTTTTCTTCTCTCTACTGTTTTTATGTTGTTTCTTCTTTTTTCCTCTATTTTAATATATAGAGAGGTTTCATATAAGTCTCATATTCTGAGACATAGAAGTTTTGAAAGTATATTATTCAGTTCATATATTCCAGAAGTCTCATTGATTTACACAGTGTGGTCTGTTTCTCAGATCTTTATTCTCCATTGTAGATCTTATGCCATTATCAAACATAATGCAGTTACGGAGCTATTCTCTAATATTTGTCCATTGTTTTGGTATGTGGCATCATGTGAATTATCAGTACAGTTATGTTAAGTTCAGAGAAGCTATCAGTGAGGGCAGATTTCTTTTGATGTTTTTGAAAGGCAAATCCAATGGAATTCACTAGTGTAAAATGTCTAGTTTAAAAGCCACGGGCTTTAGATAGCCACAATCAAATTGGTTTCTTGCCTCAGGTAGCACTAAGTTTTAGTTCCTATTATGTTAGACAATAGTTTTCAACTCAAAATAGGTTTACTCTGACCATTCTTAAAGATCAATCCTTGATCAGGTGAATGGTTTTGTTTTTAAAGACTAAACTCTTCACAGCTGGATTCCAGGTCACACTGCAAATGTAGGAATACACACAGAGCACCAGAGTTCTACATTCCTGATCATAATCTCAGATTAATTTTGGAGAAGAGTTCAGTGGCAAAGATCAAAGGAAAAATACACTGGCTCTGTGTGAACTTTTCACTAAGAGATATATACCAAAATGCTCTCTCTTCCAGTTGGGCAGAAGCTGGTGAGGCAGAGTCGGAGAAGCAGGGAGATGGTGACATGTAATTGGGCTGAAATTTTCTTTAACTGTGTAGAACATAAGTTATTTTCAAGTCAGAGATACTTGTGAATATTTTAACAGTAAGGTCTATTTATAGTTAGCTGTGGGGAATGTTTAAGAAATATGACTAACAAGAAAACTTTATTTGAAGCTTGGGTCAAAGGAAAGATGAATTAGTGCTATAGAAATTGGAATCAAATGATTTAACAACAATAAAACAAAAACAGTAAATCATGGGATCAGAAACTCTTATTTAAAATGTGGCTGCCTAATTTCATTGGCTCTTGTATGTCTTTTTGACTCTTCTTGGACCTTTTTTTTTTAGTTTCAGAAATCCTATCCTGAAGTCTACCGAGAACGATTTCCTACACCAGAAAGTGAAGCACTTCTGTTTCCTGAAAAACCCAAACCAAAACCACAGCTACTGATGTGGGCACTAAAAAAGCCTTTCCAACCATTTCAAAGAACTAGAAGTTTTCGGATGTAATACTTCCACAGCAACAGGGGTTAGAGACCTTCTGTTATTGTTGTTGTTGATGTTGTTTTGAGTGATTCGTGGTTAGGAGAAGGACTACGGTGGTTGAAGAAAGAAATGCAAAAAATATAGACTACTGAAATTCAGATAAAGATTATCTGACTTAAAAAATGTTGAGCCATTATCAGTATTTTTATAAAATTCTGTGCTATTTTTAAAGTGTACAAGTCAATAAAAACAATTGAATCAAATACATAGTGGCAATGTTAACATGTTTGGAATTGTTACCAAATTTAAGGGTAAAGTATTTTCATCTTTTTATTTGTTGTTTTTCACAGTGCTTGTAATAGTTGTGTGTACATCCTAGTGACTGATGTCTTTGTTATGACCAAGTCTTATAAACACTGTGTATACTTGAATAAGAAAGACACTGTGTGCTGTTACTGTGATGCTGTTGGCTTAATAGCCATTTGTGATTTCTCCTATGTAAATTCCATTTTTCATTGTTGTACAAAAATCTCAATGTCTATATTTTGATGGCTGTGTCTTTTATTGCAGATTTGTTGGATGCTATGACAGATTTAATTAAAGCTGGTATTTTTATAACATATATATTAGTTGGTTTTTACCTATAAATATAGTGGATTTTCATCTGCCTACAAAGTATAGTTTCAGTCTTAGCTAAAGCTGGAAGGTTGAACTGGTTAAATTATTCGGGTTACCTTAGACCTGTGATTCTAAGTGAAATCTTTGTTGTTTTTATGAGAAACACAAATCAGTTAAATAAAGTGATTCTATTTCTTTATAAATATATTTTCATCCTTTTGAAAGTACATGGAATGTAAATAAATACTGTTTTTTATACCATACTTAGTGTTTTCTTTTTTTTTTAATTTTGGTATTTAGATCGGTTAACATCCTTAAATGTCCTTGCCAGTATTCTCACATGAGCCATTTATTTCTGTAAGAAAATAAGAAGTGAGATTTGGGCTTTTGTGCTGTACTTTAGGAGAGTCTTTTGTCAACTTTTTTTGCTTTGCTTTGCCCTTTTGTAAAATAGTGGTGCACTTGGATTATGGAGCACCTGGAAGGTTTCCTCTGAGAGCAATTACCCAAAAAGCTGAGAGCAACACCCACTAATTGGTTTGTGGTACTCTCTGGACTGATTTTTCCTTGCACTTGAAATCTGCCCCTATTCTCTTGTAGCAGGATGCCTCCTATAACAGACACAGCGTTTGCTTATTTAAAAATGGAAAAAAATATTCCTATTGCTTTGGGCACCACCTTAAATTCCAATTATGTAATGTAACGGGAGATTTTTAGTGTTCCAGGATTTATTGTGAGACTTTGGCATTCTGTTTAGAGCAAAGAATAATTCTATTAAATGCTTTTTTGTTCTCTTTGCCCTCCAAGGCAGAATTTATTTTCTGGAATCTCCTCTTCTATTGCTTATCTATGTAAATATATATGATTGTTTTCTTTCTTTTTTTTAAAGATTAATTTTTAAAATAAGTATAACATACTTAAGGAGGGATCATAAAATATAACCACTACCTAAGTGTGAAATTGATAAGTAGATAATAGCAGTGTTCCAAAGTATTTGTACCCATTAATACTCCCATTAACAGCATATGAGAGTTCTTTTGCTTAACATCCTCACCAAAACTTGCTATTGTGAGAGTTTGAAATATTGTCAATGTGGCGGATATTAATAGTATCTGATTATGATTTTATTTTGCATTTCCATGGTTATTAATGTGGCTAAACACTTTTTCCATATATTTTTCGGACGTTTTCACTTTCGTACAAATTTTAATTGTACAAAGTGAATTGTCAAACTGTACACATAAACACCCTGTTGAGATTTTGATTTTGATTTTATTGAATCTATGAATCAATTTGGAGAGAACTGCTATGTTTACAATATTAAGTCTTCTAGTCCATGAATATGGTTTATTCCTCCATTTATTTAAAATAAAAAAATTTAAGTTTCTCTGTCAAGGTTTATAAATCTTTTGTTAGATTTAGTTCCTAACTACTTGATACTATTAAGAAATATTAGTAATTTTCAAATGTATACAAAAGTAAAGAGAATAGTACCTATTCCCTTGCTTCATCAGTTATTATTCAACTGATAAATGTTGATGTTTGATCCTATTGTAAGTGGCAGTGTTTTGAAATTTACTGTCTGTTGCTTGTATAGAGTATAAAACTAATTTTTGTTTACTGAATTTTGTACCAATAACCTTGCTAGGCTTTCTTATTAATTCTAAACATTTAGCATGGGTTTTTTTTGGTTTTTTTGCATTTTCTGCATTCATTACATATCAGCAAACAATGACAGTTTTTCTTTTTCCTTTCTGTTGTAGACAGCATCTAAAATGTCCACAGTGACCTCTGCCTCGTGGTATTTAATGCCCTGTGTAATCTCCTCTCCTTGAGTGTGGGTTGAGCCAAATGACATGCTTCTAACTAATGGAATATGTCAGAAGTGATGGGATATCACTTTTTTGAGATTAGATTCCAGAAAGACTGTGGCTTCTATCTTGCGTGTCCCCTCTCTTACTCTCTCCCTGGCTTGCTTTGAGGAAAGCCAGCTGTCATGTTGTGAACTGCCCTGTAGAGGGACCTGTCAGGCAAGAAACTGATGTCTCTGGCCAACAGCCAGCAAGGACACGAGGCCTGCCAACAACTTTGTGAGTGATCTTGGAAGTGGATCCTCCCTTGGTCAACCTTGAGGTGGTTCTAAGCCTAGCTGGCACCTTGATTATAGCCTTTTTTTTTTTTTGAAACAGAGTCTCACTCTGTTGCCCGGGCTAGAGTGCCGTGGCGTCAGCTTAGCTCACAGCAACCTCAAACTCCTGGGCTCAAGCAATCCTCCTGCCTCAGCCTCCCAAGTAGCTGGGACTAAAGGCATACGCCACCATGCCCGGCTAATTTTTTCTATATATTTTTAGTTGGCCAATTAATTTCTTTCTATTTTTAGTAGAGACGGGCTGGTTTCAAACTCCTGACCTTGAGTGATCCTCCCTCCTCGGCCTCCCAGAGTGCTAGGATGACAGGCGTGAGCCACTGCGCCCGGCCTTGATTACAGCCTTTTGAGAGACTCTGAGATAAAGGCCTTTGCTGAGTTGTGCCTGATTCCTAACCTATAGAAAATGTGATATAATATATGTTTTTTTCCTTTTCTTCCTTTAAAAAAATTTTTTTAAAAATGTTTGTTTTAAGCCACTTAATTCAGGGATAATTTGTTATGAAGCAATAGTTATGGTATATTTTTCAATCCTTGTATCATTTGTTTCTTTTTCTTTCTTTTTTTATCTTTTAGCCCTGGAGACCTTCAGTAGAGCATTTTCCCCTTATCTGCATTTTGCTTTCCAGGGTTTTAGTTACCCATGGTCAGCCACAGTCAGAAAATATTAAATGGAAAATTCCAGAAATAAACAATTTGTAAGTTTTAAATTGCAGGCTGTTCTGTGTAGTATGATGAAATCTTGTGCCACCCCACTTCATCCTCCTGGGATGTGAATCATCCCTTTTTTTCCAGCAGATCCATGCCTGGGTGACGAGGTGCATTGTCAGTGAACAGTAATATTTTGAAAGGAATCGTTTTTCCTGAGCAGGTCTCAACAGTGGGCTTAAAATAGTAAACCATGCTATAAACATATGTGCTGTCACCCAGGCTTTGTTCCATTTATAGAGCACAGGCAGAGTAGATTTAGCATGAGGACCCTGGGATTTTTAGAATGGCAAAAGAACATTGGCTTCAATTTAAAGTCACCACGTGCATTAGCCCCTATAAGAGAGTCAGCCTGTCCTTTGAAGCTTTGTAACCAGCCATTGACTTTTCCTCTCTAGCTAGGAAAGTTCTAGATGACATCTTCTGCTAATAGAAGGCTGTTTTGCATACATTGAAAATCTGTTGTTTAGTGTAGCCACCTTCATCAGTGATCTTAGCTAGCTAGATCTTCTGGACAACTTGCTGCAGCTTGTACATCAGCACTTGCTGCTGTACCTTCCAGTTTTTGTTATGGAGATGACTTCTTTCCTTAAACCTCATGAACCAACTTCTGCTGGCATCCAGCTTTTGTTTTGAAGCGTCCTTCCCTCTCTCAGCCTTCATAGTATTGAGATTTAAGGCCTTGCTACAGTTTAGCCTTTAGCTTAAGGGAATGTTGTGGCTGGTTTGATTTTCTATTCAGACACTAAAACTTTCTCCATATCAGCAATAAGGCTGTGTCGCTTTCACGTGTTCACTGGAGTAGCACTTTTAATTTCCTTCAAGAACTTTTCCTTTGTATTCATAACTTGGCTTAGAGTTTGATGTAAGAGGCCTAGCTCTCAGCCTCTCTCAGCTTTCAGCATGCCTTCCTCAATACATTTAATAATTTTTAGCTTTTGATTTAAAGTGAGAGACATAAGAGTCTTCCTTTCACTTGAACACTTAGAGGATATTGGAGATGTTATTCATTGGCCTAATTTCAATATTGTTGTGTCTCAGGGAATGGGGGGGGGCTGAAGAAAAGGAGAGAGATGGGGGAACAGCCAGTTGGTGGAGCAGTCAAAACACACAACATTTATCAGTTAGGTTCGATTGTCTTATATAGGTGTGGTTTGTGGCACTCCAGAACAATTAAAATTGTAACATCAAAGATCACTGATCATAGATCACCATAATAGATACAATAATGAAAAAGTCTGATGAATTTTGAGAATTACCAAAATGTATAATGCAGAGACCCTAAAAGAGCACATGGTGTTGGAAAAATGGTGCTGATAGACTTGCTTGATATAGTGTTGCCACAAACCTTCCATTTGTAAAAAGTTCAGTATCTGCAAAATGTAATAAAACCAAGTATGCCTGTTTATATAGAGTTCAGTACTATCCATGGTTTCAGGCATCTACTGGAGGTCTTGGAATGTATCCCTGCAGATAAGGTGGGGCGACTATAATGTGGAATAGAAGTGGGGATAGAAAAAAAAGTTAGCTGGGTGTGGTGGTGTGCACCTGTAGTCCCAGCTTCTCGGGAATCTTAGGCAGGAGGATTGCTTGAACTCAGGAGGTTGAGGTTGTAGTGAGCTACGGTCAGGCCATTGCGCTCTAGCTGGTACTATCCATGGTTTCAGGCATCTCCTGGAGGCCTTGGAATGTATCCCCTACAGATAAGGGAGGGACTACTCGCTGCACAGAGCGAGACTGTCTCAAAACAAAAACAAAGTTCTTTTTTATTCCTAGATTGCCAAAATATTTTTGTTTGCTTGTTTTAAGATTGATGTTGAATCTTAATCAAATGCCTTTTCTACATTTATTGAGGATTTTACAGGTTACATCTTTCCCTCTTTTTTTTTGAGACAGAGTCTCACTCTGTTGCCCGGGCTAGAGTGTCGTGGCGTCAGCCTAGCTCACAGCAACCTCAAACTCTTGGGCTCAAGCAATCCTTCTGCCCCAGCCTCCAAAGTATCTGGGACTACAGGTGTGCATCACCATGCCCAGCTAATTTTTTCTATTTTTCAGTAGAGATGAGGTCTCTTGCTCAGGCTGGTCTGGAACTCCTGATCTAAAGGGATCCTCCCTCTTCGGCTTCCCAGAGTGCTAGTATTACAGGCATGAGCCACTGCCCCTGGCCAGGTTCCATCTTTTAATCTGTCAGTGGGGTTATATTAATTGGTTTCTAATATCAAACCACCTTGCATGAGGTGGGCATAAATCTAAGTTATGATGTACTATCATTTTAATATATATCTAGATCGTGTTGCTGATACTGGTTTATGGTTCTTATCTCTATGTTCATGAGAAAATGGGCCTGAAAATTTCCTTTTCTTATTATCCATTTTGAGTTTGTGATTAAGGTTATAAATTGAGCTAGCGATTATTCCCTTTTTCTGTGTAAGTTTGGAATGATTTCTTTCTTGGATCTTGAGTGAAACTTGCTGGTGAAGTCATATGGCAATTTTTTAGTCACCATTTTGTCATTGATTTTTGATGTATTAATTATACTGAAGTCACAAAAATGGTATGTATGATTTCAGTCATTGAAATTTGTTGAGACTTGATGCATAGCCGAGTATATGGTCAATTTCTGTTAATATTCTGTGTGCACAAGGAAAGTATGAATTTTACAGTAATTACACAGTATTTTTCCTCTCTATATAAAATATTGCTCACATTTTACATTCATTTTACTATCCATTTTACAGTTCAGGAAGCTGAGTTGCAATAAGGTTGGGTAACATCCTAAGATTACTCAGCTTGCGAGCAACATAGTTGGCAGTCACAACAAGCACTGCCTGAGTGCAAAGTCCAGGCTCCTGACAAGTTTCTTGTCTCCCAGTGAGCAGTGTTTTATGGTCTTTAGGAATTTTTAGATACTTTTAGATACTTACATGTAAGTTTACATGTTTTTTTTTTCAGCTTATACTTTTAAAAATTAAGATCTCAAATTTCTATTTGATTTGTAATGTTTTGATTGTCCTAAGTAGCTTTGCCAAATTCATTTCCAGTTTCTCTTGGTCACTTTAGTGTATGCTGAAGGTTTTTTATTGAGTTTTCTACAATTTCCCACAAGATATACTACAATAGTGATGAAAAATAAGTCTTTTTTTGAGGCTTTATAGACATGAGCATGTATTTGCTTTATGTTTAGATATGATTTTTATTTTCTATTTATATTTTTTGAGACAGGGTCTTGCTCCATCGCCCACCTAGGCTAGAGTGCAGTGGCATCATCAAAGGTCCCTGCAATCTCAACTCCTGGGCTCAAGCGATCCTCCTGCCTCAGCCTCCTGAGTAGCTGAGACTATAGGCACATGCCACCAAGCACGGCTAATTTTTCTGTTTTTGTAGAGATGGGGTCTCGCTTTTGCTCAGGCTGATCTCTAATTCCTGGCCTCAAGCGATCCTCCTGCCTTGGCCTCCCAAAGTGCTGGGATTACAGGCATGAGCCACCATGCCTGGCCTAGAAATCATTCTTAGAGTATTTTTATCTTTGCTTATAATTGCTTTTATTTCTAGGTATGATGAGTAGAAAACATATCATTGCTCTGAGAGACTCTGATAAGGAATTTATCAAATGAGTGTTCCCCACAGAAAATTTTTAAAAAGTACTATAGTAAATTTTCAAGGTCGAATACACCCTGTGTATGAGCAGGGTGATGGAATTCAACCATTCGTCATTCTGATTTCTCACACATCTTTGTGTTCCTTCATCTGCCTTCAGGGAAGTCGTGTCTGGGAATCTAGCAAATTGGATAGACTTATGGGTCATGACTTAGCACTTATGTTGTCCAGGAGCTTGGTTTTGATTCCCACACCTTCTGCACATTTTTATAGGAAATGTAACTTAAAAAGAGCTGGGTTTTGTGAGCTGCTTATGTACAGGAAGAGGAAACCAAAAATGTCTTATGTTTGGAATGCCACAAAAATCTTTTATCAAGATTAAAGGAGGAATTAGTTAAAATGGTTCTTTGTTATATGGGTGTGATTATAGCGAATCATGTTTACCATTGAGAAAAAAAGCCTGCAAATATTGAAGAACTAGAGTAAAGTAAGAGTGTTATTAGTTACTAAAATCAGCACTTAGGGGAGATTCAACTGTATTTGTATCCATCATCATAGTATTTTGAAGCACTCACTTCAGAATGAAACATAGGAAATTCTATAATGTTGGCAATCATTCTTGCATTTCCTTGCTTAAGACAATGTAACCTGCAAAAAGTATAATACCATGACATCATTGCAAATTGGGTCTTCCAGCAAATAAATTACTATAAAACAAACTATGATCATTGGGTCCTAAAGAAATTATTTGCTCATGGGTACCCAAGCAATTTGAAAGTTGGGATCTGAGACCATATTAATAAGCAGAATTTGCTAATTTATAGCAATGTGGAAATACATTTATTATTTAATTGGTAGAACCCATAAACTGCCTGGGATAATTGGAGGATATATTCATTAATTTAATAATAAGTATCTTCTGATAGATTTTTTTCAGTGTCTAGTTAATGTTCAAGCTTTCAATTTGAAGAAATAAAATGGGAACAATAATGGAACAATAGAGTACCAGTAAAAAGTGTCACTTTCAGTTGGTTAGTACGTATTTGCATTGCTGTGTAAGTTTGATAATTACCTAGCAAATATAAGATTTAGCTAAAAATCTATTTGCAATTTTTGCACATTCCACCTTGGAGAATTGTTGAGTGAATTGTTTGCATCATTTGAGGATCTAGAATACATTATGTTTTCCATAAAATTTCACCAACTGTGCTTATTTCAGAAGAAAAAATATGTGTATTTGGCTAGGTCTATTCACGTTATTATGCCTTTTGAGGGGCTCTTCTGTCACGACTGAGGACACTTACTGTATCTACAGCTTTTTCTGGAGACTATAATAAAAGCTCTTCTTCCCTCTTCCAGCCCCCACAAAGTTTACATTTTGCTGCCAGCATGTCTTTCATAGTTATAACAAGGTGGTCTTCTTGAGTGGTTTATAATAAGAATCACTCTCTATGCTTAAAGAAGCTTTATTTAAAAAAAAAAACACCCAGAGGACTACAGATTATTTTCATGAGAAATAAGTAAAATATGATTGATATTTAAAATTGAAGCCCTTTTATTTTGATCAGTGTTGACTAATCCAACATGGGAACATAGAGGCCTTTTGCTCACTGTTTCCACAAAGAATTCGTGACCTTTGAAGGGTCCTGGCAGCAAACACTTCAGTGATAATTTACCAAGATAGCAGAACTGTTTGCCATTAAAAATAGTTATGCCAGATAAAAAGCAATCTCTGATTTTCTGAGAGCCTAGATAAAACTAGTTTATCTCCAGTTATTGAAATTTGCATCTATATGTTTATATTTTTTAATCAGGTGTGTTTTAGACTCAGAAGTTATTAAAAAACCAAAGTCAAACTATGGGAGAGATATTTTGAAGATTAGAATCATGTGGCTGAAAGCTACATCATGTGAGATCTTAGACCATGATAGCAGGCACAGAGGAAATATGACAAATGTCATCAGCTTTCTTGCCTACTGATTCTGCATAATTTTTAAAAATTAAACCTGGGTTTTTGTCCATATGTAAATTTGTCCTAAAAATTAAACTCTTTTGAAAGCTTTCTGATACTTAGAAAAATGTTAAGACTTTTCTGAATAGAATATACAGGATGGTCAAATATAATTGGATAATAATGTGTCAGTGTTCTAACTCTTAATAATCATCTAAGGCAATAATTAACATTTGAAACATATAGTGACATTTCTGAATTTCTTTATACTTTTTACTTATCAAAATGCCAAATATAATTATACACAGTTACTGCTTAAAGATGATGAAGGTTTTGATTTCAGAAAGTTCCTCACTCTTACCTTTTCACAGAGAATCAAATTCAACTATCTGTTAAGGCCCTAGGTGGTATCTGCTTTAGCTGGCTGACTTCTCACAAGTCATGAGCCATCTAACAGGGACAGATGTTCCCAGCAGAGGTCAGTCTTGTGTTGGTAATTATTCTATTATAAAGGCATAACTAGGGATTTTTTTTTTTTTTTAGAGACGAGGTCTCGCTCTTGGTCAGGCTGGTTTCGAACTCCTGACCTTGAGCTATCCACCCGCCTCGGCCTCCCAGAGTGCTAGGATTACAGGCGTGAGCCACCGCGCCTGGCCCGGGATTTTTTTTTTTTAAAGTCCAGTATATTTTATATGGTTAGTAAGCCATTAATTGTGGAAAGAAGAAACTCAAACATTGATCATCTTTATTGTAACAAAAATAACTGTGAGTAATATTTTGGCTCTTCTATTAACCATATTTTCCCCCCAAAGCCCAGAAGGCCCTATTATTATTTGCTAAATACTCCCTAAAAGGGAGCTATAAGTGGTAGAAACTAACAATTATCTAAGTGCAGTAGCAGATAATTTGGGATAAATGTCAGATTATTGGATTTTTACATGGAGAAAATATTTCCTGCAAAATTCAGTTTGAGAAGAAAAACACAGAGGTAGGATAATTTTGTGCAAGTCAGTCCCTTGCCTTTGCTACCTTCCCTGCAATATGGGGATAACCATGCCACTCTCTTTCCTTAAGATAAATCTTGTTTTATTCCTCAGAATAATCTTTTGATCTCTAACCAAGCATTTTATAATAAATGCAGAGATGGCAATGTGGGATAAAGCATATGTTTGCAAGTAATGCCTTTGCAGTTGTTGATGCCAACATACAATAAGCAAACAAGCATAGCCCAGAACACATCCTCTAGGTCACTGAGAGGGTAAGTGACTTTACTGGAGGTAGATGGTATAGTGCAAAGAGCAGCGCATTAGCAACAGTGGTTATGCCGCGGCATGGCTTGAGGAGACTTTAATCTCCCACACCGTCAATAAACATAATTAAGTAAACAGTGCGTTTGCTGTGCAAATACAATCTGAAGGCAAGACTCCTAGTCCCTTCTTTCCAACTAAGTTATTACCCGGGGTCCTTCCTAGTAGAATTTGTAGGATTAATATTTGTTAGAAATCAGAATATTTGGATTTTAACTCATAGCACTGCGAGGAAGCAGTTGGAAAATTGATGTTGAGCAACTCACAACCTCTCTGGGCTTTGCCTTTTTTCTTTAGTAAAGTGAAGGGGTTGGATTTTGGAGGTCACAAACTGCAGCGTTTTCCAGGCCCAGGAAGATGTTAGAAGTTGCTGGGAGTGGAGGGGCCAGTGGAGTAATGGAATATGTGGGCCTTACAACAAAGTATTTGGTACAGACAAAATATTGACTGTCTCATGTTGGTCAAACTTATCCTATATGGAGAGGTGGGCAGATAGATGCAGATGAGAAAACTGAGGTTCAGAGAAGTACCCAGTTACAAATGCAAAACCTCAACTCTGGTCTTCTCTGTGAGGATCTGGAGTTCTTCCCACTTCACCACACTAAATCCTGTCACTGACAGATGAAGGATGTGGACTTTGATTCAAGCAAATCTCTAAAAGAGGGGGCTTATTTTTGATTCCCTATATCCTCCATTTATTCCCCTTCTCTCATATTGGGGTCTTTTCTCTTCACCCTCTAAATCCTCGGTTGTGCTCATGTATTTCTTATGCGTCAGTTTTGTATAAGACACCTTTTAGGAACTGGCGAAACAGCCAGTCCCCACCCGATACTGCGTTGTCACTTCAGGCTCACGGATGTGATGTCTACGTTTGCTCTCAGCAGAACTTATCCAGGCTGCACTACATTTCCTTACAAAGACCAGTTAGCTAACTAAATAGTTAGAGCCCTTTTATTCATCCAGTTTGTTATAGGACCTGAAAATGTCAGGCCTAGCCTGGGCAATCGTGGAGGAAGAAAGATGGCTTTAACTCCGAAGGACCACAGCCCAAAGAGGAAAGCAAACATGTCTACGTGCAACTATGGACTATGAAATCTGTGCCTCAGACCTCAGTAGAGTGCAGGGGGCACAGAGGACAGAGAGGTAATTTTCTCAGGGCAGTTGGAGGGATATGGAAGGTGTCACTGAGGAGCTAATATTTAAGCTAAGCCCTGAAGAATGTGTTCACCAGTAAGGATGGCAGGTCAAAGGCATTTTCTCAGAAGAAATGGCATGAAATAAGCTTCTGATGACAACTAGAAGTGATCTGCCATTCTATATGGTCCAGGTGATGCTTTAGTATAAAGTCTTACATGGCTTTCCCTAAAGGACGAGTAATAATAGTAAGGGGATTGCATGAACTGTGGTGGGCAGGCAGGGGAATTATTTTCAAGTGAAGAGTATTTTGGTATCTCTCAAATGACATCTCTGAGATGGCTTCTTCTTCTACATATTCTAGCCCAGTTGATCCAGATCAACTGGGACTCACTTTTGGACTCTTTTTAGGTTGCTGCTACACCATGGTTTCTCTTTCCAAATTTTCATAGGGCACGCCTGTGTTCATTTGTACTTATGTGTTTACAATGGTTGCAATAAATTGCAGGTGTTGATGACCTTCCTTGTGCTTTATTTTAAAAAATAATCCTTTTATTGCTAGTTTCTGTTTTCCCATAAACAGCCTGATATTCCATGCCTCTGGCTCTATACTGTTCCATTTCATAACGCTTAATGAATGTTAGAAGTGGCTCTGCAAATGCATTGCCTTAATCTTCTTGCCTGCAGTGAGATGCTTTTAATATTTTCTCCACATGTGAGCTCACTGTTTTCCTCTAGGTTTTCTTTAATTTCCATGTGGTTAATTCCCCACTACTGCAGGGAGCCTGGATATTTATAGATTTTTCCCTTTCACTCTATCTTCAATAATTTCCTTTTTGCATTCAGTGAACACATCCATCACAATAAATGGCCCTTTCCCCATTTGTATTGACTTGGGTTTATATAAACCAGACTCCCTTTTTATACTGTTATTAATGTTCATGGTAATTTTCAATAGCTTGGGGAGCTGGGTATTATAGCTGGCACAGGGGTTCAAGTTGTCCTATTAGATCAAATGACTTGTCATGATGCCTGATTTCAAGTTTATCATTAAGTCAAGACCAAGGTTATATGGGTTTTTTTTTTCTTAATTGATTCAATATAAAATAAGAGTATTAAGTAAGCATCTATAAATTATTCCCCAATCCATTAAAATGTTCTTGATTTGATAGCCCTTTTGTGCACTGAAAGTTGTAAAATATTCCCATTACCAATGTTGAATATTTTCATAATCAGAAGTCCAATTTTATAAACTTGTATAGCTTCTTGTAAGTAGGGAACTGAGTTATAAGCAGTTAATATTGGTCAGACTTAGATGCTATTGCTTTCTGATAGCTTGATTTATTTTAACAGAATCTACAGTGATGTGGTTTAGAAATTCTTATTTTTATGCTTCATTTATATTCTTTTCATATGTTAGGTTTTTTCCTATCACTATGCATGGCATTGGTTTGCAGCTGGTAGGGAAGCAAGTAATTGACAGGACTCCCATTGCTGTTCTTTAGGCAAAAACAAACTGGGTCTAGAGATCATCCACCTTTTTACGCCTGTGGAAGGTTTCTCAGAACACGTCCTTCGGAAATAGCTCTGTGTGCGTCTCAGAACCCCCGGCTCTTGCCATCCTGCAGCAAGACACAGTCCTGTGCTTTCCTATTACTAACTATCGTGATTGCTCAGCAGCCTCTTCAGATACTAGTGACATTCCCACGATTCCAGTCGTATATGCTTTTTTACTTCTTAACTGTACCACTTGAACACTGTGACATTTTGGGAGCACTTAAATATTTGGTTCAAAACTCCACGTCTTTGTGACATTTTTCTATAGTCACTTGTGGATGTTAGAAATGCTGAAAATGTTTCTTTTTGGTTAACCCAGAAGCTCCCATTTCTATTTTTTACATTTGTAGATTTTTAAAATTATCTCCAATATAATTTAAAAGAAGCAGATAATTTTTGTTTTCTGGATTCAATCATCTCTACTACCATATTTCGTTACTTCTAAGACACACCTTTTTCTCCATATTTTAGCATCTCTGAAACTGGAATGCATCTTTCAATTGATGTTGTATTACAGCTCAATTGGCAGCATTTTTTTTTAGTGTACAAAAATTAATGGTGTCCTAGATTTTATAAAATGAAGCATTTTATTTTTATTTTCCAAGGACAGATAACGAAAGGTGGTTTATGGTGTCATTGACATTATTTATGCATCAAATAAGGATTCCTTAGTGTTCTCCGAGTTTACAGCTTTGCTGTACCAACCTTTTCTATACAAGTTTATCTTCTGTCTTGTTTGTTTATTTATTCATTCTCTTCAATTAGTGGAAGTTAAATATTTAATGGAAGGTGAAAGCTTTTGAAATATGTTATGTACTCTTCTGTCCTGAATTTCTATGTGTATGACTTTATACCTGGTCAGGCCAAGGCATCTTTCTATAGCGCGGAATAGGGGAATGAGACATTCTGGAAATAGGAGTGGGATTAGGACTTTGATAAAAAGAATATATAAAAAAATAGAATCAGTCTTCGGCTTTTAATTACTATAGGATGCTTTTAACAATGCTGGCAATATGGAAAGCTTGATTTGGTCAAGATGGAGGAAGGATTTTCTAAATATCTCTGAAGCTCAGAAATGTAGTAAATGAAAAATTTATAGAATTTCTTTCCAAGTTTAGAGGTTTTGGTTCTTCTAGAAAGAAGGATTTAGATTAGAGCAAGTTGAGGCCCTGGTTTTTTTATTTATTTATTTTTTTTTGGTTCCATGGGGTAAGGGTCCCTGCGTCTTTGGTTTCCCCCTCTTAGAGCTGTGCCTCGAATGCTGAGAATGTAGAAACATCAGGAGAGGCATGGAGGAGTCACAACTTCTGAGCTAGTGGTCTGCTGTTTTGTCAAAGCATCAGGGGGGCCGCAGACATTAGTTCTGGCTCCACTTTAGCCTTTGGCTCTGGGCTGTTAACCAATAATGTGAGAAGGCGATGCCATGGGGGAACCTTGGAGAAGCTGGAAGTATCGAGACTGAGGCTGTGCTCCTGGCTCCCAGGGCCTGTGCTTGGTGTGCATGGGTTCGTGTGGCTTTCTATGCCTAGTGTTTTCCTGTCACTGCAGGAACACTGTGAGGGCCAGTGGATCAAAAAAGACCTTAACGGAATGAAGAGATTGTAGTGCAAGGATCCTTTAAAACGAGAGGCCAGGATCACAGTTTCTAGTAGTGGTTGCGAGCATTTGCCACCCCAAACCAAGTGTGAACAGTTTTGCTCACTGGAACCAGTTCAGGGAGCTGAGCAACCTACCTACCCACAGTACAATACAATCGAGACCCAGAGAACAGCTCTTGAACCTGAGGATGCTTCTCCCTCTCTCTCTCTCTCTCTCTCTCTCTCTCTCTGTCTCACCCTCCCTCCCTCCCTCCCTCCCTCCCTCCTTCACAAAAGCATAAAGGAAGCTTCTTCATATACCTAGATGCCATCTTTGGGAGCAGAGGTTAGGGAAAGAGCTCGGAAACATAAGTGTATCAGTTTGGGTCCAATCAGGAGATAAAAACTACACAGTGATTTGCATAGGAAAATTTAATATGAAGAATTATTAGGCTGGGCGCAGCAGCTCACGCCTGTAATCCTAGCACTCTGGGAGGCCGAGGTGGGCGGATCGTTTGAGCTCAGGAGTTCGAGACCAGCCTGAGCAAGAGCAAGACCCCGTCTCTACTAAAAATGGAAAGAAATTAATTGGCCAACTAAAAATATATAGAAAAAATTAGCCAGGCATGGCAGCACATGCCTGTAGTCCCAGCTACTTGGAAGGCTGAGGCAGAAGGATTGTTTGAGCCCAGGAGTTTGAGGTTGGTGTGAGGTAGGCTGACACCATGGCACTCTAGCCCGGGCAACAGAGTGAGACACTGTCTCAAAAAGAAAAAAAAAAGAATTATTAAATAATGATAAAAGAGTAACTATAAGATGTGAGAAAACACTTCCCCTAAGCCTGAGGAAGAGTACTCAAGAACAGACCAACTTGGAAGGACGGTCCTCTCCTTGAGGCTGGGGTTCCGAACTCACTGGAGAACATGAGATGCAGATCTCTGGATGTTGGAAGAGTTCCCTGGTGTGCCCATGTCAGAGCTTTCTGCAGTCCCTGGGCAAACAGGAAGCAACCCTTCAGAGTATAGGTGGGGCACAGGTGAGCTGCAGCTGGCAGCTGAGTGGTAGGCATGCAGAGGGAGTGGGGATGCCTGGTGGTGACCCTCTGGGGGGTGGCAGTTTGCAGACGAGTCTCAGCCAGTGACTGGACAAGTGGAGTGTGCAGAGGGTTTGGGGGTGCCAGTGCAGCAAGAGGCCTGGAGTGTGCAGTGTCCGGGCTGTGAGGGTGTTGCAAGGTGATCAGCAGGCTGTGAGTTGGCCAAGGAACTTCACCTTCTGGACCAGTGGCTGGGTCAGAACACCACCAGAGTCCCCACACTCATACCGCTGGCCCACTGTGCAGCCGCCAGAAACAGTAGGCAAATCCCTTCCTCATGCAGTGCCCCTCCAGCCCCTTCTGCTGTGATAGTTTACTATCTTGTACACTGTAAAGGAGAAATGTTTAAAGGAATTCTATTCATTATCACAGAGCGTGTATCAAAGGGTGAATTTGGAGCTGAGAGGTGATAAGTTGATAACTGGCACAATAAGTCTTTACTCAGAAGAGACTAGATCATCCAAAAGAGACTCTAACAGTTGGCACTCTCTTTTAACGGAGCTCCAGTTAGCAGAGTTGTTGGATTAATCAGTGTACCCTGTATCCTCCATGCCCACTGTGTGGTGTGGACTCCAGCTAGTTGACTGTGCTGTAGTGTCCCCTTCCACGTAGCTTTCACACACTGGAAGTTATATTTATCCCCAAATATGTTTATACTAGTTGTATTAGGTATCTGTTTATTCCCAAACCTATTTATAGTAGTTGTATTAGTTTTCTATTTTCTAATAAGTTTCTATTTCTATTTTATAACAAATTATCTGAAAACTTAATGATTTAAAACAACAATAACATAACAGCAATGGACATTTATTATACCTCAGTTTCCATGGGTCTGGAATTCTGATCAGCTCACTCTGGGTGGTTCTGACTTGTGGGTCTCTCAGGGGTTGCAATGAAGTGCCTGGCTGGGTCTGCAGTCATCTGAAGGCTTCTCTGGGAGTAAAGAAAGTGGTTCCAGAATGGCTCACTCACATGGTTGACAAGCTGATGGTGGCTGATGGCAGGAGGTCTCAGTTTCCTGCGATGGAGACATCTCTAGAAACTGGTTGAGGGCCCTGGTGACATGACAGTGGGCTTACCCCAAAAGGAGTGATCTTAGAGTGAGACAGATGCCACGATGCCTTTTTATAAGGGTCTCAGAAGTCATACACTGTCATTTCTGCAATATCCTGTTGGTTACACAGGTCAACCCTATTCATGGCGGAAGAGGACTGTACACAGGTGTTAATTCCAGGAGGAGAGGGTCACTGGAGGTTGTCTTGGAGGCTGGCTACCACATTAATTATACAGGTTATTGTAATCGTAAAACTTAAGGACTGTAAAACCCAATGAAAAAGTATTTTTTCTACGAAAACTAAGTTAATGTTCTCAAAAAATCTTGCTAAAGGTGAGTGTAGAAAAATCTGTTGTGTTAAATTGAGGCCAAGGCAATTGTAAGAAATTAAGGACGTTTTGTAAAAATCTGTATGTATTCTGCCCCCAAATAATTTTGCAAATGACATAAACTTTTTCTGCTACTTTAAAGAAATTAAGTGGTGGCGCAAAAGTTTTGGAGTAACAGATGGCTTGAATGTTAGGGGGGACAACTGACCAAACAGGATACCCATGTACTGAGCACTATCAGGAAGAAATAGTCTTACTGTTATAAAAGGTAAAACTTAATGTCAATTCTTGAGATTTAACATTTGATTAAAGAAGAAGCCTATAAATACTACATCATCAGATATTACCTATAAAAATGATAACAAAAGAAGAACATCGATATGAGGTTTTAAGAAACATTTAAAAAAAAATCACAGCAATATCTGCAGCAATGTAGCCATCAAGAGAATAGAAAATTGCTTTTTGTTATTGGTAAATCAACAAATTCTAAAAATTTTAGAAATAAAATTTTTTTCCCTCTAACTATAGTACCAAAAATCAATTTGGATGGATTCCAAAATTTTTGTCTGTAACGACACATTGAAAATTAAAAAAAAAAAAAATTCCCCCAACCATACTACTATATATCAGTTTTCTATTGCTGCTTAACAAATCACTCTAAAAGTTAAAATTATGAAATCAAAGTATTATTTCTCAGGCTTTCTGTGGGTCAGGAATTCGGACACTGCACAGTAGGGATGGCTGGTTGTTTTTCCATCATGTCTGGAGCCTCATCTAGGAAGCCTTGCAGGCTGGGAGTGACTCAACAGTTGGGGTCTGGAATCATCTGGAGGAATTGTCACTCACTTATATGGCGGTGGATTCTATCATTTGGAACCTCAGCTGGGCTGTGCTAAGGCACCGACACATGGCCTGTCCCTGTGGTCTCTTTGTGCTAGTTTGGGCTTCCTCACAGCAGGTTGGCTGCCTTCCAAGAGTGGGTGTCGCTGTGAGAATCAGAGGAAAGCTGTATTGCCTTTTAGGACATAAAAGTCACATAGCTTTACTTCCTCTGTAGGCACAAGCTTGCTCAGATTCAAGTGGAGGGATCATATACCCCACCTCTTGGTAGGAGGGGTTATCAAAGTCATGGTGTAAGAAAGTGACGCAGGATCAGAAATAATATTGTGGCTGTCTTGGAAAATGCGCGCGTGTGCGCACACACACACACACACGCACACACACCAATCTTACTTCCTGAGTGAACCTTAAGGATGGAGATGTGTAAAGGCCATATTGTTTACCACTGAATGTAACAAGAAAGGATTTGAGTTCCGTTTTGGAAAGATGGAATATAAGAACACGAGTCTTACAGAATTGATAAAATTCCTCACTAGAAAATTCATCATTCACCATGCAGTACTGGAGTGAAATGTGTTAAGAAAAAGATATCCAAAACTTGGAAATAGCCATATTGGAGAAATATGTAACATATGCACCTATGGATTATTTAATTCTTCAGGGTGATTAACTTTCATGTAACTCATTAGGTACTATTGATTGGGATATTTATATGTAGGTGATGTCTTAGAGAAAACTGACAGTGATGCAAATAAATCATTTCCAGTAGAAAAAAACACTCCAGAGGATACAGTTAATGTAGTACATTAACCACTTCTCTATTTTAGCATTCTTATTTCAGCAATCTCTTCTCAACAACTATAAATATTTCTGCCTCTCCTCTATTCCTTTGACTCACTATCTTACCGGTTTCATATTAATGAATTAAATAAATCTTTGATACACACTTAATGAGAGTCATGTTTTTAACTTTTTGAAAATTATACTTTGACAAATGAAAGTCCTAAGTGAACATGTACTAAAGCTTGAAAAAAATGATGGCCTGGGGCTGATAATAACATAAAACAGGAGTTGGCAAACTATGGCCCATGGCCAAATCCACTTGTAATAAAGTTTTATTGGAACACAGACACATTCATTGATTATATCTTGTCTCTGGCTGCTTTTGCTCTACTATAGCAGAAGTGGGTAGTTGCAGCTATGATCACGTGGCCCACAAGGGCTAAAATATTTGCTGCTGGCCCTTTGCAGAAAAATATTGCTGACTCCTGCTCTAGGAAATCCTGAATTTTAAGACTAAAATCATGAACATATTTTATTATTATCAATCTCAGAAAATTGAAGGTACTAAAGACATCAAATAATGGAATATTTAATTTGATGATTTACTATAATATAAAATTATGAATACAGAAAAACATATGCCCTGAATTAAACTGATTGATCTCAATTTGGAAAAGAAAAAAAATGAAGATATAGAATCAAATCTAGAGCCAAAAGTGGCCAATAATTTTACCTATATATTATCACATATTAAACAGACTGAATCAACAGTCAACAATATAATAAAAAAGTACAAGGACTATGCTGTGAAGAATCTTATCTTAATAACTTAAAAGGACTCATTTTATTAAATGTATATAGATGTGGTTTAAATGAAAATGATTATAGCAAATATGTGTTATATATATTTATGATTCCCTACTTTAACTGACTTTTTAGTCAAATACCAGTCTTGACTTCATCAGCTAAGATGGTATCTGTTGTATTAAATTTTGTTACTTGACAAATTCCAATGTTTTTGTTGCCCAACAGGGTAGAGGCTTGTTAGGAAGATTGTGCTAGAGACCCTAAATATAGCTTTATTTTGCCTTTCCTTCTCTTTTTCCTCCTGCCATCTTGATGTAGGGTGAATGAAATTTGCCACCTCAAAGCTATATATAAGTCTTCTGGCAAAATAACCACAATATGGGTTTGTGTGTAATTTGAGAAGGGAGTTCCTATTCTGTCCCTTCTTTCTTTGGCCAAGGCTTCTTAAATCACAGTTGTGATGGTTGAACAACTCTGTGAATATACTAAGAACCTCTAAATTGTATACTTAATTGGGTGAATTGTATAGTATGTGAAATATATCTGAAGAAACCTGATTCCCCCCCCCCCAAAAAAAATCACAGGAAAGAAAAAAGTTGTGCCCAGTTCATGACATAAAACTAAAATGGAAAATATATGTTCAGTGCCTACTGTGTGCTAGAAACTTATAAATGGATAGATATGAATATCAAAAGTAAAAGTACCAGCCACCTAAAACAAGATAACTCAAACATCAGCTTCTCTTAAAGGTCATAAAAATGCTATTTCAAGATAGTGTTTTTATTTATGTAGGTGTACTGCCAGGATAAAGCTATTTTGTTATCATTATCAAAGTGTAGGGAATACAATTAATTTTAGGCAGAACAAACAGAGTTGTATTTTCTAGGTTTAAAGTACTTATGGATCAATTTTTTCTTGTCCATTATAATATTATAAAGTATTCTTAGGGCCTCTGCGAAGTGCTGTCATGCCTGGGCTCATACACTCTGCATACTAGGCAGGCAGTAATGAGACTGCTTTTATAATAACCTATACATACATGACTAAACATTCAAATTAAGTCCATTCTTTTAAAAAGTGAGATTAAGAAATGTTAAGATGCACTCATTTTAACATGTTTTCATTGTTCAAATCATTTTTGCACTATTTGTCTATTGTAGGCAGGAAAACTAGTGTCAAAACTTTATAACCACATCTTATTTGTGTGTGTATGAGTATGTGAGTCCATATATAGTATTAATTAGCATCATCACTTGTTTCCAAATGCCTTTTGTCTGTTTCAAAATCTTCAAAGGAAACAAATTCACCACTATTGAGAATATTCCAGAGAATGTGCTGAATAGGGCTCACAGAACTGGTTGGAAGATTGACTGAAGAGCTAGGCTCAGGAATCTGGCAGTGGAGGACACTGTGCAGGTCACACCACAAAGCAGTCTGGTTTAGGGTGCCCCTACTGGCATCATTAGACATTTATCCTCACTGGCACCAGTTGGCAGTGGAGTCTTGCACCACGTCCTTTACACGCAGTCATCCCGGATGGGAGCGCGTGTGTAAGCCAAGCTTCTGTGCCATGCTCCAGACACCAGCGGAGGGGGGTGTGAACCCTTCAGGAAGCAGAACACTGTTTCCCACCAACATGCACACAATGGAGGATTTCCCTACAATCGCCCATTACAAATTTATTTACATTAAACATTATAGATATTATACATGTATCTCTGGATTCTTTTATTAGCTAAAATAAGCATATGTTACTTTTGTAATTGAAAAACTAGAATACAGAATAATTATAAGAAAGAGATCTTTTTCTTTCAAGTTCCAAGTACAGAGTTAGCCCCTGAGCCGCGACATGGGGGACACTCGAGAAAGCTGCTACACCCAGCTCATTGCTCCGCGGTCTCCCAGCAGAGAGGAGGAGCCTTGACCTTTAGAACATTCCACTTAATGATGCAATAACTCTGTCCAAGCCAAGTTGGTGGGAGAAAAGAAGGAGAAAGAAATAGCAGAATATGCACACATTCCTTTCTTTCCCCCTCTGATCATCAATGGAGCTGCATTCAGCACTCTTTACCTCCACTTCGGTTTAATCTTTTGTCTGGTTTGGAAAGGAAAAACAACATTTTGTTGTTGTTGTTGTTGTTAAAAAGTAATACAAACTAAATTTGGGAAGTCAAATGTTCTGCTCCACTTTGTTAAGAGACGGATGTTCCTAAACTCCCGAGGAACCTTTCCCAGTTGTTGCAACTATTGTTACACAGTTGAAAACTGAGCTTAGGGAAACTCAGGGAAAACATTTTTCCTCATTTTCTTCTCAAAATAGAGGCAAGAAGAAGGCAGGGGAAAATGTAAATGAGTAAATATAGTCCTCGTCACCTTGGAATAATTGGTGATAAAATGCTGGTACATTTTATTTTCGTTCTATCAAGTCTTCTAATTGGGTGTCCTTGAAATGGTTTACTGCTCGCTGTTTACTTGTGTTTTCCTGGTAATGTTCTTATTGGGGGGCAGGGCACCCCTACTCTGATGAATGAGCAAATGTTCAGGCAAGTATATCTTGGTGTTGTAAGCTCATTAGATTTCTTGTCATTTCTTGGAGTCTGCTGGCAAGTGCTGTTTACGGCCCATTTTTGCAGTGTAGAACCTCTCTTCTGTGAGGGCTGTGGAAGCTCCTTCTTTGATTATTAGTCTCCTGCTTTAGGCAGAGCCTTTAAGAACCCTGTATAAGCTGCCACCATGTGCACATGCAGAGCCCTGTGAGCTTCCTGTAACTACCCGTGCAGGTAAAATTTTGAGATGCTTCTAAAGTCTCACTAACTTACCTTAGGGTGGAGGCTCTCAAACTTCAGCATGCAGAGAATCACCTGGAAGGCTTGTTAAACTACACATTGCTGGGCTCCACCTGAAGAGTGTCTGATTCATTAAATCTGGCGTGGAGCCTTAGAATTTGCATGTTTAACAAGTTCCCAGGTGATGCTGATGTTGGTGGTCCTGGGACCATACTTTGAGATCCACTGCCTTAGAGAGCAATCCTGGGATTTATATTAAATAGCTGAAATGTGTATGTATACACCCTAAGGAAAATGGAGAAACCAGTGCAGTGAATGATTGAACAATTATTTCTTAAACATCAATGCACAGCATTATGGAAGGGCTTTGGGAACTATTTCAGGTAAGTGTGTACAACTCCGGCCACCTAGGATCTTAAGAGTAATGATAAGACAGCATGTTTGTTTTCTAAGTAATTTTAATAATCCTGTAGAGAATGTTATTTAACAAGATTCTTCTCCCTTTTGTATAAAATGTCGATCTAATAGTTTCTTGCTTAATATAAAAATGAAATATTATTTCACACAAGCAGCAAGCAACTGTTTTTTCAGGGTTTTTCTCCTATACTTTGAGAGAGGGCTATTTTAAAATAGAAAAGATATGGGCTTCAAAATAACTTTGCAAATATGTTGCAGTAACAAGAATGATTTCACTACTGAAATCCATTTGTAAAAGCAGGCTTTGTTTATATTTTGCGTCCTATCTTCTATAAGTGGTCAGAGTTGCTTTTATCAGGATTATACACTTCAGTGACTTCAGGATCAGGTGGAGGTTATAAGCAGACCTTTAGACTAAGGCCTAAGAGCTTGGCCTAGGGAGGCAAATAGTTCCTTGCGCTTGTGTCTCAATGGTCAGGTAGGCAAGTTATTTATTCTCTGTGAAGAACCAGTCTTAGGCTTTGTTGATCTCACTATTGTATATTTGTTTTCTATTTCTTTGCTTCGTGTTCCTGTCTTTATTTCCTTCATTCTGTTTTCTTTCACTTTATTAGTCATCTTTGAACTTTGTGAGAGAAATCTAGAGCACAGGTCATCAAAATTGTGTCTTTTCTAACATAGGAATGTAAGACTACACATTTTCCTATCAGCACGGCTTTAGGAGCCTCCAGTGAATTTTTATGTGCATTATTTTTATTATAATTCAGTTTGAAATGTATGCAAGTCTATTGTGATTTCTTGAGCCTATGACTCATATAGAAATATATTTCTTAATTTGTTAACATATGGGCATTATTTGGTGTTTTTAAGCCTCAGATTCTTTATCTTTAAAATATAATAGAGTTGTTGAGAGGACTAAATGAGCTAAGGTAACCAAAATGCTTGGCACAATGTCTAGCAAAGTCAGTGTTCAGTGAATGGTAACTATTGCTATTGTTCTTGCTTTGCTCCAGGGGTCCAAGGTAAAAAACTTAGCCTACTTTCCTGTATAATAGTCTGGGTTGGAAAAAACTCTAATTTCTGTCTATAACTTATATGAAGCACCCATACTATTTGTACTTTACAGATTGACCCTATGGAAATTTTTTGACTTATGAATTTAACTACTGTATTCTTTTTCAAGGTTTACTTTCCTGCTGATCTTATGTATTGCAAAGGTCATAAGAAAGTTCCATTCTAGTCTTTATTTAAGCGACTTTATATCCTAAAGTCTAAAGTAAAAGTATATTTTTACTTTTTAACAATAAAGTTGTATCTATATTCTATACATTTAATGTAGTCTTCTTTGAACTCATGGAAGTTTGATAAATTAATGTATTTTAACATTTGTTGTAGGTTATAATCGAGGAAATAGAATTATTGTTTAATTCAAGAGGTTTCTGGCATGGTCACATAGGTGAGCAATTTAAATGGTTCTGAGTAATTTCAAACAGTTTTTTTCAGGGCTTTTCTCATCTACAGTCTTCCCAAAGTCAGGGGAGAGTCCACCCACACGGTAGGGCTTGATTTTGTCCCAGTACTACCAACTATGGGGCTTTGTCTTGGTTGGAGAAACTTTACTCACAGAAGAGAGAGATGTATGGTAGGGTAACCTGTTTTCTGGGGGTTTTTTAAAAATCAAGTTTTCTCAAAATGTTTAATTGCCATTTGAAAAAAATACCCAGGTGATTATAATGTGCGGCCAGGTTTGAGAGCCACTGGGCGTTGATCTAGTATGTTTCATTTTCTCTTCTTCTACTTCCTTTGCCAGCTTTTCCCCAAAATAAGTACCTCACACATCCATGTTAACAGAAATTGCCTTTTTTTTATTTTTTAAAGACAGGGTCTTGCTCTGTCACCCTCTGTTGGAGGGTTCAGTGGCGTCATCATAGCTCACTGCAACCTTGAACTACTGGGTTCAATCCATCCTGTCTCAGCCTGCCGAGCAGCTGGGACTACAGGTGTGCGCCACCAGGCCCAGCTAATTTTTGTAGAGATGGGATCTCACCATGTTACCCAGGCTGGTCTTAAACTCCTGGGTTCAAGCCATCCTCCCACCTTGGCTTCCCAAAATGCTAGGATTACAGGTGTGAGCCACCGTGTGCAGTGCAGTGAGGTTTGAAATGTAGACAGCCAGAAGTCAGTCTGGGGAAAACAATTCCAATTTCCAAACTTGCAAAAGTGTTTTCATTGATTTCTACTTATGTTGGAAATTCTTTCCTATCAGTATCAATAATGCCTCATATCAGTTATAAATACATCATACCTTTTTCTCCTTTTTGATGAGAAATGTACAAAATAAAATTTATCAGAATTTCCATGAAGGGCCCAAACATGTTGCCATAATGCAAACTCTGTGTGTGTGTTTATGTAAGAGAGAAAGAGAGAGAGAGAGAGAGAGAGGGAGGGAGGGAGGGGGGGGTCACGGGTCTTGTGCTTCCCTAGGTATTGGATTGTATTTTAGCATTTCAGAGGCACCTTGTCCTGCTAAAATCCTGTGGATTCGGCTGAAACAGCACACACTACTGCCAGCAATGCAGTAAGGTAGCCAGAAGAAGAAAGTGTTCAAGTGACCCAACTCCTAACACTCGTCAATAAGTCAATGTGTGCAGTATGAGTTGTTATAAGACTATATAAAACTAAGTAATATGAGTAAGTGTACAGCTTTATACAGTGAAGCAGCACTTTAAAATATGTTTGAATTGCTCTTGGGTGGGGGTTTGCAGACTATGACCTGAGGCCCCATACAGCCCGCTGCCTTATATGTAAATGAGTTTTACTGGAACATAGCCATGCCCATTTATTTACATATTATCTATGGCTGCTTTTGTGCTGTAAAAGCAGAGTTGAGCAGTCCAGAAAGAGACTGTAAGGCCCCCAGTGCCAAAAGTATTTACTATCTCATTGTTTACAGAAGAGATTGCTAACTCCTGCTTCCATGTATGCCTTGATTGTAGATTACTTGTATCTTATATAAATTACATATGGTATATTACATATTAATTATACATTATATACATTATTAGAGACTTATTCACTGTACTAAAATATAGATACAAAAGAAATATCCCTTCTTTGCGGAAACCAAAAACAAAAATAGAAAGAAAGAAGGCTAACAGAAGCTTTAAAATATCAAAAACTCTCTTACTGTGTGACAATGTAAACTAAAAACTGATGCTCAAAATCATGAAGATAGGAAAAGAATGAGGATAACCAAGAACTGTAGTTAATGAAAATGAGGATGGCAGACATAAAGATGCCTGTGAGAACCAGGACCCTCTCAAACAGGAAGTGAAAAAGCAGAAGGAAGATGAAATGACAGGGAAGAAAAACTTAATTTATACAATCAACAGAAGGGGTATGAAGGTCAGCAATGGCTGCAGTTCTAGCAGGTCATTTATTTTGATAAGTACTGTCATCTTTTGTTATGACTTGTTATGAGCCATATTTTATTCAACAGTGTTTAATGACTTCTTTCAGAATCATGACCCCATAATATTTACCAAGAATCAAACAACTTATAATGGACAAAAGAGACATTTAATTAGATTTTTTGATCAAAAAAACAAAAACATTGTCATATGACAAAGGAACCAAAACGTAGTCAGCTAACACTGTAGGAATAAAGAATTCTATAAATGTGTCAGGCTGCTAGTTAACACAAATATTTTATTTTTTTTCTGGATTTTGTAACATTTGTGGCCTCTATCACCTTTTAAAAGATTGTACGTTTTTGGAATTTTAAAAATTTTAAATATTTACTTTGTATCTAATATTCTTTATCTGTATCAAATATTCGATATGTGCTTTCATTGTCATTATATTAATTTATATAAATATTTATAATTTTATTCATTTTATATTAACTTTTGTACTCTGATAAAGGCTAAATCCCTGGTTTCCTTTTTATTTTGTGGATAGAGGATATTAATTCACTGAATACCTGACCATTTTACATACTTAGTAAATAAAATAAATGAGGTGAAATTTGAGAGACTAAAATTAAGTTTTAAAAATCCTTGAAGGAGCTACATCTAGCTTTCAATTCATTCAAGTAAACAAAAATTGCTTAAGCAATTTTTAAAGCCTTGATAAAATGTCATCAACATGATTTAAATGTGAGATTAGCTAATGTAAGTAGCAATTAGAAGTAGATTTAGCCTGCACATTTGGAGTTATAATGGAACACTCTTCTGGGGATTCTTTCATTGCACACCAAGAAAAATATGAGAAAGAAAAAGCAGTTGCATTTTTTTGTATTTTTCCTGAGGAGTAATGCTTTGCAATATCCTCCGGGAGAAAAAGAATAGGTGAGTAATATGAAAGAAAACTATATAAAGGATTTAATTATTTCAAAATTACCTGTTTTTTTTTTCAACCAATCATAACTATAGGAGTCTTTACTATAAAAAAAAATAATGGTTGTTGTGTTTAGAGGAAATGGCAATAAATATAATAGCTGTAATAAATAATTTTGTAACCTCATTCAAAGGTCCTCATTCTGAAGAGTCAGATTTTTTTTTTATTTCTATCTGACCTCTGATTTGCTATTTGTCCAGTTCCCTAAAAAGTGATGGCATCAGTAACCTCTGAGGGACAGTGTTCCTAGGCACATTTGATGGCTGCCGAGGCCATTATAATTTTAGCATTCAACATGAAAAATTTATTTCCATTTGCAAAATTTGCTTAGATATCACCCATATTTACCTTTATTCCTGTAACTTATGAAAGAATATTAACATTTGCATAGCAGAATGTCAGACTCACAGGATGTTCAATCCACAAAGATGCTTGGAGACTGTTGGCTTCATCAGATGAGGAGAGAGGCCCAGAGAGGTGAGGGCGCCTTCCAAAGCTCTAGCCCCTGTTTCTAGCCATGGGACCAGAAAGACAACCTTTGGCGTTTCTCACCACACATTCCCGCTATTATGTCTCATGAGCTTGTCTTTAACACTGATTTAGAATCATTGCACATTAAGTCACTTTCAACAAGACCTATCCTTCAGGCAGTCTGATAGAACAGTCTATTGTAAGACATCTGAGAAAAAACATCCACTATCCTCTCAGATGTTTCCCAAAACAATTCTTAATAAAAGCAAATAAAAACGGGCTGGTCCGAGTGCAGTGCTGTTTACAACTAATTGATCACAACCAGTTACAGATTCCTTTGTTCCTTCTCCACTCCCACTGCTTCACTTGACTAGCTTAAAAATAAATAAATAAAAGCGAATAAAAATGAAACAGAAAGAAAAAGCCAGATAAACTTTTTAAAATAAAGATTTTGTGATTCATTGGGTTTAACTCTTGGTTTTATTTTAGCATCACTTTACTACATTTTATGAACTAGAGAGGCAGAACTAAAGCCACTTTTAAAAGGCAATTTAAAAAACAGCATTGAGAACAAATTCACATACATTTTAATCTATTTAAAGTATACACTTCACTCATTTAAGTATATTCACAGAGTTGTGTGAAAATCACCACAATCTAATCCTAGAACATGTTCATCACCCCCATAAGAAACCTCATATCCCTTAGCAGTCACTCCACTTTCTGCCAGCTCCCTCCTGCCCTCCCCTACCCTGAGCCCGAGGCAATCACTAATCAACTTTCCATCCTCATAGATTTCTCTGTTCTAGACATTTCCTATAAATGGAAACATACAATATGTGCTCTTTGACTAGCTCTGGTTTCTTTCACTTAGCATAATGCTTTCCAGATTTATCACATTGTAGCATATATAAGTACATTGTTCCCTTTTATGGCTGAATAATATTCTATTGTATGCATATGTGACGTTTTATTTATCCATTCATCACTTGATAAATGTTTGGATGGTTTCCACTTTTGGCTATTATGAATAATGCTGCTATGAATATTTGTGAACAAGTTTTTGTGTGGCATATGTTTTCATTTCTCTTGGGTATATATCTAGAAGCAGAATTGCTGGATTACAGGGTAACTCTATGTTTAACATTTTGAGGAACTCCCAGATTGTTTTCAAAGTGACTGCACTATTTACAATCTTACCAGCAGGGTATGAAGGTTTCAATTTCTCCACTGCCTTGTAAAAAGTAAATTTTACAGTTACAATTGTTTGATAAAAATTCAATGAGCAATTATTTTTTGAGCATCTACTTTGTGAAAGGTCCCTTTGAGGTGTCGTCATTTTTTTTAATACTGTCAGTTCATTTGTGGAAAAATTTAGAACTTTTCTAAATGAAATTATTTTTTTTAATTTATTCAACTTTTTACTGATGTGTAATATTTGTACATATTTATGGGGGCCCATGTGATATTTTTATCCATGCATAAAATGTATAATAATCAAATCAGGGTAATTAGGATATTCATCACCTCAAGCATTTATCATTTCTTTGCATTGGGAACATTTCAAATCTTCTAGCTATTTTGAAATATATTAATATACTGTTCTTAACTATAGTCACCTTACCATACTGTTGAACACTCGAGCTTATTTCCCCTCATCTACCTGTATGTTTGTACCCATTACCCAACCCCCTCCTCATCCCTGCCTTTCCCAGCTTCTGGTAACCATCATTCTACTCTCTACCTCCATGAGATCAGCTTTTTTAGCTCTCACATATGAGTGAGAACATGTGATATTTGTCTTTCTGTGCCTGGCTTATTTCACCAATCATAATGACCTGCAGTTCCATTCATGTTGTTGCAATAAATAGGATTTTATTATTTTTTATGGCCAAATAATATTCCATTGTGTATATATACCACCTTTTCTATATCCAATTGTCCATTGGCAGACACTTAGGTTGATTGCATAACTTAGCTATTGTGAATAGTGCTGCAATAAACATAGGGGTGAAGGTATCCCTTTCCTACACTGATTTCCTTTCCTTTGGATAAATAGTAATGGAATTGCTGAATCATATGGCAGTTCTATTTTTAGGTTTTTTGAGAAACCTCCATACTGTTTTTCCATAGTGGCTTTACTAATTTACATTCCTACCAACAGTATATAAGAGTTCCAATTCCTATGCAACCTCAGCAACATCTGTTATTTTTTGTCTTTTTAATAATACCCACTCTAACTGGGGTGAGATGATGTCTATTTCATTGTGGTTTTAATTTGCATTTCCCTAATGATTAATGATATTGAGCATTTTTTCTTATACCTATTCGCCATTTGTATGTCTTCTTTTCAGAAATGTCTATTCATGTCCTTTGCCCACTTTTTAATGGGATTATTTGCTTTTTTTTTTTTTTTCCTGCTGTTGAGTTGTTTGAGTTCTGTGTATTCTGGATGTTAGTCCGTTTTTGGATTAATAGCTTGCAAATATTTTCTACTAATTCACAGCTTGTCTCTTCACTTGTTGATTATTCCTTTGCTGTGCATAAGCTTTTAGTTTAATATAGTCACATTTGTCTATTTTTGTTTTTGTTGCCTATGCTTTTATTTATTTATTTACTTTTTATTTCAGCATATTATGGGGGTACAAATATTACGGTTACGTATATTGCC
>VBSM01002608.1:10305911-10380586 GCA_008086735.1 Cheirogaleus medius | reverse complement strand
CTATCTCTCTGCATCCATGCCAACATTTATTGTTTGGGGACTTTTTGATAAAGTGTTGCCTATGCTTTTAAGGTCTTAGCCATAAAATCTTTTTCTAGACCAATGGTCTGAAGCATTTCCCTCACATGTTCTTCTAGTAGTTTTATAGTTTTGAGTCTTACATGTAAGTCTTTGAAACATTTTGAGTTGATTTTTGTAAATGACGAGAATAGGGGTCTAGTTTCATTCTTCTGCATATGAATATCCAATTTTCCCAGCACCATTTATTAAAGAAACTCTCTTTTTTCTAATATATATGTTCTTGGCATCTTTGTCAAAAATCAGTTGGCTGTAAATATGTGGATTCATTTCTGTGTTCACTAGTCTCTTTCATTGGTGTGTGTGTCTGTTTTTATGCCAGTACCATGCTGTTTTGGTTACTATATAGCTTTCTAGTATATTTTAAAGTCTAGTAGTGTGATGTCCCCAGCTTTGTTCTTTTTGCTGAGGATTTCTCTAGCTACTTGGGGTCTTTTGTGGTTCCATATGAATTTCAGGACTGTTTTTCTATTTTTGTGAAAAATGTCATTGGTACTTTGATAGGGATTGCATTGAATCTGTAGATAGCTTTGGGTAGTATGGTCATTTTAATAATATTAATTCTTCTGATCCATGAGAATGTGATATCTTTTCATTTGTTTGTATCCTTTTCAATTTCATTCATCAGTGTTTTGTAGTTTTCCTTGTAGAGGTCCTTTACCTCCTTGGTTAAATTTATTCCTAGGCATTTTTTTGTAGCTATTGTAAATTAAATTGCCTTCTTGATTTCTTTTTCAACTGGTTTATTGTTCATGTATAGAAATGTTACTTATTTTCACATATTGATTTTGTATTCTGCAACTTCACTGAATTTGTTTATAAGTTCTAAGTTTTTGGTGGAGTCTTTAGGTTTTTCTTTATATAAGATCACGTCATCTGTAAGGAGGGACAATTTGACTTCTGCCTTTCCAATTAGCATGCCCTTCATTTCTTTCTCTTGCCTATTGCTCTGGCTAGGACTTCCAGTACTATGTTGAATAAGAATAGTAAGAGTGAACATCCTTGTCTTGCTCCAATTCTTAGAGGAAAAGTGTTCAGTTTTTTTCTGTTCAGTATAATGTTAGCTGTGGATTTGTCATATATGGTCTTTATTATGTTGAGGTACTTTCCTTCTATACCTAATTTATTAAGAGTTTTTATAATGAAGGGATGTTGAATTTTATCAAATTCTTTTTCTGCATCTATTGAGATGATCATATGGTTTTTGTCCTTCATTCTATTGATGTGGTATATGATGTTTATTGATTTGTGTATATTGAAACCATCCTTGCATTCCTGGTATAAATCCCATTTGATCATGGTGTATTCTCTTTTTGATATGTTCTTGGATTTTGTTTGCTAATATTTTGTTTAGGCTTTTGCATCTATATTCATCAGGGATATTGGCCTGTTGTTTCTTTTTTTATGGTTTCCTTTTCTGGTTTTGGTATCAAGGTTATGCTGGCCTCATAGAATGAGTCAGGAAGAATTCTTTCCTATTCAATTGTTTGCAATAGTTTGAGAAGAATTGGTATTAATTTTTCTGTAAAGCTTCAGTAGAATTCAGTGGTGAAGCCATGTGGTTCTGGACTTTCCTTTTTTGGGAGACCTTTTATTACTGATTACTCATTAATCTGGTTACGCATCATTGGTCTGCTCAGGTTTTCTATTTCTTCTTGGTTTAATCTTAGTAGGGTGTATTTGTCCAGGAATTTATCCATTTCCTCTAGGTTTTTGAATTTATTGGTATATAGTTATTTATAGTAGCCTCTGTGTATTTCTGTGGTGTTTGCATAATGTCTTCTTATTAATTTTTGATTTTATTTATTTGAGTCTTCTCTGTTTTATTCTTAAACTAATGATTTGTTGATTTGATTTATATTTTCAACAAACCCACTTTTCATTTTGTTGATCCTTTGTATTACTTTTTATTCTCTATTTTTTTTAAGTTCTACTCTGATCTTTATTATTTTTTTCCTTATATTAACTTTTGAATTTGGTTTGGTCTTGTTTTTCTAGTTTCTTGGGTGCATCATTAGGTTGTTTATTTGAAATCTTTCTAGTTTTTGATGTAGGCATTTTTGCTATAGAATTCCCTCTTAGCATTGCTTTTACTGTATCCCACAGGTTTTTGTATGTTGTCTTTCTATTTTTATTTGTTTCAAACATTTTTTGATTTCCTTCATTGACCCAGTGGTCATTCAAGATCTTGTCTAATTTCCATGTCTTTTTACAGTTTCAAAAGTTTCTCTTGTTATTGATTTCTGGTTTGTGATCTGAGAAGATATTTGATAAGATTTTAATTTTTAAAAATTTGTTGAGTCTTGTTCTTTGGACTAACATATGGTGTGTCCTGGAGAATGTTTCATGTGCTGATGAGAAAAATGTGTGTTCCACAGCTGTTAGACAAAATGTTCTGTAAATGTCTGTTAAGTCTATTTGGTCTAAAGTGAAGTTTAAACCCAACATTTCCTTGTTGAAGTGCTGTCTAGATGATTTGTCCAGTGATGAAAGTGGGATGTTAAAGTCTCCAACTATTATTGTATTGGAGTCTATATCTCCCTTTAGATCCAATAATACTTGCCTTATATATCTAGGTACTCTAATGTTGGGTGCATATATATTTAGATTGTTATATCCTCTTGCTAAATTGATCTCTTTATCATTATATAATGACATTCTTTGTCTCTTTTTCCCGTTTTTGACTTAAAGTCTGTTTTATCTGATATAAGTGTAACTATTCCTGCTTGCTGCTGGTTTATATTTGCATGGAATATTTTTTTTCAGCTCTTCACTTTCAGTCTATGTGTCTCTTTTCAGATGAAGTCATTTTCTTCACTTACTTCAACATATAGTTTGGTCATGATTTTTTATCCAGTCAGTCTATATCTCTTAAGGGGAGAATTCAATTTATTTACATTCAAGGTTATTATTGATAGATGAAGACTTATTCCTGTCATTTTGTTAATTGTTTTTTGGGTGTTTTGTATATGCTTTGTTCTTTTCTTTCTCTCTTATTGTTTCTCATGCAGTTTGGTGGTTTTCTGTAGTGGTAACATGAATCCTTTCTCTTTCTTTTGTGCATCTGCTCTACCAGTGAGTTTTATACTTTTGTGTGTTTTAATGATGATAGATATCATCCTTTCACTGCCAGATGTAGGATTCCCTTAAGCATTTCTTGTAGGACCAACCAGTCTAGTGGTGATGAATTCTCTCAGTTTTTATTTGTTTGGGAAAGACTATTTCTCCTTCATGTTTGAAGGGTAGCTTTGCTGGGTATAGTATACTTGATTGGCAGTTTTTTCTTTTAACACTTTCAATATATCATCCTATTCTCTCCTGGCCTATAAAGTTCCTGCTGATAAACCTGTTATTAGTCTGAGGGGAGTTCCCTTATATGTGACTTGATGCTTTTCTCTTGCTGTTTTTAGAATCATCTCTTCATATTTGACTTTTGACAGTTTGATGATTATGTATATTGGAGAAGATCTTTTTGGGCTGAATCTCTTTGGGAATCTTTGAGCTTCCTGTATCTGAATGTCTATACCTCTTGTAAGATTTGGGATGTTTTCAGCTATTATTTTGTTAGTTTTTCCTATGCTTTTGCTTATCTCTTCTCCTTCTAGAACACCCCAAATTTTAATATTTGATCTCTTTATAGTGTCCCATGTGTCTTGTAGACTTTCTTTACTATTTATTCTTTTTTTGTGTCAGTTACTGGGTTATTTAAAAAAACCTATCTTCAAGTTCAGAAATTTATTCTTCTGCTTAATATAGTCTAATGTTGAAGCTCTTGGTTGTATTTTTTAATTCCATTCATTGAATTCTTCAGTTCCAGGATTTCTCTTTGGTTCTTTTTTATGATATCTATCTCTTTCTTAAATTTCTTATTCAGATTGTGAATTATTTTTCTGATTTCTTTGTATTATTTATCTGTGTTCTGAGCTTCTCAATATCATTATTTTGAATTCTTTTTGAGTATTTCATAGATTTCCTTTTTGTTGGAATCTGTTGCTGGAGAATTATTGTGTTCCTTTGGAGGTGCCATGTTTCCATGCTTTATCATGTTTCTTGTGTCTTTATGTTGATATCTGCACATCTGGTGTAACAGTAATTTCTTCCAATTTTATGGATTGGCTTTTGTAGGGAAAGACTTTTTCCTGTCTATGGTGTTGATTGGGTAGCGTGCTTTGGTTTTGATTTTGGATGTGTGCAGTTATGTAATCTCCATATGATTTTTTGGCTATAACCAGTGTCAGTAGTGTTTGTAAATTCCTTGGTGACTTAGAATGTGGTTGTTAATTGAAGCTGTGGTAAGGCTTTTCTGGGGATGGGATGCCAGGGAGGCCAGTCCTCAGGCCTGAGGCATGGCATTTGTGGGCCAAGTGTGGTCCTTGGGCTACTGGTTGGTATACATAGGTAGCAGGCTGGGCAGATCAATTCTTGGTCCTCCAGGCAGTGGTAGTAGTGGGCTGGGCAGGTGGGCAGGTCTTCAGGACCCTGGGAAGCATGCATGGCTTCAGCAATGATGGTAGCAGTGGCAGGCCAACCCTTGAACCCCCAGGCTGCATGCACAGGTGCCAGCAGTGGCAGTGGCAAGCTGGGTGGGCCAGTCCCCAGGATCCCAGGTGATATGTACAGATGGGTGCTGGTGCTAATTGTGGTGGCAGGCTGAGTGGACACATTCTCTGGCCTCTAGGAGAAGTGTGTGGGTGTCAGCAGTGGTGGGTAGGGCAGGTCGATCCCTAGGCCCCCAGATGATTTGTGCGGATGCTGGCAGGCTGGGAAGGTCTGTCCTCAGGCCCCTGGGAGGAATATGCAGACACCAATGGTGGAAGGCCGGGCAGGTCGATCCCCAGGCCTCCAGATGATGCATGTGGTCTCTGGCGGGGGCAGTGCCAGGTGAGATGGGCCTGTTCTCAGGCCCTTGATGATGCACACGGGCGCAGGCTATCGCAGGCAGGGTAAAGGGGATTCTTTTCTGAAGGGACTTGTATTAGTCGGTGTCCAGTGAGGAGACAGAAATCACCACAATAATTTGAAGAGGGAAAATTTAATATAAAGAATTATTAACTAATAAAATGTGATTAACAACAAAGAGGTAAATTAAACATCAAAGAAGCCAGGAATAGCAAATATAGGGAGAAGCCATTAAATCTAGGGCTGCAGGAGAATATTTAAGGAAGAAACAAATATGGAAAGGGTCTTTCTTTCCTCAGATCTTGTTGGAAAGGGAGGGTCTGGGGCCCACTGGCTAGTAGAGCAGTTCCTTGAAGTGCTGCACGCTAGGGCTGGCGGGCAGGGAACTGTCTGTTGGGGTGACAGTGGGCCAGAACTGTGGGCAAGGAAGTGCCTACTAGGGGGCTGGCAAAACCCGCTGGAAGGTGAGTACCACTGGGTCTTATGCATGCCACTGGCAAGGAAGCTGCTTGCTAGGAATACAGTAAAGCTCACTAGGAAGGCCTCACTAGGTGCTGATGAAACTAACTAGAGGGTAGGTGCTGCTGGTTCTCCCGCATGCCACTGGTGGCGTATCATAGGAGTAAGAAGAACCAGGAAGAATCAAGAAGGAACGCACCTTCCTCTGCTGTATCTTGTTGTGTCCCTCCTGTACTTCATCAATGAAACATGTTTCCCTGGCCGGCAAAAGATTCAGATTAGTATCACAGAGCAGGGGGAAGAAGGGTGGATTTGGAGCTGAGAGGCAGTATGTTGATAACTGATATAGTCAACTCCTTAGGCTACTGGGCTTCCACATACATCCTTTTACACACATTTGAACTTTTGTACAACACAAAGCCAACTCTATTCTTCGTAGAAGTGCAGGGTTCTCACCCCTTCCCCCCCCAATAAGGAGACACACAGTTTCAATAGTCATTATATCCTCAGCTAGATGTCTTAAATATCCTTCAAATTCAATCATTGTCCCACCGAATATTCTCTTACCTAAAGGCTAAGTTGTAGAGTTTACACTCAATAACTTAAATATAAAATAATAGTGAAAGGGGGAGAAAAAAAGTTAATATATGAAAATACATTCATATACATAATATGCAAAGAGGAAATATGCAAAACTACTACAGTTCTCATTACAGTAATTGATCAAGAGGCCACAGTGGATATCTATGGCTTCTTTCTTTTACAGCCTATTCCATATTTCCATTGCCTTTAGATGGGCCAGTTTCTATATCTGGTGGAGTGATCCAAATCTTCATTTCTAAAAGGTCTGAGTCCTCAATAATCCTGCTCCTCCCCTTTTTTGATTCCTGTAGTTTTCCATTAACCTTTAATATTTGTGTCTCCAGAGGATCTCCTGCATTCTATAGTTCTTTCCTCCACTGTGTAGCAGTAACTCAATTTCCCCCAGTAACCAGGATCAACAATTCCAGCCCATAGAATTATCCCTTTTTCTGTTTGTAGGTTCAATGGAAAAAGGAGTCTAAAAAAGCCGGGTGGCATTCTCATCTTACAATTCAGTGGAACCATTGTTAGATCCCTTGGTGAAATCATTGCTTCCTTGAGAATTTAGACCTCCAAATCAGCAGAGTTCAAAGTTACTGCTATGGGAAGCAAAAAATCTGCAAATGGATTGTTATTTATATAGCAAGAAGAGCCACTTTCACTGATTGCTAGATTTATGTATTCTGGGTATAGGGAAGATAGCACCATATAATAGTCTCTGATTTAAGGCATGTACTTCATCTCATAAAACAGAAACCCATCTTTTCAGAGTGTAGTCTCCTAACTGGTACTGTAACTGGATCTTCAGTAGGCCACTCTATATTACAATCATCCCAGTTGTTTCTTAGTGATAGGATATGTGATAAAATCAGTTAATTAGTTGGACATAAGCCCATTGCTGTATTTACTTTGTTGTGAAACCAACACCTTGATCAGAAGCAATGCTGTGTGAAATATCATGCTGATAAATAAGCCATTATTTGAGTCCATGCATAGTGGTTCTGACAGAGCATTATGGGCAGGAAGATTAATCCATATCCAGGGTGTATGTCTAGTACAGTGAGGACAAATCTCCACCCGTCTGTAATGGAAGAGGTCCCATGTAATCACACTGCTACCAGGTGCCTGGCTGGCTGGCTCCCTGGGTAAATGTTGCCATATCAGGAGCTCAGTGTTTGTCTCTGCTGTTGGCAGATTAGAAAATTAGCAGTAGTGGTAGCCAGGTCAGCCTTAGTAAGAAATCCATATTGTAGAGCCCATGCATAGCCTCTACCCCGACACCCTGGCCACTTTGCTCATGGATCCATTGATTAAGCACTGAGGTAGCTGGGGAAAGAGTCTGACTGACATCCAGGAAGCATGACTGTAAAGACTTTTAAGAACCTCTTCTTTAGTGGATGCCCTTTGGGCAGTAGTCACATGCAACATAAATATCCCACACTATGCTCATTCTGATGAGTTCATCCACATAGTTTTCCCCATACTTTGTGGCAACTCAAGCAAGGTGTTTGGCCACCAGTTGTAGAGTTTTTTTCTATTAAATCCTGTTTTCAGATCACTGGTGCCCATATGGTAAGTGTATCCATTTTGCCATTGGTGGTTAATTGCTGCCTATGGCTTCTGTTACTCAGGAATCCAATGATTACATTGAAGTCAGGGGTCTCATCTCAACGGCAGCATCTTCCATGATCTTACCTGGCCTACAAAATGAGCAACTGCAGGGAGACAGGTGTTCCGCCCAATGATGTATTTATCAGTGCCTTAATAAAGGAAGTATATTATGGGCCTTTTGGAGGGACTTAATTGGGAGGTAGGTGTGCAGGTCATACATAATCAATCTTCTCCAACATTCCTGTCTTCCTAAGCTTTTGTATTCCCTGGCATTTCAGCCTCATTAAACATAGGCCACTGCTGAGACCAGGTTTCAGTCAACCAACTACCACACAAGCTGTTAGACCCACTTCTAGTTGCACAAGCTAACACATTAAATCCAGATTCTGTAGTAATTATACCCATATCAATGAATTTGGCCCAATCTAATGTTGTATTCCATCCATCTTATTCTAGCACCCATAGAATCTATTCCACACACATTCCCCAGGTTTCTGCCAATATGGTTAGCAAATTCTTGCAATTCTTTTGGTGAGTAAGCTATTTCTTTCTGTATTATAATGTGCACCTGACTCCCTGTAGCATGCTAAGAGTTAATCCTGGTTATGGGTCCAGTGGCTATATGGGTGGGTCTTGGGGAGAATGAGTACCCACTTTTCAAATCATCTTCCCTACATTATATTATTACAGGGGTTTCAGGAAAGGCTAGTGTCCTCAGACAAAGGAGGACAAGCTATTTCCATTTTAATACATCCAGATGTCCTCGTTCCACATTTTAAGGCTCCATTCTCTCCAAATCTGTGCCCTCATTTTCACATGAGAAACTTGATGAGACTGTGAATTAAACTGATGTTAAAAATTCAGCAACCCACATTATTAAATTTTGTGTTTTATTTTTAGCAGTATTTTTTAAGTAAAATTACTTATTTTAAATGAATAAAAGAAATATTTTTTGTAATATCAGAACTATGGTATCAGTGGCTATAATAGATGAGAACTCTTTTCAGGACTGCCAGGAAAATGATCTGGTTCTCAGACAGTGACTAGAGCAGAGTTTAAAGGGTATGAGCTTTTCCTTTTCTTTCTGCAGGTACTCCAAGGCACTCGAAAAACACTCTATCCTACCCATAGTCCTTGTAATCATCATTACTGCCATAATGGTCAGGTACAGTAGCCACTAGGGCTCCCAAAACACTTACTGCAATAGGAAGTTCATCACAATCAACTACCCATAATGGCTTAACTAATTGTGTTGCCAATGCATGTCATGGATTACTAGCATCTTGTCATGGCTAATTTTCCATGTCAACTTGGCTAGGCAATAGTACCCAGTGATTTAATCAAAGGTAAATCTAGGTGTTGCTCTTAAGGTATTTTGTATATGTGGTCAACATCTACAATCAGTTGACCATAAGAAAAAAGATTAACCTCAATAATGTAAGTGGGCCTAATCCAATCAGTTGAAGGATTTGGGAGAAAAATCTGAGGTTTCCCAAAGAAGAGGCAATTCTGGCTCAAGACTGTAACATGGAAATCTTGCCTGTGTTTCCAGTCTATATTACAGATTTCAGACCCAAAACTGTGACTTCAACTCTTGCCTGAGTTTCCAGCCTGCTGGCATGCCCTATAGACTTCAAACTTGCCAGCCCCACAATTGTGTGAGCCAATTCCTCAAAAATAAACCTCTGATGATCGCTACCAGAGGCTGAGAAGGGTTGGAGGTTGGGGATGCAGAGAGGTTGGTTAATGAGTACAAACACACAGTTAGATAGAAGGAATATGTTCTAGTTTTTGATAGCACAGTAGGGTGACTATGGTTAACACCAATATACTGTATATTTCAAAATTGCTAAAAGAGAAGATTTGAAGCATTCCCAACACAATGAAATTATGCATGTTCTAGGGAATGGATATCCTAAATATCTTGACTTGACCATTACACATTATATGCATACATCAATATAGCACATGTATCCCATAAATATTTTTATTATATATTGATAAAAAAATTTAAAAATAAACCTCTCTCTCTGTGTACACACACACACACACACACACCTATATATACAAATATGTATCCTATTGATTCTCTTTCTCTGGAGAACACTGACGGATATAGATGCCATTTTCTACTAGCAAGGAGCTCCACACTGCTCAAATTCAAGGGCGCAATCAAAATAATCCCATAATCCCATGTTTCATGTTTCAGGGATATAAATTTTTTACCAGTCAGGAGATAGAAACCACAACTGTAAGATGACCAGGGAAAATGTCATATAAAGAGACATTAAGAAAAGGTGATTATTAAAAAAGGGCATTTGTTTTTCCATTCTTGGATACTTCACTTAGGAAAATGGGCTCCAGCTCCATCCACGTTAATATAAGAGGTGCTAGTTCAATATTTATTTATGGATGAGTAGTACTCCATGGTATAGATATACCACATTTATTAATCCACTCATGTATTGATCGGCACTTGGGTTGTTTCCACATCTTTGCAATTGTGAATTGTGCTGCTATAACCATTCTAGTGCAGATGTCTTTTTAATAGAATGTATTTTGTTCCTTTGGGTAGATGCCCAGTAATGAGATTTCTGGATCAAATGGTAGTTCTACTTGTAGCTCTTTGAAGTATCTCCATATTACTTCCCATAAAGGTTGTACTAGTTTGCAGTCCCACCAGCAGTGTGTGAGTGTTCCTATCTCTCTGAATCCACGCCAACATTTATTGTTTCGGGACTTTTTGATAAAGGCCATTCTCACTGGAGATAAGTGATATCTCATTGTGGTTTTGATTTGCATTTCCCTGATGATTAGAGATGTTGCGCATTTTTTGACATGTTTGTTGGCCATTATTCTGTCTTCTTTTGGAAAGTTTCTGTTCATGTCCTTTGCCCACTTTTTGATAGGGTTGTTTGATTTTTGCTTGCTAATTTTCCTTAGTTCTATATAGATTCTAGTTATCAGCCCTTCATCAGATGTATAGCATGCAAATATTTTCTCCCATTCTGTAGGTTGTCTAATCACTGTCATGAAAGTTTCCTTGGCTGTGTAGAAGCTTTTTAATTTGATCAGGTTCCATTTATTTATTTTTGTTTGTTTAATTGCCATAATTAAAGTTATTGGTCGTTCACTGTAAAAAAATAAGGGATAATACACAAGATAAAAGGTAACTGAAAGGTTAATTTTCAGTAGCTTCATAACCTAAAGGATACAGTATCTCAACCCACAATGTGAAGAGAAAAAGTGTACGTTACAGACTGAGCCATGTCCCTTAAAATTCATATGTTGAAGCCCAAACCTCCAGGATGACTATTTGTGGTTAGGGCCTATAAGGAGATCATTAAGGTTAAAGAAAGTCATAAAGGTGGGATTCTGATCTGTTATGATTAGTATTTTTATAAGAAGAGGCATGAAGAGAGCGAGCGAGCACAGTCTCTTCCTCCCCGTTTCCCCCTCTCTCTGCCATGTGAGAACACAGTGAAAAATTAGCCATCTGCACGCCAAGAAAAGAGCCCTCACCAGGAACTGAATTGGCCAGAGCCTTGATCTTGAACTTCCAGTCTCTCAAACTGTGAGAAATAAATTTCCGTTGTTTAAGCCAAAAAACGAAACAAAATAACGAGCAAAGGAAAACTCTTAAGGGAATAGCAAATGTAGGGGGTAGCTACCAATTTGGAAGAACTAACTTGGAAGAGGCCCCTCCACTGCAAGGCTTAGATTCAGAACCCTTTAGAGAGCTTTGGCTTTGGCTTCTCTGGATGGCAGAGAAGTTTGCTGGGTTCTGCAGACCAGGGCTCCTGAGCAGGACATGCCCACTGGGGTGCTGGTAGAACCTCCAGGGCTGGTAAGGAATCACTGAAGCCCACTGCAGGTCTGCCCACTGGGGCTCTGGCAAAAGTCTCTGCAGGGTGGGTGTCTCTGGGTGCCTCCACACCCTAGTGGCCACACCATAGGAGCGAGAGGAAAGCATGCCAGAACCAGGAAGGAAAGCTCCTTTCTTTGCTATGGACTGTGATCTGAAGAGCTGAGGGTCGAGAATGGTGAGAACAAAGGTCAGATTTGAGAAAATTTATTCCCGAGTATGGCTACTTTAATGATGATTCCTCTGTGCCTGGCTTGACTCTGAGCAGGGCATGTAATTACTGCCTGCAGGAAAACAGTACTTGATCCCAACTGAGAAAATTGTTTAAGAAGTGATGAGACTGACTCTGAAAGCAGAAGTCTCTGGACTTTCTGATGCCATTTGGTTAAATAATACCTTGGCCATCTTCTGCTATGTTTCAGTGTTTAGAACACTGAGGATCAAAGAAAACAAAACTATTGTTGCTAACCTGCTTCATTATGTAGAAGTATGTTTTTATGTTTTGATGTTTATATCTTGATGTTTTCATCTGCAAAATAATAAAGTTTTTCTCCCCTGCTTAGTGAGCATTGTGATGGCATAAACATTTGTAGTTTTTAGGCCTCCTTACAATGCACTGGTTTCATAATTCAAAAAAAAATAGGCAAGCTCGGTGAATAAAGTCCATCACTGTCTCTCTGTTTCGTTGAAAAAGCATACTTTGGCAGTTAAATATGTCCTTCATAGTGAGTATAAATCTCAGTCCACAAATATTGGTGTTTTCCCTATAATCCGTCATCATTTCTGTTATCAACCCCCACCCATTCTACTAGCATAGTGGGCACAATCTCAATCAGGCCTGCCTCCGCCGAGTCTCTCATCTTACACCTTGAGTCCAGGTGCCAGAGAGGTAGCTAATGTTGGGGGTGACCCATCTGGGCCTACGTGGGTGTTTGTGAGGTGACTGCTTCCAGCTCTGGTTCTGGGTGCTTGGGCTGCAGATGCTGCTGTCGAGCTATTCCTGGTTTCTGTCTGCATGGCACGCTGACCTCAGGAGGCTTCTTCCGCTATGTTCATGCCACACTTGAGGGAGCTGCATCATCACACTTTCCTGCTTCTCTGAAGTGTTGGGGGATCCACAATCCCTGCATGGACTCCTCGGCCCGCATGCCAGATGCAGCCATTCTTTTCTCCCCATCTCTTTTCTCCTCTACTCCAGGGAAACCTTTTTCTTTTCTGGAGTGGCAATAGGGTGAAATGGGATATATTCCTTTGTTGTTTGTCTCAGACACTTTACAAAGACCTCAGTACTTTTTCTTTTTAAAAACATTTTTCTTTTTAATTTTTTTTAAATTTCAGAATGTTATGGGGGTACAAATGCTTTGATTACATACATTGCTTTTATGCTGTTTGAGTCAAAATATGTCCATCCCTCAGACAGTGTGCATTGTACACATTAGGTATGAATTTACCCATCTCCTCCTCCCCCCTTCCACCTGCTTGATTTCTGATGCATGTTTTTCCATATGTGCACATAAATGTTGATTGATTAGTTCCAATTTAACGGTGAGTACATGTAATGTTTGTTTTTCCATTCTTGTGGTACTTCACTTAGAAAAATTGTCTCCAGTTCCACCCAGGTTAATATGAGAGGTATTAGTTTACCATTTTTTTTTTATTGCCGAGTAGTATTCCATGGTATACATATACCACATTTTATTAATCCACTCATGTACTGATGGACACTTCAGTTTCCAAATCTTTGCAATTGTGACTCATGCTACTATAAGCATTTGAGTGCAGGTATCTCTTTTATAGAATTTCCTCTTTTCCTTTGGATAGATAACCAGTAGTCGGATTATGGATTAAATGCTAGTTCTGCTTTTAGTTCTTTGAGGTATCACCATACTACTTTTCATAGAGGTTGTACTAGTTTGCAGTCCCACCAACAGTGTATAAGTGTTCTCATCTCTCTGTATCCATGCGAACATTTGTTGTTTTGGGACCTTTTGATAAAAGCCATTCTCACTGGAATTAAGTGATAGTTCATTGTGGTTTTGATCTGCATTTGTCTAATGATTAGAGATGTTGACCATTTTTTAATATGTTTGTTGGCCATTAGTCTGTTTTCTTTTGAAAAGTTTCTGTTCATGTCTTTTCCCCACTTTTTAATGGGGTTGTTTGACTTTTTCTTGCTGATTTTCCTGAGTTCTTTATAGATTCTAGTTATCAGACCTTTATCAGATGTGTAGCATGCAAATATTTTCTCCCATTCCTTAGGTTGTCTATTCACTCTAATAATTGTTTCTTTGGCTGTGCAGAATCTTTTTTAATTTAATAAGGTCCAATTTATTTATTTTTATTGTTGCTGTGATTGCTTTTGGGGTCTTCCTAAATTCTTTGTGTAGGACAATGTCTATAGAGTTTTTCTAACATTTTCTTCTGGACTTCTTATGGTTTCATGCCTTAAGGTTTAAGTCTGTTATCCACTGTGAGTTGATTTTTGTGAGTGGTAAGAGGTGTAGATCCTGTTTCAATCTTCTCCATGTGGCTATCCAATTTTCCCAGCATTGTTTATCAAATAGGGATTCTTTTCCCAGTGTATATTTTTGTCTGCTTTGTCAAAGATCAGATGGCAATAGGAAGATGATTTTATATTTATGTTTTCTGTTCTGATCCATAGGTCTATGCCTCTGTTCTTCTGCCAGTACTATGCTGCTTTGTTTACATAGCCTTATTGTATGGCTTGAAGGTTGGTCTTTTTTCTTAGTCTTTTTTTTTCTCTGAGAGTCTTGCTCTGTCGCCCTGGGTAGAATGCAGTGGTGTCATCATAGTTCACTGCAACCTCAAACTCCTCAGCTCAAGTGATCCTCCTGCCTCAGCCTCTCAAGTAGCTGGGACTATAGGCATGTGCCACCACAACAGGCTAATTTTTTCTCTTTTTGGTAGAGATGGGGTCTTGCTCTTGCTCAGGCTGGTCTCAAACTATTGATCTCAAGCAGTCCTCCTGCCTTGGCCTCCTAGAGTGCTAGGATTATAGGCATGAGCCACTGCACCCAGACCATTTCCTTAGTCTTAAAGATTTAATTTTCACTAGCCCCCTACCCTGGGAAATCAGTGGCAACAAATCCCATGGGCAGTTTGCTTTTTGCCTCAATTTGCTCCTCCCTTAAGACAATAAACAAAGAGCTGGCATTTTGCTTATAAAAGGGAGTGAGTATAGTAAAAATGAGCAAAATACAATATCTCATAACTTCTTTCCCACCTTTTAATAAATGGTGATAGATCCTAAAAAGCTGCCTATTTGAAAGTTCATCAAATAATTCTTGTAATTATAAATTATATATTTGTTATTACATATATTATAAATTTCATTATCTATGGTACATTGTAACCATTTCCTTTTAAGCATTTTCTCTTGAACTTTCAACATTTGAATTGGATTCAGAATACAGAACAAGCACAACTCTTAAAAGTGTCAGACATGCTAGATTTCTTTCTTGGCTCCCATGGAAAAAGTAAACACAACATAAAACACTCATTCAATTTTAGAGGTTAAAAATGTGTTTTGTGTAATTTATGCTAAAATAATTCTCGAGTTATATAAACTTATAGATTACAGATAAGTTATGGTCCTTTGGAGATGGCAATGGAGCAATTGACAAGTTAAAGAATTTATATACAAATGTGAAAGGGCTTTTGAAAGAACTAGAGTGTTTATCCAGGCCTAATGTCCTGAGTAATTTATTTGAAAAATCTTGAAGTATCATTTAGGAGGACTTTCAGAATATGCAAAACCATTCTAATGCCCCTCAGTCTGGTTTGAGTATGTTGAATTGGAGGACAGGTCAAGAAAGTAACAAATTCTGAAACAGGAGCAAATGAAGTAGGCTTATGTGAATATGACTTTTTCCCATTTCAAAAAACATGATAGTTTATATTATTTTGAGAACTGTGGAGTGGGTGAAGCAGCTCAGCCTTTCCTACTACAGAAATAGAATTTTTCTGGCCCTGCATTTCCCTCATTATTTGTTACCAATTCTTTTTGTTGTTGTTGTTGTTGTTGTTGTTGTTTTTTTCCTTTTTTTTCCCCTTTTATTTCATCATATAATGGGGGTACAAATATTGTGAGGGTTACATACATTGCCCCTACCACCCCTCCCCCCCCACATGCCAGAGCTTCAAGCGAGTCCAATCCCCAGGTGGCACACATTATGTAACTCTATACTTCCTCCCCCCTCCCACCCACCCTCCATCGACAAAAGATTTTTTTTTTTTTACATTTTAAAAAAACCTTCCTTCAATTTCTTCTGTAATAATTCCATAGTTGTATTTATCAAATCTTTAAGCATGGATATGGTAAGCAGTGGAAATAGCTTATTCTGCGGTGGCATGAAGTGATTGAAAAAATAACTAATTTTTATAGTTTTCTTTTTGTATTTTCATCTTACATCCCCACTAGTTGAGGGTAGCTAAAGGGTTTTGTGCAGAAGTCTGAGTTTGCCTTGCCCCAGGAGAGAGTCGAGAGGCTTTTGTTACATAGATCTGTGCTTTTCGAGCTACTTTCCTAGATTGGCATTGAGGGAGGTCTAAAAAGTTGAAGGGGAAATGATGATGAATGATGGATGATGTTGAAATGCTAAGACCCTTGGCGGTGGTGCCTGCAGTTGAACATGAAACACTGTGGCTTTGAGTGGCAGGGCAAAGACTCTAGTGGAGTCTGTCATTTGGTGAATAACAAAATCATCATTCACCACGGAATAAACCACTTGGGCTGGACAATATATTTCAAAGTTCTGTGATTAAGTTAGACTGAGGACCAGGCTAGAACCCCTTCTCCAAATGAATTTTATAAGCCCCAGTGGTCTTATGTTGGTGGGTGGGTAGATGGTGGCCTGAAAATGACTGGGATTGGACTTCCTGTCAACCCTAGAGGGAGAGGCTCATTCAGTTGGAATTAGATTTGCAAAACTAAAGAAATGTGGCATTTCATGTACCTGTGGGTTGTGGAACAGATCCATACCTATTTATTATATTTGTTTCAAAGTATAAATAGATTCTGCCTTCTCCCTCTATCTACTCTACACATAGAGCATGGAACAGAACAGTATGATCAGGCCAAGGTAAGACCATTTCAGGTTCCCTTTCAGGCTAAAATATTAAGCTCCAAGTTGAGAAAAGTCAACAACTTAACGCAAGAAATGTTTACTGACTAACTGCTGTATTCTAGGTACTGTAAGGGGGAAAAAAATCTGATTTCTGTGCTTGAAGAAGCAGGAATAATCCAAAGAATTTGTAAATTAAATCTACATATTATTATTGACATCAATAAAAGGTTTTTATGATGGATGTGGCCAAGGCTAAAGCTGGGAGTTCCACCTCAAGCATTGCAAAAGAATTAGTCTTCAGTCATGTTTCATGTGTTAAAAGAGACATGTTTAGGCCCAAAGAATTTGGAGGAAATAGAAATCTTATTTCTTTTCCTCTGCAGTATCAGTTCCCCATTATAAAACATGTTCATGTAAAAACTGGATTAGTAGCCAAGAAATCAGAATTGTTCATTATGAAAATCTGGATATTTAAGTGTAGATGAAGTTGATATTCTGAAGCTACCAGAATTTGCTAACTTATTATTTAGGGGGGAAAAACCCCTAAAGATCATTACTTGGAGAAAAATATAAATACCATTTGGAAGAAAGTGAAATCTGAAATATTGAGGGCTCCCTTGAAGAAAATCAGACCTGTAGTTCTAACCAAGGCAACTGCTCTTGGTCGAGAATGTTAATGTGCTTTGTGTTAGAGACATAAACAAATGCCAACCTTTCCAAGGAAGATGGTAGGAAATAATCCTCTCACTATCTCTGACAGGAAAAAAAAAAAAAAAAGAACTGCTCTTCAAGCCACTATGCCAAACCTTTCCTTCTCTCCCTTAGATATAAATGATAAACTTCTGAAAATGCCAGAGATATTTTTCTAAAAGTTTTGTTAGTGAATGGATTCCTTTTGATGGAAGTCTAAGCAGGAGTACAGATAAACAGAGAGGGACGGCCATGTAGAAGATTCATCTAGAGATATAATTCCTACACCAAGAGCCCAAGGGCAGAGCAGAGGGGGCTCTATCCGTTCATCCCTCTACAGAGGATAGACTCTGTGCAACCTGGGGCAACGAGCATCATGGAGAGGAAGGACATGGGAAGAGCCCTGACCACTGGCAGGAGAGCTGGGTTTAGTCCTGGTGCTGCACTGGCTGCTGTGAGGCTTTGGGCAAATCACTTACCTTTCTGGGCCTTCATTACCTCATCTAGAACTGAGGATATTGGATCAGGTCCTTTTGCAAGTTCCAAGATTTTTAAAACTCAAAGCAGGCATATATTAATGTGATAACCTTGGTCCCACATTGAATTGTAGGTATAATTTGTGCATGTTTGTTCCCATCCAGAGGTTTTCACTCTTCACTAAGGAAGAGGCAGTTAAGGGCCCAAAAGGGGGATTTGAAGGAGTCAGAGCTACAGGGTCTATTTATTCAGTGGGAACCCTTAGCCAGAAGATGGAGAAGCTCCCCTAAAACTCTGCCCTCAGGGCTGTGTGTGGGTGTTGGGTATACTGGGGTGTGGAGAGAGGAGGATGTCCCAGGACTCAAGGTGAGGGACCTCCAAGGATCTTTGGTTGACTCAGAAACCCTGTGAGCCTCAGAGGCACCAATGATGGGTCTTTTCTTCATGTGGCCATGATTTTCTCTAGTTCTTCAAAAGCCATGAATTTTGGGCCATATTATTTTCTGTGGAAAAAAAAAAAGAAAAATAAGAGAAAATGCTTCACAGAATATTTTATAGCAACACATATCTCAGGACTAATTACTATTTTTAGGAAATAGAGGGGAAGGGAACTTGTCTGTAGAAAGGATTGAAGATGCACATATCATCTTGGGGGAGAGAAGAGGCTGTTTTTCTGTCATGTCCACACACACACAGTTTTGTTATAAAGATAATTGAAAATTCAAGACTTTCGAAAATAGAATACATGGACAAATGCATGAAAAGCCAAATGCATGAAAAGTGAAGATTTTCAAGAAGGGAGTCATCAGCTTTGTCACATGCTGCTGCTCGGGCAGGACCGGCCACTTGATTGAGAAACACGAAAGCATTGTGACCTCAATATAAGCTTTTTCTGTGGCTGGATTGAGTTCAAAAGAGAACTGGGTGGGAAGTGGAGTCACCAAGTGAAGACAACTGTTTAAGGAGATTTATTGACCATTTGCTATTACAGCAAGCGAATTGCAAAAGAGACTTTTATGAGCAGACAACTTTGTTTGAGAACTGGGTGTCATTGCTTTTGAGGCTATAGAGAATCAAGGTTATTTGTGATTTAATCATTTAGGGAAGTGGCTTCCTAGAAAGTTTACACTTTCTTCAAAAGAAGTCAGCTTCTCTCATTTGAATGGCTCTCATTTCTAATAAAATGCATCATGGGCTACAATGCAAAGTGCCCTAATGAAAATGCCTTCCCCCACTAACTTGAGTTTTGCATGTTCTGGATGGAGTGTTCATAAGAAGTGCTGGATGGCTTGAGTCAGTGCAGGGCAGGATCCCACAAGGAGAACAATTCAGCCTTATAACTTCTCTTCCCTTGACCTTCTACCATTAGTTTCCTGACAGTTTCACAGAGTGTCTGGTCCCAGCTCTGGCTTCCCCACTGCTGGGTGGTGAACCTCACCTCTTGGAACAAATTGGTTCACAGGGTGGAGGTGGTGGGCAGGAGGGATGAAATCATTGCTTGGCTTCGGTGTCCGCTTTTCCTGAGAGGGCTTTCACAGCAAGAGAGTCTATATTTTTAGAATTAGCATATTCTGTTTCAGTGTTGTGAACATTTATTTTAAACCTACTATATTTAGTGAAGGTTTAATTACCCAAGTAGGGAAACCAGTTTCAAACCATCACCTTCCATTCCTGGCTTAGTAAAACAGCCCCCTGAGAAACAGCAGCTGAGACTGCAATTTCCGCGACACCAGCGAGGGCAACTGACAAGAGCAATGCATTACTTGAGTTCAGCCCGAGCAGGAGGAGCCTGTCCCAGCTCCCTCCCTCCTCTGCTGTAGCCTCTCTTCTTTCAGTCAGACCTTCCTGAGACGTGTCCTCTGGGGCTGGGGTAAGGGGGTGTCTGCTGCAACGTCTGTGGGAAGTGTCTTCCCTCTCCACACAGAAATCGTGATCATATTTTCCAAAATAGCACTCAGGAAATGAGCTGTTTGTGCCATTAACAGGTATGTAAGATGTTGAGAGAGCTGTGGTTTGAATGATGAAATTGCTTGGATTTTTTCAGCAATGCCATTTATTCCTTCATTTGCTTACTCACTTCTTTTGACAGGGCCAGTCAGAGCTGGGCTGAGGAATTCCAGGCTGATGGATGAGTTTGATGCAGGGAGGCTGGTGGGAGGACGGGGAAGTGCAAATGTCACTGAAAATGCTCTGAGATACAAATACGATATTGTGCACATTCATTCGCTCATGAGTGCCATGGAGCCTGGCACTGGTTTAGTGGGGGAGATACACAGGAATAGAAAAAAAATTTTTAATAAAAGTGTAATTACAGAGAAAGAGCTCAGAAGGAATATTCTATGAGTGTGTGCAACAAAGGAACCTGGTGTGACTGGATCAGTGAAGGGAAGTGGTGCTTCCCAAGCTCTACATGCATATGACTCCTCTGGGGATCTTGTTAGAAGGCAGATGGCTGTTCTGGTGGCTGGAGAGGGCCTGAAATTCTCCATATCCAGTAAGCTCTCCTGTGATGCTGGTGCTGCTGGTCCATGGACCACACTTTGAGAATCAAGGATTCCACAGGGCAAGGGTAACAGAAAGCAGAGGGCCTGGGGTACGTCAGTGTCACAGGGAGGCACCAGTGTGTACGTGGCTGGTGCAGAGTCTCCATGCTGCTCCTCTGGCCCCAACCACTGAGGCAAAGGTGAAGTCACTGTTCCACCAGCTCCATGATTCATTCTCAGGATATGTGTTCTCCTGATGGGACTTTCCCCCCTTTAAGCCTGCTCTGTATGTTTACTTTAAGATTCATTTTACCTTTTGTAAACACTGGGGTTTCTATTTAAAAGGGTGGACTGACTAAAGATATTTCCTCTACCCTTCTCCTCAGAACTTGCTAGAAAAAAACGGAGAACAGAAATATGAGTTTCAACTTTGATAAAATGCAAAGACCAACTCCCAAAAGATTAATAGATGGAGAGGGCTCTCAATGCATAAAGATCAAATGTGGGTGCAAAATGATTCCTGGAGGAAGTGCTTGTGGACATAGATCTCAGGCAAAGCTGGCAAGAAACCATTTTCTTAAGTAAATGACACTCTGAGGGCAAACCCAGCCACCTCACCTTCGGAATCACAGGATCAGCACATACATGCGGGGGGCTGACGCATCCCTGAGTCCTGCTTCACCGCACAGGAAAGTGGAGCAGCAGAGCTGAATTAACAAACATGTAGAAGTGCCACCTTTGGCCTGTCTCTTGGGGAGGCAGGGTGGAGGGGAGAGGAATTGTGTCCTGCTTGGTGCTGCCAGTGTCTGTTGGCTGGAGAGAGGTAAAAACGAAATAACGCATACATATAGTCTTGTCATAATGAGTTTGTAGGGAGAATTCCTGCTAGCCTGGAACTGCTCATCCCTTCCCCAGTGTGAGCCACTTCCAAGATCCAGGAAGAACACAGAGGCAACCAGCATAGGATCTATACAAAAATACTGCAAGACAAAGGAGGGAGGGGAGAGGAGGTATATAAGAAATTCTCATCAATAACTAGTTGCCACCAAGAAGTTGGAAATTATGATCAATGTCTATGAACCCATAGAACTTAATGAAACAATGGAGAAGCTCAAAGTAGAGCAACTGAGGGATCAGGGACAATAATAAGGGAAGCACCAAAGGAGAAGGAACAAGAAATTCTTAAGCTCAGAAGGAAGCAGAAGAGAAAAATAAAGCCATCACAGAAATGCAGGTGTTGTAATAAACATGAATAGACACTGCTGACATCACAGTGAAGAACAGGAGGGCAGACTAAGAAAAGTAAGCAAAATAACTGGAAATCAACAAAGCTAGAATGGATTAAACATGAAAGATATGAAAGAACATGAAAGATATGGAAAACAAGAATTGCGACTTATGCATCATTTCTATCTTTAAAGAAGGTTGGAGATGTTATTCACTAAAACACTTTAGAAATAAGACTTGCATCTATAAATGGAGATTGTGGTACAGGAAAAATTGATACAGAATAGTCAACACTGAGATGTATCCAAGTAAATATACTGGCCCTCAGGACAAAGAGAGATTCTTCGAGCATAGAGGCAAAAATCAAACTATTATAAGGGGGAAAATTAAGCTGGCACCATAACAAAACAGACTACAGATGGGATATCAAAAGCAAGAGAAAGCAATAATAACATAAAATGTGAGTACCACATTTTGACCAAACACAGACCATAATAATAATTTTAAATTGTCTAACTCATCAATTAAAAGGGACTATTGAATTTACAAAAATGTGAAATCCAGTTATGTATAAGATATGATGAGATGTATCTAAAACAATAAAACTCAGAAAAGCTCAAGAAAAATAATTGGGAAAAGTCATGAAAAGTAAATGAGAAAGAGAAAGAGCACAGCAATCAAAACTGTATGGTTGCATTCAAAACAAAAAGCATTAAATAAGACAAAAAGGATACTTGATGATAATAAAGGATGTAATTCATGATGTAACTTAATGTGATAAATAAATTGGCATGGAAAACATGGTGTCAAAGCTACAGAAAACATAGGAATAGACAGAAATCCTTTAGCAGTAGAAAATTTTAATTCTTATCGCTTAACTACTGACAGATCAGATGAAAAAAAAAGCAAGGATAGTTCTAATAGCTTTATATAAGCTATATACTCTGAAAACAGATAATACTTTCAAGTATTAATGGAGCAGTCAAAAGTTAACTACATATTAAGCCACAAAGAAAACCGCAATACATTCCCTCGAATAGAAATAGTATAGACATTATCTGATGACAATGAAAAAATTCAAAAATTAATAGTAGAGACAGAAAAAAAGCCACCTATACCTCTTAGAAATTAAAGAACATTCTTTAAATAATTTTGGGGTTTTAAAGAGGAAATCGTCACTGAAAATGCAGAATATTTAGAAAGCAACAAAAATTAAAACACTGCATATTGGAGATGATGAGATCTTTTTTTTTTTTTTTTGAGACACAGTCTCACTCTGTTGCCCGGGCTAGACTGAGTGCCGTGGCGTTAGCCTCGCTCACAGCAACCTCAAACTCCTGGGCTCGAGCAATCCTCCTGCCTCAGCCTCCCAAGTAGCTGGGACTACAGGCATGCGCCACCATGCCCGGCTCATTTTTTCTATATATTTTTAGTTGGCCAATTAATTGCTTTCTATTTATAGTAGAGACAGGGTCTCGCTCTTGCTCAGGCTGGTTTCGAACTCCTGACCTTGAGCAATCCGCCCGCCTCGGCCTCCCAGAGAGCTAGGATTACAGGCGTGAGCCACTGCACCCGGCCGATGATGAGATCTTGCTACAGCAATGCTTAGAGGAAAATTCATAGCTTTAAATACTTACAATAAATAAGAATTAAGTGACTTAAGACTCCAATACCAGAATTTATAAAGTAAACTAAATTAGAGAAAAAGCAGAATAAAAAATTAGTAAAGATAAAAGCAGAAATAAATTTGAAAAATTAAAAAATGGCAAAATTAAGTCTATGAATTATGTCTGAAAAATCATTAAATGAAACTGCTATGCTCATTTAAAAAAGTAATCTTTTTTATTGTGGTAAAAATATACATAACTTAAATTTTCCATTTTAACCATTTTTAAGCATATAATTCAGAGGCACTAATTATATGTACAATGTTGTACAACCATCACCATTATCTATTTCCAAATTTGTTTTATTACCTCAAACAGAAACTCTGTGTCCTTTAAGCAATAATTCCCCATTCCGCCTTCCCCCATCTCCTAGTTATGTCTAATCTACATTTTGTCCCTATGAATTTGCCTATTCTAGATATTTCTTATGAGTAAAATTATACAATATTAGTCCTTTTGTATCTGGCTTATTTCTCTTAGCATAACATTTTTTCAAAGTTCATCCACGTTGTAGCATGTATTAGAACTTCATTCCCTTTTATGTCTGAATAATATTCTGTTGTATGCATATATTGCATTCTGTTTATACATTCATCTGTTCATGAACTCTTGAGTTTCTTCTACCTCTTGACCATTGTGAGTAATGGCACACCACTCATTTATTTTTAAATGGGAGAAGCAGAAATAGATGAAATAAGAAAACAAGAATAGAGAAACGACAGAGAAAAGTAAAGGACTTATTTGTTCAACCATATGCAAATAAATCTAAAAATCTGCATAAAATATGTAATTCCTGGAGGAGATAAAGTTCTAAGGCTGGTCCAAAAAGAGTTTGAAAATCTAAACAGATCAATTATAATGGAAAAATATAGGGAGATTGTCAAAATATTACCCTTCCCCTAAACTATCAGGCACAGATGTTTTCACAGGTGAGCTCTTCATAACCTTAATGAATCAATAATTCCAATTCTATTTAAACTCTTTTGGAAAAAGAAGAAAGACTCTAGGTTTTTTTTTGTGAAGTGGAGATTACATTGGTGCCAAAGTCTGCCACAGAGCAACAAATATGATACAAAGAAAGAAAACCACAGACCAATGTCTCTTGTTACTATCAAGGCAAAAGTCTTCAATAAAATATTAGAAAACAGACTCCTGGGTGACAGTAAAAGAATAATAATACAACAAGACCGAGTGAAGTTAATTTCAGGAAAGGAAGGATAGTTTAATATTAGAAAATCTATTAATATAGCTCACCATACTAATATATCAAAACAGCAAAACCATATACCCACACCCATGATTGCTGAAAATACTTGTTATAAAAGTAAAATCCATTATTGATTATGGAAAAACATCTCCTAAAATAGAACTAAATTTATACCACCTTAATAAAACATATTTATCTTACCTCAAAAGCCAGCTTATGTTTAATGGGCAAACAATAGAAGCATTCACATTAGCTGGGCATGGTGGCGTGTACCTCTCAGCTCCTTGGGAGGCTGAGGCGGGATGATTACTTGAGCCCAGGAGTTTGAGTCCAGCCTGGTTAACATAGTCAGACCTCACCTCTAAAAATAAGAATAAATAAAAATGTAAAAAGGGAAGCATTCCCATTAAATTGGGACAAGGATGCCACTATCACCACATTATTGAACATTGATCTTGAGGTACTAGCCAACTTTGCACATAAGAGAAAGAGATATGAGATATACAAATGGGAACGGAGGAGGTAAAATAACCTTATTTGCAAATAATATGACACTGTACCTTGAAAATTCAAGAAAATTAACTGCCAACGATAACAAATGAGAATTGAGCAGTGTAGCTAGTTATAAAAATCAATAGCCTTTACACATGTAAACAACAACAATTGGTGCTAAGATATAATGCAAGAAAAGACTGCATACCCAGAGAAGCTGATTCTAAAGTTATATGGAAAAACAGAAAAGCAAGAATAGCCTGGAAAAATCTTGAATCACAATAGTAATGAGAAGCATGAATGCTCTGATGAACACACATTGTAAAGTTAAAATTCTTACAGCACTCTGGTACTGGTGCGTGGATAGCTACATCAATGGAACAGAAGAGAATGTTTATTTCTTTTTGTGGATCACAATAAATATAGTTTGAAAACCACTTTCCTATGTGTGTCATATGTAAATTTTACATAAAAATACATGTACATATATACTTGTGTATACATAGAACAGCTTTAGAAGTATAATCAAGAAATTGTAACAGTTGTTGGGTGGCTAGGAGCTAGGGGTAGGAAGCAGTGTTATCTTTCACTATATTTTCTTGTATCACTTATGAATTTTGTACCAAAAGCAATTTGTTATTTTTTTCAACATAGGATATTAATAAGGTAAAAATTAAAGAGGATGGATATGGAATGATTTGCTCTGATCACTCCATGCAGGGGATCTGAACTATTTAAATGCCTGTGTTTGGAAGTTCCCAAGGCCTAAGCACCTTAAGATTTCAGAGATTCATACCAGAGTGGACTCATAGTCATTTGCTTTTCATCATTTTCCAAGACTTTCCCTCCACTGGCCTTTCATTTCTTTGGTTAGTCTCCAGCGTGGAGGCCAGTGGGTGGCTTGGATGTTGGGGCTTAACCACCTCCATCTCCATCAGCTACACTTAGGTGAAGCTGATGCTACTTTTCTGACAAAATCCGAGGAGCTTCCCAATAACCATGCAATCTACATAAAAGCAGTGCGTTTGCAAACACAGCTGTAGGAAAAGTCCCTTACAACAGCTACATGGAAATGTACTTAACATCACTACTCATCAGGGAGATGCAAATCAAAACTACAGTGAACTATCACCTCACATGTGCGAGAAGGGCTATTACCAAAAATACAAAAGAAAACAAGTGTTGGTTAGGATGTGCATGAAAAGGGAAACCTTGTATACTGTTGGTGGAAATACAGATTGGTGCAACCATTGTGGAAAACAATGAATGTTTCTCAAAATATTAAAAATAGAACTACCACATGAGCCAGCAGTCCTTTTCTGGGTATATATCCAAAGGAAATGAAATCACCTCATAACAATATCTGTGTGTGCATTATTCACAATAGCCAAGATACAGAAATATATCTGTCAACATCTGTTGACAGATGAATGGATAAAGAAATTGTGTTATATATATATATATGCAATGGAATATTATTCAGCCTTAAAAAGAAGGAGATCTTGCCATTTGTGATAACATGGATTCTCCCAAAGGGCATTATGCTATGTGGAATAAGCCAGACCCAGAAGGAAAAATATTGCATGATCTCACTTATATGTGAAGTTTAAAAAAAAATTTGAATACATAGAGTAGAAAGGTAGTTACTAGGGGTGGGAGGAGTTGGGGAAATGGGAAGATGGAGGTCAAATGATACAAAGTTTTTTATTTACATAGGATAAATAAGCCTAGAGAGCCAATGTACAGCATGAAGACTATAGTTAATGTTGTATTTCATAATGGAAATTTGCTAAAAGTGTAGATTTCAGGTACTTTGAACACACACACACACAGTAACTATGTGAGAGATGATGGATATATTAATTTGCTTGATGTGGTAGCCATTTCACTATGCATATTGTTAAAGTTATGGGAGCTCCCATACTAGGCCCCAACAGACCAAACCAAAATGGAGTCACTCATGCTAAGTGCCACATAATCAAACTGAAACTTTAATTGAGCAGGTAAATCTCCAAACAGACCAGTTATTTTTCTGAAAAAAGGAGGTTCACAGAACCAATTGGAAAGGGCTCAGTTAGCCTGAGGCAGCATAAGGAAGTACCCTCTGCTTTAACTTTTATAGGGAAAATAACCTGAAGTTAACCAATTTGCTTTTATTCTATTATTCTGATTTCATCTTCCCACCTTACAAAAACCAGCTCCTCTACCATGACCAGCAGAGCATTCATTCTATTTTATAGAATGAAATGCTGCCCAATTATAGAATTGCAAAGAAAAGTCAATTAAATCTTAAAACTAAATTTGTTATAATTTTATCTTTTGACAATATATATACCAAAACATCATATTGTCAACCTCAAGTATTGTCTTAGACCATTTTATGCTGCTATAATAGAATACCATGGACTGGGTAATTTTATAGAAAAGAAGCTTACTTGGCTCACAGTTTTGAGGCTGGGAAGTCCAGGAGCATGGTGCCTACATCTAGTGAGGGTCAGCCATACTGCAAGGGTGGACAGAAATGAGCACTAGAAACAGACAGCAAATGGGGGCTGAACTTATCCTCTTATCAGGAGCCCACTCCTGAGATAACAGCATTAATTCACCCATGACCTAATCGTGTCTTAGAGGACCCACCTCCCAATATCATTACACTTACAATTAACTTTCAACATGAGATTTGGAGGGGACATTCCAACTATAGTAAATATATATAAAGTTCAGTCCCTCAAGCTCCTCTTCTAGGTAGATGGCAACTGAAACATGGATGTGTTTGTATTGCCCTTTGCCAGAATTCCCACTGGCAAAGCTTTTCATGAGTAACAGGAGAAGTGGCTAAACAGAATAAATTCCAGTCTTGAAGTTCCTTTTTCATCTGGTCTCTTTTGGGAAAAGGCTATGAAAGCTAAGGGTGGCAGCCAAGTCTTGAAGGCCAGGGTCATCATCAGATGTTTGCTGAGAATCTACCAGAACACAGGTCTGTGTTAGGTCACAGTTGTGCTGGGAAGGAATGAGGGGTTCAAATATGAGGACTCTCCCTGGAAAATGCCCTGTCGCCAGTTCCTTGAGCTGGAAGTCTAATCTGGGGAGAACTCGGAGTGTCTCCAGGTTTCCAGAGCAAAAGGGCATCCTTAAGGGAGGCATGACTAAAAGTTGATATGGGGAATGTCCAAAAGACCCAAGCTCATGAGTGCTCGATTTGTAACTTCCTGCCTTTTTAAAAATTACAAAACATTTATTTTGTAGATCCTTTAAGTTCGTTATAACCACTAGAAAAAAAAAAAAAACCTCATTTCAACTTCATTTCTAAAATGGGTAAGGCACTGATTATAAATAGAAAACTTCCTAAAATGAAAGAAAAAGACAACTGGATTTTACCTTTAAATATATTTTGTTGATGTTTCATTTCAGGTTCTGGTAGCAAAAAAGGTGCACAGATAAGGAATCTGACATGGTTAATTTATTGTGCTCTGTATATAGCAGTAAGAATGCTTTTCCTGAAAATTTTTTTTGTTTAAGCCACTTTCTTGCTGAAATCTAAGTAGCTGCCTACATCATTCGATTTCCCGCAGCAAGTTATTCCAAGCTCTCGCTGCTGTTTCTGTTCCTCGCCTTCCTCTGAATCTTCCTATTCATCAGTGGGATTCCTGTTCCTTTCCTTTGCCAACTGGCCGTGTGGCTAAGAGTAAGTCGCTTGAATCTCACAGTCCCTTTGTCTGTAAAATGACGGGTTTGGAGTAAGCAAGGTCCTGCCCCCAAGTGGGGTGTGTCAGAGTCAGGGTGAAAGGGTCTCATGACATTTGAAAATAAAGCAACAGATAAGCTTGACACTGAGAGCGCCCTGTGTCAGGCTCTGTTTTCTCCATTCCTCAGGAACGAAAAGCTACTGATGAGCCAGCAGATTCAATGCTCATGTTGTTGCCACATGATCAAAGGAAGAAATATGTACCTTTCAAGATCTAAATACATTTTCTGTCAAAGTTACCATTGCATCCACCTTTTTTTCCTCTTGATTCTGAATTTATTTCAAAATTTCAAATAACATTAGAGGAAGGCATAAGCCTTTTGTGGCTATCCCAAAGCTGCAATTTTTTTTAAAGTAACTCAAGGATTTCTAAGGCACTTTTCAGCTCTGAAAATCATATGACCTATGAGCATGTGCCCTTCCTTGGCTCAGGAAGCCATTTAGAGCAAACTTACTTATCTGCTTTATCCAAGCTCTGCTCACTTCCCTCCACAGCCACCTCCTCCATCTGAAACACTCTTCTCTGACATTTCTAACAGAGCCCGAGCCTCCTAGCCTCCCTGCCTGAGATGAATTATTCCATCTGAACTGGACCACTTCATGCAGCCTGGGAGCCCCCTTATCTTTAAGGTAGGGGGCAAAATACAAATGACCGTAAGATGGTGATAGGAGTAGTAGTCATGGTAGTAAAAACAAAAATAACAATTTTTGTGATAATGTTAGTAGCTAACATTTGGTGAACTCCTTTTATGTGCTAGGCATGTCATGTTTATTGTCTTACTCTTCACAGTGAAGGTGGGTATTGTTAAGCCAGTTTCTCACAAGGGGAAACTGAGGCTTAAAGAGGGTTGTAAAACTTGCTCAGAGGAGTAAATAGTGGAGCCAGGACTTAAACGTAGGCCTTTCAACTCCCACAGCCATGCTTTTACTTTTAACCACTGTTCATGAATATTCATATTGCTTTTACCTGTGTCTGTCCCGCCTTCCTCACCAGAGTCTTGGAAAGCAGGTTGTGTCTTCTTTCATTCTTTTAGACCTTCTCAGAGGGCTGTAACAGTGAATGCTCAGAAAACATTTCTGTTTAACCTGCATGAAGTACAAGGCAGGCTGAATATGTGAAGAAATACATAAATTACCCTGAGGAAGAGCAAATCCTTTCAAATAACTGCTTCCTGGCATTACCTCTTAGGGGAAAAGAATTCTCAAGCAAGCTGTAACCAAGCTGGTTACCACAGTCAGAATGAATTCTCCCCAATCACAGGGTACATTCCACAGGCCTTTGGGGTGACGTCTAAGGTTTTGAAGATTTTGTTTGAGCTGTTCGTCTGTGTCATTTCTTGGCCATACTCCTGAGTGCTGCAGCTGGCTAACAGGGATTCTGAATGGGAGAGATTCAGGCAGCTCACTTGGAAGTTATGTGAAGGGCTAATAAAGATTTAGAGTGATTTTCAACAAGATAAGATCGGCATCCTAGTATTGAGTTATTTTGGCATATTAATTAATTCCAATTTGTCCTAATGGTCTTTGGCCTTCTGCTTAATGCCAATTGAGGCAACAGATTAATTCCCCTTAAATAGTGGCTTGTTATGTCTTGTTGCTTAATTCTTGGTTTTATGAAGAAAGAAACAAGGTGGATATTTATCAATCAAGCAAATTACTCTGCTGTGTCCTCTACAGCCCTTGGGGTCAGCATCCTACTCTAGCATCACCAACAGTTTTTATGCAGTCAAGTGATCGATGACTGCATCTCGATGAGGAGTCTGTGATGCTTCTGGAATGTTCATTTTAGATTGCCTAAGGATTACAGTGTCTAGAATAGCTCAGTTATTAAGCAATTTTGGGATTATATCATGCCAGAGGGAAATAACCAAGAGGAAAATTTTTAATAGTGTAAATTGCTCTAAGATATTAAAGATCACTGGCTACCCACCCCTTTCTTTGAATCGGGAGGCTACATCGCCCTTTGTTTCTTACTGTTTATCTGGGTCAGGAAGGAGCTGGGACATCCTATTCATTCTTCACCTCCCTTATCTCATTTAGAAAATTTCGACTATTTCTGCTTGTAGTTCTTTCCTTTCACCTTATACCATTTTTGGAAGAAAACTTTCTCCCTGTCCTCTTAGAATGAAAGGCCTGAAGGGAGGAAAGACCAAGATATCTGTGGGCCTTACTTGTGATCACGGCTCTCCCTTGCCTCAGGCATTGGCTCGCCACTCCATGCTTTTCCTTTTCTATTCTGTTCCTTCTCTGTTGTCCTGACTTCTATGACACAAGCTTCTTTAAAAAATGGAACAATAGCACCTGCCTTAAAAGGTTGATATGAGGATTCGTGGGAAGCACCTTGAGCAATGTCTAACTCATAGTGAGTGGCCCCTAGATATTAGTTATGATCATTTTCTTTCCTTTTGAGCTTCTGGTTTCTTGGCCTTTAATCTCTGTTCTTCCAATATATTCTACATAAGATGATCAGATTCATCTTCAAACAATGCTATTTTGATCTTAGCTGCTGAAAAAAAAAAAAAGAAAGAAAAAGAAAACCTTCAGTGTCTTCCCAAGGCTATGAAATAAAATTCAAATTTCTCATTATGATGATAGTCAAGGTCGTCTATTATCTCACCTTAACCTGTGGCTCTGACTGATGCCCCATTTTCTACTGCTTAGGACCCTTTGGGTTGTAGCCACCAGGTTGACAAACACCCTGCTTGCTGATTCTGATGAAAGTAGTCTAGAGGACATTTTGGGAAACATTGCTTTCTTGTTATCTAGCGTGCTTTTGTGTGCATTGCATATTTTTATGTATAAATCTTATTTCTCTAGATGCTAATTGCTTCAAGATAGAGCTTGATCCTCGTATCTGTGCAGTAAACAGTTAACATAGCAGCCCTGAGGCTGCTACCCGTAGAAAGTCCTGTCTGCAAGGTTAGCCCTTGGTTGGTGACTGGGAATGTAGCCCTTAGAATGCTCTCAATCAACAGGTAACTGACAAATATGGTTCACCATGCCTAGACTTTTGTGCAAACAACACAGCTTATGTTTGAGTGCCTGCTTCTCTTCCAGGAGTTTGGAATGTTTTTATGTGTTAGACAGAGAGAGCCTATGTGACCAGCCCCTACTAAAAACCTTGGGCACTGAGTCTCTAAAAAGCTTCCTTAGGCTGAAACATCCTATACAAGTTGCTGCATTTTCATTGCTGGGGGAAGTGTACTCCATGTGATCTCTCATTAATGGGGAGCACATGGAAGTCCGGGATCCTTCAGACTACCCTATGCCTGTACACTTACTGCATTGCTGGAATCAATCTTAGCTGTAATTACAGCGATGTGCTGAGTCCTGTGAGTCCTTCTAGTGAATGTCCAAATGTAGGGGGGTCTTGGGTACCCCTGACACAGTGTCTCTTTCAAAATAATTCTTAGAGTAGGTACTTAATACATATTTTATAACTGAGCATCATACTTCTTCTAAACATTGTGCATGCTTAAAAAATGTAAACACTTTAATTTCTTTGTACTCTTTTCTATTTATTTTGGCATCTTTAAGTTGTACCTCCATACTGTCAGGGCAGCATATGTAACATATGGTAGATTTGAGCTGTTCTTTGCCTACAAAGAATGGTTCTGGTTTTGCTTATTTTTCTTCTCTACATTTCAGGCAAAGTTTGATCTTGCCAGACCAGTCCTTTTGGGCTTTTGTGATGTGGAATAAAGGGGAAATGTGGAGGGATAGAAGGTATGTGGACTGGGCCTGGGAGAAGAGCTTTGGCGGGAGGGATTGAAGGAGAGAGGCTCATGACAGGGCTTGTGTGATATGACATGACCACATGAAAGGAAGGGGCTTTGCGAATTGTTGCTGCGGACTGAGATTCCCTTTCACAGTGTTTGAGAGATGCAAAAAGAGAATTTGTTATTTTGACATGACTTCTTGGTGGTTGAGTTGTTTTTCTTTGATAATGACCTGTATCTAAGAACAAGCTGTGGTTCACAGTTTAGGCCTCGAGGTTTTCATTGATTTGATTTGATGATAGGAACCCTACCATTTGTAGTTCTAGATTAGCATGTGCAAATCCTCAGTAAATTCTTGATGGTAATGACTGATTGTTTCATTTACAAGTATTTATCAAATGCTTGCTCTGTGCCAGGCATTGTGTATAAGGGAGGTAGAGAAGAGCAAAAAGAAGTCCCTTCCCACATCATAGAGGGAGGCTGACTAGCACACACACATTTTCAAGCTCAGGTGGTCAATACTAGTAGTAGAATATGGGAGCCCAGAGGGGAGCATCTCTCATGTCTCCTGGGACATTACTCCCTGCTAGGCTTACCCTGCATGTCATGGCCTTGCATTTCACTGACATTTATCTAGTGGTGCTGAGGAAACACTTGTAATTTATTTTTTCATTATCTAGTTATCAATTTCAGCTGCTGGTTTTTACCTTCCTTTAGCTGCTGCTTACTTGATTTCCTTAGCATTAATTAGCATCAATAATAGATTTTTGGCCAGGTGTGGTGGCTTGTGACTGTAATCCTAGTGCTTCGGGAGGTGTAGGTAGGAGGATCACTTGAGACCAGGAGTTCCAGACCAGCCTGAGCAACAGAGAGAGACCCCATTTCTACAGAAAATTAAAAAATTAGCCAGGTGTGGTGGCACACACCTATAGTCTCAGCTACTCAGGAGGCTGAGGCAGGAGGATCACTTGAGTTCAGGAGTTTGAGGTTGCAATCAGCTATCATGACACCCCTGCACTCTAGCCTGGGCAATAGAGTAAGACCCTATCTCCAAAAAGAAAAAAACCAAAACCAAAACCAAAAAAAATATATTTTTGAAAATATATTGGAACTTACTAATATAAAAGTGCCATCCATTAACAAAGAAGGCCACATAATGGTTAGAATCATAAATTCACAGACTGCCTATGAGTTTGCATTTTGTACCTATTAATATTTAGCTCACAGTGTAAGTGATCTGCTCAAGGTCACACACTTAGTTGGTGGTGGATCGCCATACTTTTTGCAATTCATATTATTTTGCATTTGCATGTAACTTGTTATTTTATTTGTACTCTGTGCCAATCTCTCTGTTACAGAATGTAAGTGTCTTGAATGTAGGCATTTTTATTTTTGTACCCCTAATGCCTAACATATTGCCTAGGGATGAAAAGATTTGTTGGATAAATGATTAGGTAGTGTATCAGGATTCTCCAGAGCAAGAAAATCAGTAAGAAATATATGGATATATAAGAGGAGATTTATTATGGGAATTGGCTCATACAATTACAGAGGCTAAGAAATCTCATAATATGTCATCTTCAAGCTAGAGAAGTATGAAAGCCAGTTGTGTAATTCAGTCTGAGTCCAAACCTGAGAACCAGGGGAGCTGAAGATGTAACTCTCAGTCTGATGTCAAAGGCCTGAGAAATTGGAGACCCCTGGTGTAAGTCCCATAATCCGAAGGACCAAGAACCAGGAGCTCCCAGATCTGAGACCAGGAAAAGATGGACGTCCCAGCTCAGGAAGAGAGTTTACCTTCCTTCACTTTTTTTTTTCTATCTGTACCCTCAATAGATTGAATGCTGCCTGCCTATATTGGTGAGGGCAGATCTTCTTTATTCAGTCTACTGATTCAAATGCTAATCTCTTCCAGAAACACCCTCACAGACACACCCAGAAATAATGTTTTACCAGCTATCTGGGCATCTCTTAGCTTGTTCAAGTTAACACATAAAATTAGTCATCACAGATGATAGTAATGAAACAGAAAAAACATGGGTTTCTGCTTGAGTCCTCATGAGATATTTTTCTCACTACACCAGATACAAAGAAATAAGAAACATATCCATTACTTATTTAGCACATATTATACTTGAGGCTCTCTGCTCGGCACTGTATTGAACAAAGATGATTAAGACAAAGTATCTGTCCTAAAGATACTGAGACCATAAGATAAATAACAAATGATTGTAGTGCAAGGTAGAATTTAAGTGCTCTAAAGAAGATACAAATGCATGACTAAAGCAAATCAGAGAATGGAGCTGTCACACATTGTGGGAGAAAGAGAGAAAGCTTCATGGAGAAGATGACTTTTGACCTAAACCTTTGAGGAGCATCTGAGTTCCAGAGATCAAAAATGAGGGCAGAGGAGATAAGGGTAGGGTGGGAAGAACAGAAAATAGGAATGTGAGTCATTTTTGGAGAACTGCAAGAAGTCTCTCTTAGCTGTGATGTGTGAAGGGAAATGTGTGTATGTGGAGTGGAATGAAGCAAAGTAAGGATGGAAAGTCAAGTTTCCAGGCAGCTTTGCCTGGTCAAGCCCAGGGCTTTGCACTTGGTTCATAAACCTTTATGGGTTTCAAATGTGAGAGTGACAACATCGGGTATTTGGCAGCAGGAAGTGGGCTGGTTTTGAGGGGCAGGAGAATGAGGCAGTGAGAAGAGTTGGGAGGGGACTACAGTAGTTCAGAAGCAAGGTAGGGAGCAAGTAAATCATGGGTGGCAGCAGAGATGAAAAGAAGGGCAGCATGACAGCTTTGGTGAATGACGCAGCATGGGAAATGCAAGATCCAGAAGGGCCAGAGATGGTGATGCCATTAGTAGTGTGCATGTAGTACTTATCACAAGCTATTTAAAATTCCTGCATAAACATTGATCTCCTCATTAGACTGCAAGCTCCTAGGAGAGCAAGCCCATGTCATCTTCATCTGCAAAACGAACATGGTAGCTGCTTGGTAAATGTTAGATAAGGAATTGGAAGTCAGGAGAGTTGGCTTGGTGATGGCAGCTGGGGTGTTCATGGGTGTTCATAGCATCTTTCTTTTTCGACATGCTGGAATTTGGGGATGTGGTCTACTTTTTTAGATGAAGTTTCTAGGTATAGATCTTCTAGATAAAGATAGGTACTTTATCTTTCTAGATAAAGAGTAGAGAGATGGTACACTTGGGCATAGAGAGCACTCAGTAGCTGTTCCCTTCAAGACAGTAGGTGAGATTGGAGAGAAAATGCAGCATGGCATCCATGAGGGGAAATTGGAATGTGGAGTGAAGCTGAGAAGGATGGTAAGGACTGAGGTGGACGTGTGGGCTGTGTTAGCCAGTGAAAGTTGAAGAGAAGGGGTGAGGGGCCAGGAAAATATCCTAAGTGGGAGACAGCAGAGCTTGGAGTTACATGTGCAGCCTCAGGAGTCAGACTGCTGGAGTTCAAAGCCTGGCTCCTCTACTGATCTGATATGTGACTGTACTTACTTCAGTGACTTAACTTTCTCTCTCTCACTTCAATTTCCTCTTCTGCAAAATGAGGTTAGTAACAATACCTGCATGAACACATGCACAGCACTCAGAACGGAACCCGGAATTAGTAAGCACCTCATAAGCATTAATTCCTCTTCTTCTTACTGTAACCCACTAGGACCACTTTGTGTATGTTATCCTATTTAATCCTTGATAACTGTGTAGGTAGGTATTTTTATCTTCATTCCACAAATGAGGAAACCAGAACACAGAGAGTTTTCATAATTGCCCCAGATTCATAGCCACTCCTGATAGAGCTCACCTAAGAGTCTGCCCCGTCCATCTGGTCCCCGGGCTTGAGCACTTCCTCCTGCCACACTCAGCCTAAGCTGGGTAGAGACGGCGAGACCACTGGCTGAGCAGTTTAGACGTGCTCAGTAGGCAGTGGAGAGCTGTGGCAGACGCTGGAGCAGGGGGACAATGTGAGGAAGCAGCAGGCTGGAAGGACTCACCTGGCAGTCTTGTAAGAGAGCAGGTAGAAAGAGCAGGGTGCCGAGGACGCAGACCAGAGATGGCCGAGGAGGTGGTGAGGCGGGGTGCGCCGCAGTGGAACTGAGACGGGAGAATTAGAGGAATTCGTGATGGATGCAAATAAGGTGGAAATGATGGCAGATGACAGAAAATGACTAAAGGATGTGTATGGGGGTCGAAGCTCGGAGTTTCAACTTGAAAGTTTCAAACACGGGACTCTAAGAAAATATTGATGCTATAAACGGTAACGAGGAAGTTGAGAGGGGAGCCACTGTAGTATCTGCTTCCTTCAAGGAAAGCACATTGAGAGGAACTAGCTCAGAGACTAGTGTCAGCATCAAAGTGGGCCACTTCATTATTTGTAGTGGCAGTTAGTTCTGATGAGGACACCTTGGTAGCCTTTACTTCACCACTGGTCTGACTGCCAATTCTCCTGTAAGGAAGGAAGGAAGGTGGTGGATCTTTCCTTTCTTCCCTGGAGTAGGATGTTTTCTGTATACAATTAGCATGTGACCTCCTTGAAAAAACAGAAAAGGAGGTTGACACCTTACTCTAATTCTCATTCATAACGGAGTGCAGTGATTTGCATTTGGGGAGTTAGAAAAATCAGTTCTGTTGACTTCCTGTTTTCTATTTCGGGCCTCTGAGCAGAACTTCCCATTCTAGTGGGACCAGGAAGAACACACAAAGCTGAAATTTTCTCCTGGAATTGATTTGCCATGGGGATAAAGTAAGTTCATGGTCTGAGCTGTTTCTCTCCCTTTACTGCTGAAATTTGCTCTTGTTTTTATACTTCAGGGAATGAAATGAGGAAAGTGTTTTGGTCTTTTCCTGCAGGTCAAAGTCCCAAGCTTTAGTGCAGGAGTCCAAAACATGCTGCTCAGACTGAGATTTGGGCCACATTTGGAAATTACAGTGGCTTCTCCCTTTGACAGTTCCTAAGAATACTATATTTGGGTTATCTTCTTTAGGTTTCCTATCTGAACATTTTATTTTACCTGCTAGTGTGAAAGGGTGAGGGAGGGCAGATCTTTTCAGTTTTTCTTCCCTTTCATGTGCCTCTCCTTTCTCCCTCTTTGTCTGTTCATAGTGTAAAAGTATGTTCACTTTCATTGTCTCATTTGCTTCCTGCATAGCATGCTGTGAGGTGAATATTATAATTCCCATTTTACAGAAGGTGAAACTGAGGTTTCAGTGAAATTTAGTGACTGGGCTGAGGTCACTCGGTTAATAACCATGCTGAGAATCAATTCCTAGTCTTCCATATTTAGGTCTCTTGTGATTTCTTTTTCCCAGTATTGTACTGCTTTCTGGTGGAGGTTGTAGTGTTTAGGGTGCTGACAGAAAGGAGAGCGGCTGGGAGGCCTGAACAGATCTCATCTGCAACTGAATTGTGTACCCCGATTAATAAAATAGAAAACGTTAACTAAATATATTGGCATGCAATTCTTCAAGCATATAGGACTTTGGGTCCCTTTTTGTGTCACAGACTTTAGAGTGATATGATTTGAGGGAGTCATTCACTGCACGCAAGGGGGATAACTAAAAGGTGAACGATAATTGGTGTTTCACACCTTGTATGCAGAAGATGTGAGTTTCTCTGTCGCAGGTTGAGCTGAGGATGGTAGCAAAGAGACAATGTCATTTCTCTGCTTCCCAAATCTTGGCGATGCAAATGGGGAAGGGGGAATCTGTTGTGATGTGTGGTATCGATGACGAGTGTCTGGACCTTGATATCTAATCAGTCCCAGAGTAGGAAAAAGGGATCCGAATTGGTGGCTGCTTAGAAGATGCTGGCAATGGAGCTTTGCTTCCTAGGAATGAGTGCAGATCAGGACGGGGAGCGAGGGAGGCCCGTGGAGACCTTGGCTGCCCGTCTTGCCTGGCACGGCTGTGGAATGACCCTGCTCTGCCAGCGCCCTGGGAGGGCCCCTTTGATTTTGGAGGAGTCCACAGGACTATGCACATAACCAGGTTGTCCTGATAGTAAACTCTAAGGGGCCTTCTGTGCCAGGGCCCCAGGCCAGTAGATGTTTTCCTGACATGGTCTGTGAGCAGTACCCAACCCAGGCGGTGCCTTCTCTTCCTGAACCAAGCCCCTCCCTGCTCAGCCACAAAGCAGAAGCGGCTGGCGGATGGTGATCTGGGCACTGGTCTGGAGCCACAGCCCATGGGCTGCTACCTGCATTGCTGTCAGATGCTGACCTTTCTTGTTTTCTGAACTAACAAGATGACAGAGAGTGAATGAGGGGGAAATCAAATATTATGACAAGGAGGGGCTGACAGCCATGGGCATGGCCAGCAGAAGTCTCCCACTGCAGTGAGGAGCTGAGAGAGGAGGATTTTGGGAAAGAATCTCAGAAGTCTCACTCCTAAGGCAAAGGATTAAACAAAGACAAATCAGACTCGGGCATGAATATGGTCCAGGTCTGGGTTAAGTGGTCCATGGCAGTAAGCACTGTGGTGGTGATGGGTGGGTTGGGACATAGAGGGAGAGGACAAAGGAGGTGAGAGAGAATACAGTCCTGCAATTGACCGGAGGCCATCTGGCCGCATGGCACGATCCTCCAGTTAGGGCATCTGTCTCTGTATATTGCTCTAACACAGCTATGCAATGTGTTCTTAAAAAGCTTGTGAAGAAACGTTTGTAAATTGAATTATATTTTGAAGACATGAGGAAGGGATCTTACAACTTAAAAGTACCTCATGGGAATTACTTTAAAAAAAAAATCATTTTAGGAAGTAGACACGCTCTCCATGATTGGTTTTGAATCTCTGGATTTTAATGTATTTGGTCAAAGTAAGATTCAGTCTTTCATCCTGTCACTGGGAGTGGATTTTTTTTTTCCTCTTACGTATATGGGTTGCAAAGTTCTTAACTAAGGATAGTAATGAATTATTTCCCAGCTATTTTTACTTTTGACGTACTAAAAGTTGGGGAAAACTGTTTCATATAACAGATTTTAAACAAAATGAGAAAGTTATTTTCTTTATGGTACTGTGCTGTGCTTTTTCAAGGAAAGGCCTCTTCCAACAGCACTTGTGGAGACAGTTACCAAAGGAAAATCCCACCAACAGAGACACTCAGCCTTTAAGTCTGGCTTTGGAAAATGAACATTATTCTTTTTTCTAAACAGGACGCTGTGAGCCCGGTCATGTACACTATGAAAATAATTGGTGTGTGTTAGTACGCCTTGTGCCAGATTTCATGCTTGTTGAAAGGTGATTGGATTCAAACCAGGACATTTAAAGGTCAACTGGTTGTTCTTAAACTCTGCAGAATTTTAACTCTTTCATTATCATGGATTTAAACCAAATGGCCATTTTAGGAAAGGGGACAGACTGCATACTGCGTTTTAACTTCCTGACCTTTTTATTCTTTAGTTTTTTGTAAAGTTCTCAGGGATTTCCTGTGGATGAAAAGGGTCAGAGGAATGAGTTCTCAGCTGGCATTTGGAAATGGGTGGGAGTGGAGACTGAGTTCTTTTTAAACCACTGAATTTAGGTCAGGGCTCTAACGTGACTGTGCACATCACATAAGCAGTGTCTAAATGTCAGGCTGAAAGTTCTCTCTTTTAAATAAGCACTTAAAATTTGTTAGTAATGGCTAGGCTTCTGTCTCTTTCTTCCTTGTCTTCCCACCTTTCAGCAACTTTTTAATTTCCTTGAACATCGCGGTGGAGAAAACACCATCTAATGATCAATATTTGACCCAGCTGTTTGATGTTAGCTCTGTTTCTGGAGCAGGTATTTCACTAGGCTTTGGGATTTTGATGACATTTTTTCCCCCAGTGATTTTGGGTTAAATGGTTTATTTTGCTGATCTACCAGCTTTTTTATGGGATTTCCAAAAATAAGGTTCGGGGATCCAACCTGTCTCAAGTAAGTAGGGTGGATTTTAGTCACCTGGTGATAAAGTTTCTTGGGTTCTGGATTAGTGTCCTGATGAGGCCCAGAAACTTTTCAACATTTCATTATGAGGGCTAGTTTGGAAGCTACGAAGGCAGTATCTTTCTTGAGGAAAAATCTTTCTGAGATTAACATTGGCCATTTCTAAAAATGCCACCCAAAAGTTGACAGGTAAAGGCAGTGAGAATTCATCTTGAGTGTGTGTGAACTCTTGTAGTTCTAACTAAAGGCAAATTAAAAATTTATTGAGTCCCATTTTGTCAAGCTGATGATTCAATATTCTCTTCTTTCTTGGTTACTTTGTAGTCTGCTCTTAGTTCTTTTCTTTTTATATTCTTCACTATTTTTAGCTGTGAGAACGTGTGCTACTTGCTTAAAAATTCTGTGCCTTATTTATTCCATCTGCAAAATGGGGATAACATTACTTACCTTGGTGCTACTGTGAAAATTAAATGAGCTAATCCATATATAATGCTTGAAACAATGCCTGGCACAAAATAGATGCTCAATAAATACTCTCATTATTATTACCATAATTTTCTAATCTTTTATATTGTTATGCCACTTGGAGATATTTGACCCACAGGGTTTCTTCTGGGTGGGGTAGTTCAGGTTAAAGGTGTTCTCACCTCTTAGTACCTCCATCTCTTTTGCCTAAATTCCAGCTGAGGCTGGCTGGGAGACATCACACAGGAGGTGGTGAACCTGACCCAGAGAGATGGGAGAGCAAATTGCCATTGTTGTTCTTGATGGTAGACAAGGAGAGCCACACATGGATCAGGGTTGGCTGAGTGACTGTTCAGCCACTGATGGGAGAGTCTCGAAGACCAGAGCAGGTTAAATACAAAAGGAGTACAGCTCAGGGGTGGGTTACAGAAAGGGATCAGCAGGTGGGAGCTAGGAGGCAGCCCGGATAGAGGACAGCTCCCCAGACAGCTGTCTTTCATCTTTGCTCACTGCCTTTGTAGCATTTCTGCTTCCTTGTTAAAGGGAGTGCATGTTTCCTCTAATACCCTCCCCAACCTAAAGTCCAGTTGTTCTCTTTCAAAGACATTGAGTTCTGGTTACCTTCATTTCATTGTTGTTCTCATATTCTTCTCTGATTAATTCACTCATAACCTATAGTTCTTTCTTAAATTGATACATTAATTATGAATCTTTCATCATTAACTTTTGTTCAATTCTATCCCATCACAAACTTCATAGTCACAAAACTAAGGTTTACATCTGAGCTAAAGCAAACATGGTATAGCTACAAAATACCTGTTAATGGTAAGTACCAGGTATTATAACATGCTATGACATTGAGAGTTCTGTTGGTACTTTCCAGAACATAGTTTTTCAAATATTTTTGACTGTAATCAACAATAAGAAACAGATTTCACATCACATCTATATGCATATACATATATTTGTGTGTGTATATGTGTGGATAGCTTAAGCACAAGTGTCATCAAATAATGTTTAACCTTACTTCACATGATGCACTTTCATAATTTCTATTCTTTTTTATTGAAAATAAGGCTGATTGTAACCCACTAAACACATAATCTGCAGTTTGAAAAACCTTGATCTAGAGGACCTTCCAATGGTTGTCTCTTGAGCTTTTTATACACTGTCCACATAATACACATATGATACATGATACTTGTGGCCATCTCAGTTGCATTCTGAGGGACTGCCTTCTCTTTTCAGCCTGAATTAGATAAAATAGAAAAGGAAAGAAAACTCAGAGCAAGAACTGGCACATTACCTGCCAAACACATAATCTCTCCTTCCCTGTATGCACTTTCCTAATAATTGTTATCAATTCTCCAAAAGTAACCATTCTATTGATTTCTAACACCATAGATTAGAAATTTAGAAACCATTTTTGAAAGAAATGAAAGATCTAAATAAATGAAGGACTATACCATCCATGGATGGGAAGACTATATATCTTAATAACATCAGTTCTCCCATAGAGGCAATGCTATTTCAGCCAAATGTCAACAAGTTTCATTTTTTTATGGAGATTCACAATCTTATTCTAAAATTTATATGAAAATACAGTTAGCCAAGAATAGCCAATAGACCCCTAAAGAAAAAGAACAAGGAGGAAGGACTTAAACTATCTGATGTCATTACTTATTATAAAGCATATTGATTAAGTGTGGTACTGACCCAAAGATAGAAAAATAGTTCATTATTGTGGTCTTATACATCTTTCATTAGATGTATTTCTATGTATTTGATATTTTTGATGCTGTTGAAATATTTTGTAAATTTCACTTTCTGTTGCAAGTATCAGAAATACAATTGACTTTTCTCCCTAGCAAACTTGGTGAATTCCCCGGTTAATTTAAAGCCTTTATCTATAGATTCTTTTGAATAACAAAATCATATTTTCTAAGAATATTTATATTTTCCCTTATTTTCCAGTCCTATGCCTTTTATTGTTCCCCATCCCCCACTTATTTCTTTGACTAAGATTTCCAGTGTTGAATAGAAATATTGATGGCAAGAATCTTTCTCATTTCTGATTTCAGAAGAAAAGTTCTTAACATTTCAGTATCAAAAATGACTTTTTGTGGTGTTAAAATTTGTTTATAAATACCTTTATTATGTTAAGAAAGTTCTCTTCTGTTTCTAGTTTGCTAAGAGTTTTCTTATCATAAATAGATGTAAAATTTCATTAAATGGTATTTTTGAATCTGTAAAGATAATAGAGATATCTCCTTCATTTTATTAACTTGGTTAACTACATTAAATTGCTATTTTGAATGTTAAATGAACCTTGCATTCCTGGAATAAACTGGACTTAGCTACAATGTGTTATATTACTGGATTTAGCTTGTTAATATTTTATTTAAGATTTTGCATTTGTCACATGAGAGAGTTCTGGTTTGACTTTTCTTTTAATAACTTTGTCATGTTTTGGTATAAAGGATACGTTGGCCTCATAAGTTTAATACATCTGAAGGATCTTCAGTAACGTACCTCTTTCATTTCAGATATTAGATATTTGTGTTTTTTATTTCCTTATTTCCTTCTTGATTAGTCTCACTAGGGGTTTATCAATTTTATTAGTCTTTTCAAACAACCATCTGTTGCCTTTGTTGATATTCTCTATTGTATGTTTTTAAATTTTCACTCATTTCTATTATTTTATTATTTCATTCCTTCTATTTTCTTTGGATTTAACTTGCTATTCTTATGTAATGTTTTGAGATAGAGCCTGAGATAATTGATTTTTAGGCTTTATTTTTATCTAATATATGCATTTAAGACTATAAATATCTCTCAAAGATCAGATTTGGCTATATTGTACAAATTTTCTACTGTAGGGTTTTCATTTGTATTCAATTCAAAATGTTTTCTAGTTTCTATTATGATTTCTTCTTTGACTCCTATGGTCTTCATAAATTTATTACTAAATTTCTAAATATATGGGGATTTTCCAGTTATCTTTTTGTTATCAGTTTCTAGCTTAATTCCACTGTGATCACTTTAAAAGATGATGTATTCCTGCCATTGCTGGGGCTGTGCTCTGTATATGTTAATCAAAGTTTTAAAATCATGTTTACATTTTCTCTATAATAGCTGATTATTTTTCTGATTATTAATCTGTTACAAAGAAGACGTGTTAAAATGTCTTATTATGATTTGTGGATTTATCATTTTTTCAAATTCTGTCAACTTTTGCTTTAAATATTTTGAGTCTATGTTATCAAGAACACATACTTTTAAAATTATCTTATCTTGCTAGTAAATTCAGCCATGTATTTCCTTTTTATATCCCTCTTTATCTATATTTATGTTTTTGTCTTAAAATCTACTTTGTATGCTATGAACATGGCTACCTCAGCTTTATTTCAGGCTAGTGCTTGCATACGGACATTTTTTCCATCCTTTCACCTTCAGTCAAAATTTTTATATCCTTATATTTAAGGAATTTTTTGTAAGAAGCATATAGCTTTTAAAATCTAGGCTAGCAAATTTTGTCTTTTGATTGAACTATCTAATGTTTATAATTTATGTAATTGTTGATATATTTGGGTTCAAATCTATCATCTTTTTCGCTTTCCATTAATCTCATTTTTTCTGTTTTCCCTTTTTATCCTTTTTTCTTTCTTTGATTGAGGTTTTAAAAAAAGTATTATTATCCACTTTTCCTGCTGTATTGGCTTCCACCACTCCCAACTTAAACATTTGTTGATATATTTTAATTTCATATCAATAATTAAACCCCTCAGGACAATATTATTGAATATACTTAATATTTAGATATATCCACAGAGTTAGCCCCCTTTTTGACTCTTCATTTTTTTCACTGTCTCAGTCTTCCAGCTGTGATCGTTTTCCCTCTGCCTGAAGAAGACCTGTAGTACTTCTTTTAGGATGTGACTGCTATCGAGGAGTCTCTCAGTGTTTGTTTTAATGAAAGTGTCTTTATTTTGCCTTTGTGTCTGAAATACATTTTCACCAGGTATAGAATTCTAGGTTGGTCATTTTTTTCTTTTGATATTTGAAGATGTTCCATTGTTTTCTGCTTTCGTTGCCATCCTATGTCTTCTAAATCTTACTTGGATAGGTAGAAATATTTAATTTCACTCAAAGGATGAATAAAAATGCATCCAAAACCTCATCATTTTTTATAGCATTTAAAGTTTACACATATTAGTATAAAATATTTTTTCTCTGCACAGTGAGCGCAAATGATCAAAGGAATCAAATATTTGATTACTCAACATAGAGACCTTTGCTTAATATATAGACTAATGATCAGTCCAGGTTTATTGAAACATATTCTAGGAAGTATTTTTCTAACTCATGAAAAGAGAGGGAGCATAAAATGTATATAAATCTAGGTTAAAACAAATATGTAGAAGTATGTAAAAATAATGCAAAAAAACCCACATATGCATATATCTTGCTCAAACTTGACTTCCACAGACTCAGAGTAGTTCATTCTCTAAGAATCTCATGTGATTCCATATCTTTTTCATATGAAGTCAGTCCAAAAGATTTTGCCTTGTATTAGTTTTCTAGATAATTTACCCTTTTTGTTTGTTTGACAGGGTCTCACCCTGTCACCCAGGCTGGAGTGCAGTGATGTGATCATAGCAGCTTCTTACTCTAGGGCTCAAGTGATCCTCCTGTCTCAGCCTCCCGAGTAGCTGGGACTATAGACATGTGCCACCATGCCTGGCTAATTTTTTTTTTTTATCTTTTGTAGAGGTGGGGTTGATCTCAAATTCCTGGCCTGAAGGGGTCTTCCCACTTCAACCTCCCAAAAGTGCTGTGCTGGGATTACAGGCATGAGCCACTGTGCCTGGCTACACTTTTATATATATATATATATTTGTTGCTTAGCTGTGTTTCATTGAATATTACCATCTTTGGATATCAGTAGTCAGAAAAATAACTAAATGTGAAATCTGATTACTGAGCATATTTGGTTTATAATTGTGTATTTGACTTATGACTGATTTTTTTTTCACCTAAAAAGTATTTTGGCTGCAATATTAACTTCTTTTAGCACTAATATAAAGTTTGAAATGTGAACTGAGTGCTTTTACTTTTAAAATATTTTTCCTATACTTAAAATGCACTACAGTATAGTGTAGCTGTTAAGAATATGGGTTTTAGATTAAGATAAATCTGAGCTCAAGTAGCTCTGTTACTTGCTAGTTGTGTATCCATGGAAAAAGAACTCCAACTTTTTAAGCCTTAGTTTCCTAATCTGTAAAACACAGTCCATAATTTCTACCTGACAATGATATTTTAAGAATAAATGAAATGGAAAATATGTAGGTATCATGTCCATATATTGGCAGCCATTATTGTTATTATTAATTTCTGTAGTATGGTATTGACTGCTAAATTTGTTCACAGAATAATATATTGTGTTGGCAGATAATATTCTGGTAGAATTGTCCTTTATAAAATAAATAATTGAAAATAACTTACCACCTTATTTTTTAGAGTTCATAAAGATGGGTATATTTGGTGACCATGCAAGCCAACAGCATATAATATATTCTGTATTCTTAATTTAATAAGCATTTATTGAGTTTATAACAACAAGCCCAGCACTTTTTTTTTTTTTGAGACAGAGTCTCACTCTGTTGCCCAGGCTAGAGTGCCGTGGCTTCAGCCTAGCTCACTGCAACCTCCAACTCCTGGGCTCAAGCAATCCTCCTGCCTCAGCCTCCCGAGTAGCTGGGACTACAGGCATGTGCCACCATGCCCAGCTAATTTTTTTAAATATATATATCTATGTATTTTTAGTTGTCCAGCTAATTTCTTTCTATTTTTTTTTTTAGCAGAGACGGGGTCTCGCTCTTGCTCAGCCTGATCTGGAACTCCTGAGCTCAAACAATCAGCCCGCCTCGGCCTCCCATAGTGCTAGGATTACAGGCATGAGCCACCGCGCCCGGCCAAGCCCAGCACTTTTTAAAACGCCATGGTAGGGAGAGTTTCAAGCATGTGAAAGGCTACTCCCAAGTCACTTGATTCTGCTTCCACGATGGGTGTCTGTCTCTTTCCATCCCTGCTGTGAGTGCTGTGTTGCAGTCCAGCATCGCTTGCCTGGGCTTTTGCAGTGGCTGTCTTACCACTTGCTTCCCATTTTGTGTCTCTAACTCATCCTTTATACTTTTGCCAGAAACTATCTTTCTAAAACAAAATCACACTGTAATCACTCACACGTTCATAGACAGCCCGTTGCCTGTGATACGCGTTCAACCTCCCTCGGACAGCGAGGCTCTCCACGACCCTGCCCCGCCAGCCGAGTCACTTCCTGCTTCCTTTCCCGCACCCTATGCCCCGGCCCTAAGGACTAACTGCGAGTCTCCCTCAGGACCATGTCTTTTTAAGCTGTTCTTTTAGCAAGAAATGTCTTCCTAGCCATTTCTCACCTCTCAAAATCTTACTTAAGGTACAAGATAAATACCATCTTACCTATAAAGTATCCCCAGACCTAGAGGATGAGTTTAAAGTTAGGCTACAGGGAGGAGTGGGGGTTGTAGCATCCCCAGATGGGGAGACAAGGTGTAGAAAGAAACCTTGAAGTGGAAGCCAAGAACAGAAAACTTGCAGGATGCTGTCTCTGCTGGCCGCCTCCCCTGTGCTTCAGTAGGAAGTGCTCTTTCCTTTCTGCCTTCTCCTCCTCTGACTGGCTGCTGAGAATTCCTGCACCTGGGAGGCCAGGGGACATCTCATTGTTCTTCTAGCAGCTGCAGCTTAGGGTTTTCTTACTTGCTTCTTCTTTGACTCCTTGGGCTCCTGCAGAGCCGTTTACTGCCTAGACCTTCCCTATACTTTTTCCACCCCTTAGTCCAAGACCTGGCCGCTCCTTCTTATTTTTCCTCAGAACTGGCTCATGGTAGGATCTGTTGTGCTTAAATTGGCTGTGACAAAGTTTCTCTGCTTCCCATCTGCACCTATGGATTGGGTCCCCAGCCTTTGTGCTGGCCCCATTGGCACCAACTCTGGCCCTGTTCATTCCCTTCCATTGTCTTCCACACCCAAAGGTCCAGGGAAGCTCATCAGGCCAAGTATACATCATGCATGTTCATAAATCAAACCTCATTTTAAAAGAAGTATCTCCAAAGAATGTGGCCCTCTAAGAGACTGAGGAATGAAAAAAGGGTAGGGGTGGTGAGGAAGTGGAGCAGCACAGAGTGTGGAAGGGAGGCTATAGGAAAGGTCAGGCACATTTGGAAGGGAAAAAGGCAAAAGCCTTGGGCAAACAGGCCAGAAGTGTAGCCAAGAAGAAACGGTAAAGTCAGAGGTGGGTTAAAGGAAGGAATGATGAAATGAAAAAAAAAATGCAGAGGCTGTGAAGTGGTTTAAACCTAGGGGGATAGAAAAAGAGAGAGAAAGAGAGAGAATGAAAGAGAATTTCCAGGAGACTTAGCATTTGAAGGGGGAACTCAGGTGCCAAAAATGACATAATAATAGTTGAAAGGAGAGAAAAATCAATGTATGGTCAATCCTCATTATTCACAGATTATATATTTTAGATTCACCTAGTTGCTAAAATTTATTTGTAATCTAAAAAGCAATATTTGCTGTGCATTTGCAGTCATTTGCAGACTAGCATAAAGCAGTGAAAAGTTTGAGTTGCCCAACACGTTTGTTCCCAGCTGAGGTGGAACAAGGCAATTCTTAGCCGTCTCATTTCAGGTCGTGTACTGTAAGCAAATGTCCTTTTCATGATATATTATTGCTGTGATTTTGAATTTTCATACTTTTTGCTGGTGATTTGCCACTTGAAATGGCCTCCAAGCATAATGCTGAAGTGTTGTCTAATGTTCCTGTGTGCAAGAAGGCCGTCACATACCCTTTGGAAGAAATAGGTATGCTAGATAAACTTCATTCAGGCCTGAGTTACAGAGCTGTTGGCAATGTGTTTAGTCTAAATGAATTAACAATATATATTAAATAATGTGTCTTTCAACAGAAACACACATAAAGCAAGGTTTGATGAAAATGTGACCGGAGGCTCTCAGAAAACTAACCTTGTATTTCCACTAGGAGCAATGGTTCAGTATTCGCCAATTCAATGGTCTCAGTGACTTTAGAGAATATAACTTCCACAAATAACAAGACTCAACTGTGAACACATTTTATTTAAGCTGAAAATATGGTTTATGTATTTGCATGTTTAGACATTTTATAGAATTATAGTCAACCCAAGCAAAATGGAACTCCTTTTATTTGACTTTGGAAGACACTCTATTCTCTTTTGTTTAGAACAAAACTTTAAACAAAATTTTATTCTGTTTTGGTTCATTTTAGCAGACATTTACAGATGCATATGCTGAGTAGGTTAGGCACAGTTGAGTTAGGCACAGTTTGTGCCCCCAGGGAATTCCCAGTTGATCATGGAAGACAGGAGATGTGTGCAATCAGCAGTATTAGCATTAATTTGTATTAGACAGAGTTGAAGAAGGTCCCAGCTGCTCCTGAACATCAAGGAACCCAGCCTGAGCACAGAAAATAACCACAGACTGTCCCCAGAGCAGATACCTAGAATGTGCTGGTGAAGGCTGACTTTATCTTAGAGCTCCAGGGGGTTACAGATGGAAGAGCTCCTAGAGGTCCAGCATGTGACAAAGACTGGGGTGTGTTTAGACATAGAGCTGGAACTCAAAACCAAGCCTCATGGCTGAAGCTGAATCCTTTCTCACTAAACCATACATGCTCTATGTGCCCTAGTTACTGGGGTCCTGGCTTCCAGATGAGCTCATGTTCCAGAAATTCCACTTAGGTCAGATGTTTAGAAGTCATCTGAGGTTGTTCCAGGATGAGCTCCAAGGGGTCTATTTTACTGTATACGAGCATTTTTATAGAAGGAAGCTCATAAACTTCTTGATTCTCAAAGGATTTTATGACTTTAAGAAGTATAAGAACTTCTGTGCATATTCAGAAGTTGACTTTGTACTACAAACAGTAAATTAGATTTGAGTTAATGGTGTCTTTGATATTGTATTTTGCGCCCCCCCCCAATTCAGCAGAAGTTTGTTTTTGTTTTTGTTTTTTTAAAGAAAATGCTTATTGTTGTCTAGGGTGTGGTGAAACAAAACTTCCTGTAAGGACAGTGGCAGTATAAGTTGGTACAGAATTTCCAAAAAGACACTGTGCACTTTTTGAACCATGTACCAAATTTGTACTTCAATAATATATTCTAAGGAAGTAATTAGAAAGTAATTAGAAAAAGGAGGTAATTAGAAATTATTTATGAAGATATTCATAGAACTTTTGTTCATAATATAAAAACTAGAAATCAAAGTGTCTAAAAATTATAATTTTAAAAGATCATTTAATATCATAAAAATGGTCTATGACAAGACATGATGTGAAAAGAAATCACTGAGTATATAGTGTAGTCACACTTTGTTTATGTGGGACCAGGAGAACATATGTTAACAGAGATTATCTTTTGGTAATGGGACTATAGGTGCTTTTTTTCCTTCTTTATCTTTTTTTGTACTTTTAAAATTATTTAAATGACTACATATTTTTAAAATCAGAAAAAAATTTAACCACATTTTGTCCCACTTGTACTATAATTTACCTAAGGTAAGTCCTGTCCTTATTTCTTAGTTCCTACATTTTAACATGTCCCATCACTCATTTTGGCTGAAAATTAAAATGGAATGTCAGCTATTTCACGTTTATTCAATTACAAGCCCCTTCTTTCCCCACCCAGGTATCCTCAAACTACAGCCCGCGGGCCACATGCGGGTGTTTTTGCCCGTTTTTTACTTCAAAATAAGATATGTGCAGTGTGCATAGGAATTTGTTCATAGTTTTTTTTAAACTATAGTCCGGCCCTCCAACTGTCTAAAGGACAGTGAACTGGCCCCCTGTTTAAAAAGTTTGAGGACCCCTGGGCCTTAAACCTTTGTATTTGTATTTGCAACTTTGGTCTCAATGCCTTTCTTTGTGCTTTTTGTTATTTCTCCGATCTTTTTTAAAAAATTTAAATTCTGCCTTCTTTTCTTTGGCAGCATTAGCCATTTTCTTCCCTGCTGGGGTTATGATTCATACCATTCAGTTTTTCAAATATTCACCCCTTTTCCCCTTGTTTCTTTATCCTGGTTTTTATAATAATTTTGTAAGGTAGAGGAAGCATTCATGGAATAGTTTCTTCCAAACCTTAGAGCCTTGGTAATACATTTGTATTAATTAAAAAATTTTTATTCCCTTTGAGATTTCCCAAAGTATTGTCCCATTATATCACGAACATGTGTGTATATGTGTGTACATAGGTATACATGAGAATCAGTGTATTCACATGTGTACATTCATGTTTATGCTCATTTGTGTGCACACATGTGCAAGTGTGTGCATGTGTGTATGAATACATATTCTGGTTCCTCCAGGTCAGGAACTGTGTCATTTCCTATACACTGTGCAGCAGCAGGCACTCCAGTAACACTGACTGTGTGTTTGCCTGTCTCTTTTTAGCTACCTTTCAGAGCTTGTCATCTGGGCCTCAGACTGTCTGCACAGGAGGGGAGTGCTCTAATCCACTGTGATACCAACAGGCTTGCGTCTGTACTTTGACAACTTAGATGAAGATGATACAAATTGGGTTGGCTATGTGGTCTCTCTAGCTTCTTCCTTTCTGGGCTGGAGACAGGCAGGATGACATTTCATCTCTCCAAAGGCCTGTAAATTAACAGAGAGATACATGTAATAGATAAGACAGTGGAACTCAATTTTTGTAAGTGTAAATGTAGCTTGAGTTAAAATGGTACCTTGAGGAAGCAGGTAAGGACCAAATCAGGAGACCCTCTAACTGGGTGAAAAATCAAGGCTAGGATTTATAGGATGAACATTTTTACATGTACATTGGAATTCAAAATATGTATTTGTAATTGAAGTACTATGCTTATTTTATTTCAATAAACCTAAGGTCTGGCGTTGAAGTTGGCTCCAGGATATATCCATCAGCACTGAGCCCTGAAAATTTGCCTGCTAAATCAATCCTATGATGCAGAGAACCAGGCAAATATGATATAACACTGGCTTACAGTGTGCAAATACCTGTGGCTGTATTATAGAGTGCTCAGCTCAGTGTTTCACAGTGGAGTAAAACGTACATTGACATGCGTTCTGGGATTGGGAGCTCTTCATTCTTCATCAGAAGACATAGCTGGGTAGAGAGAAGGATAACCAGTGAGAGGAATGCTTTATCTCAATGTTATTTTCTTAAAATTCAAAATCCCCTGGTAAAAATTGGGCTTTATTAGATATTCCTGATTGGAAACAAGCATGCAAATTGTACAAGATTCCTAAATGTGCCACAGTGGCAGAGAGAGAGCCCTGATGTGCACGGGAAGTGATGAATAATGCTAATGCCCTGACACTGGCCTTTGCCATCATAGGTTTTTGGAAACACTGTTAAAAAGTTGATATTTTTCTCCACTTTCTGTGCCATCTTATGGTACGTCTTCTCTTTTTCTCCTGCTTTTCAAAAGCCCCCTTCACAAGAAATGCTAGCTTTCAGGAATGACCGATCAAGTACACATTTGTGCAGAGGTAGCATTAACATTAATTCCATTTAGATATTTGAATTTGACATTGAATCTTTTATTTAGGAACGAAATGAATCTTTCTGACATGCAGATAAATGAGGCATTTAAGCTTCTGTGTGGGGAGGGTGCTCTCCTGTTTGCAGCCTGGGCTTTAAACCCCATCTGGCATTAGGAAAACAAACAACTGAACAGACAGAAACTCTTCTAGTATTGGGAGTCTGGTTTCTTGTTTAAAAGCATCTCCCCTTTTTTTCCTAACCATAATGAATTTTAATTTTCAAGTAAAAGTCACTACATCAACCTTAATGTCAAATAAAATTGAAAAAGAAGATGCAGACTGTTGGAAAAGATGGTGGAAATGATTATATTCCAGGCTTGGAGCTTATTGAAGTTGATCAACTGTCTAACAGATTCAGACTGTATTTAGATCATTTTGCTTTGGCTTCCCCACTTCAGTGTGGAGGAGGCTGTTTTGTAGCCTGATCTTTTTTGCAGGGAGAATGAAACTGCCTGAGGGACAATATCAAGCATTGGAGAGGGATGAAATACAGTCTCAAGGGCTTCCGTGCTATACCACCTACCTCAAACAGTGGATATTCCAGAACTGCGTTTTTAAAAAATGTTGCCTTTCACATGTCATGCTAAAAATATATACCTCAAAAGATTTTAAAAAACTTGAAAGAACTGGAGAAGCAGGCTGTAGTTATATAAAAGCAATATGCATGATCATGGAAGTAAAATAAAATGCATAGAGTAAGACATATTAGAGCTTTCCAATGTTCCAAGGGAGCTTTTGAAAATATATTTAAAACATAAATAAGAAAGGTAACAGAGAACTGATTAGTCCCTACGAAAGTGCAGAAGGCTGTAGAAAATTATTTAATAACATTGATGAGTCAGGTAGGATGTCCTTATTCCCTTTGACTTCTCTTCTCTCTTTTAAAATTCACCTTCAGAAAAACTTACATGATCAACTCTTGACTGACTCCAATTTGGTCCTCTGTTTGAACTCTAGTTATCTGCACATCTTATAGATGTCCTCTCTAGTTGTTCATTGTGTGGCTTGTCACCTTGACTAGGCTCTAAGCTTACCAAGGTCAAGAAATATGCCTTTCATATCTTTGGAATTTCCTATATAGTTTCAGTATAATAATTGTGTTTGCAGGTGGTGTTTAACAAATGTTGCCTGGCTCAATGGATACTTCCAGATTTTAAAAAAAGTTAATAGAAAGATCTTCAACTCTGCTTCCATTATTAATATTTATGTGCTATATTCTGAAAAACTTCTAGAAAACCAGATAAGAAAAAAGCAGGAGGAACAAGTTGCAGATATAATAGAGAATGTAAAAGGCATTTAATAAAGTCTTAACATGAGATAATAAAGAGTAATAACAATACAACAACCTTATATTCTATAGATTCTTGATTCTTCTGAAAGCACTTTCATATAATAAAGAACAGAGGGCTAAAGGAAGGACTAGAAATAAATGCAAGGAACACCAAAGAAATGTAGATATAAAAAAGGAAAAGGATCAAAGAAAGGCAAAGAAAATAATAGCCAAGAATAAAGAAATGGAAGGAGAACTCACTAACAACTTGGAGCAGTTGTTGGCTAAATAGTCTAGTGGGCAGAATATCAAATAAATATTTACAATGTTGGTGTTCTTGTAGCAGGTAGGGTACACTGTGTGTAGATCATGGCATGTTTTGACTTGTTTTCTACTAGGTAAATTGGGGAGGGAGTGTCCTGAATTCTCTCAATCTCTTTCTCTTCCATTTTCATTCACTAGGGTTAATACTGATACTAGTTTGACTACATTTACTCCAAATATTCTATCCACATCATCAAAAAGATGTGGAAGTGTGATACTCAATTTCAGTAGCTTGGTTAGTAATTTCACAAACGCTCAGTTAGGCTTGCTGCAGAGAGCACCATTGAATTTTGCCCTTGCTGTAAGGTTCTGAAAATTTCCTAACCTTAGGAAGCAGGTCTAAAATTATTGTTAATAATGCTAAATGTAGTAACTCATTATAAAGAAATTCCAAGAAGAGAAAGACATCCTAACTATGTTATAACTGACATTAAATCTAGAACTGAAGATAATTTTTTACAGATAAAAAAGTTCTACCTGTCACCTGTCAGAGGCTACAAACAGTCCTAAAACAACCTTGATTACTGCTTTGGAGGGGATGAGCTTTGCATTTTAAATGATATTTTAACTGCTGACCTCTGGCAGCATCTGGAGGTGGAGATCTCTTCTCTTACTTTCAGATCTGTTTTGCTCAGAAATGATAATTCACTTTAGTTGAAGGGCAGGTGACCCACTCCAAAATGCCAGGATTAGTAAATTTTTGAAAGCCGATTGAAAAAGAGATATAAGTGATGGTTCAGATAAAAGTCATCAAATTCTTAGAAAGTTTTGGCTATATCCAAATGAGAAGATTCTCCCAAATTAAATCTTGTTCCTGTTGACAACACTATAGTAGAGGCAGAGTTTTAATTTAATTACCTTCTTTGTTGTTGAAAGTATGGATCAACTGTTAATATTTTCAAGATTCAGAGATCAACACTTCTGTTTTGGCAATAATTCTACTTTTCACACTTAGAGTTTTGAAATCATGCAGAGAGCTCTTTCCTCTGGCACCTTGAAGACCTGTGTTCCAGTCCTAGCACTGGCATTTTAGTGGCTGTAGTGACTGGGTGAATCATTTAATCTCTTTCAGCCTCAGCCTCAATTGCCTCAGCTGTTAGAGGGGGTAATTATATCAGTCCTGCCTTATAGTTATAGTAATAATTTCCATTTCCAAATGCCTGCCATGTGTCAGTTACTTTCTATGCCTTACCTTACCTTTAAGTCTCTCATCAACTCTGCAAAGAAGGAATGATTATCATTTATGGTTAGAAGGCTGAAGCTCACATTATTTAGTAAGATGCCTGAGGTCACACAAATGAATGGCAATGCCAGGATATAAAACCTTCATATGCATGTTCACAAAACCCCTGCTTCATCCTCCATGGAGTTTTGAGAGTCATTTAAAATGACATGCATGAAAGTGTTTTGCAATAGCAAAGTTCCTTGTCAATGCAGTTTATTGTTATCATCACCCTGATGAATATAAATTAGTTAACATATATTTATTGAATTCCTCACGGGAATAACTAAGTATAGTGCTGAGTCAGATTTCATTTTGGATAATCTATGGAATTAACTACTTTCTCTAACCATAGTATTGTATAAGTTGTATTATGAGTACATCTTAAATATTTCCAAATAGAAATCTCTTCCATTCTTGGGATCAGGTTTTAGTTTCTTTCATATTATTTTTTGGAGAAAAAAAGAAAAGCAAATTTGCTAACCAAAATTGAATGAAGTTTCAAGAAACAAGAACAATAGAATGTAGTCCAACCTTCAGAATCAGCAAATAAAGCCCCCTGACACCATGAATGTTGATAGGAAAACTCCAAAGGAGATGAGAGAAATATACCACGGGAATTAGCAAGTTTCTGCTGAAAATCCATATATTCACAAATGCTCTGGACCAACAGTTTAACTATCTCTGTCTGGTTCTTTGTTGCTTATTTTTAGATTCTTTAATGACCAGTGGGATTGCTGAAATTTACTTGAGGAGTTTATCCTTGATTCAGAGGTATTAGACTTTCTGTGTGAAGATGGCTGGGAATCCATACAACTTTCCTAAAATAAGCACCAAGTTTTGGAAAGAATTTTCTCTTGTGGAAAACATCCTATTCCCAAAGAGAAGCATCAGTATGAGATCACTTTTTCTCCCCCAAAAAGGAAGATGAGGGGAGTAAGTCTGTCAAGCAGTCAGGAATTATTAACTTTCATGACAGGTTAACACTCGAGACTTTTCCCTTGGTCTTTTGGAAGAACTGCTAAAGTCACAATGAAAATTCATGGGATTCTATAGAGGAATCAGCTGAGACTAGAAGTAAGCTGCTCCTTGGCATCTTCTCTGTTTCTTTATAAAGTGTGGATAAAAAGGAACACCTTAGAAAGTCGTTGTGAGGATTAAATGCCATAATGCATGTGCTTCTCCTGGCACAAACCAATCATCACTACTGAATCCCAGGCCATTTTCCTAAACATGCTTATCCAGTTGTCCTTTAAGTCTCGGTGTCAACTATTGATTCTATTTGGCCCATGTGGATATTTAAAGAGTTCAGAAAAATGTATTCAAATTGAGAAAAGATGGAGGAGGCTGCCTTTCTAGGCCTCACCAGGGATCTGTGTTGGGTGGAATATAGCTTCAGTCTGGGTTTGGCAAGAGCTTCATGTCAGGACCAGCATGAGTATTGTAGAGGGGGAGCTCATGCCATCGGTAGGTGACCGGTTACTTATCTTTGGTCACCTAGGTGGAATGAATGTAGGGCCACTCACCCATACATTGTTCTGCAGGTGAGATGGGATAGGATAGCCCTTGTCCAGTTCTTCTGTCAGAGATTTTGGTCATATTTGTGTGTCTACTGGGCTAAGGCAGAAGCCCATCTGGGAGGATAGGACCACTACATGGCCAGGCAGGGTTTTCTTTAGCTCAGAGGCTAGATTTGGCTGAATCTGAACAGACAGGATTGAAAAAACTCAGCTAATTATATAAGTAATATTTGTAATGAAAAAAGCTGGATAGCACAAGAGCTGGATACCAGCCCGGTTTTGCTGTTTGGATTTGATCATACTCCTTCTTGAGTACAGGAACAAGAGGGCAGCCTAACATTGTCCCTGAAGCCCTCTGCCCACAGCCAGTCAGAACCATGCCCAGCCTTAGAAGCTAAGATGCTGGCCAGACATATGGTCCAGGCCCCCTTTGCCCAAGTTCCTGGGCCTGGGGTAAGCATACACATGTCAGAATGCCTTTTAACACAATCCTGGCACTTTGGGAGGTGGAATCAATGTTTTAGGCTTTGGGAACTCCACTTGGGCTTTGGACTTTACCTCTGGCCAGTGTCCTCTAGGAGAATGAGCTCTGCTCAGGGAGTCAGGGGATTGCTGATTGCAAGTCGATTTCAGAAACGTTACTTTATGTCCGTGGGCCTCATTTTCCTCAGAGCAAAGGCATCTCTAAGTTGGGTCTCAGTGCAAACATTCTATTAGTTTTTGTGGTCTACCTCTGCCCCGGGCACAAAAATATGTGTGTGTGTGTGTCCTCCCCCCGTTCCAGCCCCCAGTTTGGGGGATGTTCCTCTGAACTGTTCTTGGCTCCTCTTCTTCTCTCCAAAATTTTCAGTGCAGAAGAACAAGATTAAGTTTGAATGGATCATTGTTTCTTATAAGATAAACGGCTGCTGATAGGGGATGACCTATTTCTGAAGCAGACAACTGAGGAGAAGTTTATGGCTTTCTATTCTTTAGATTTAACCAGTTTTCCTTCTTGGAACATGTTTTATGGAACTTGACTAATCGCCCTGGCAATATGTTGCCGACATTTTCTTGGCTAGAGATTAAGATCTCTAATAGACCAGCACATCAGCTCTGCAGGGCCCAGACAATGCGAAAACAGCAAGAGGTGGGAGAAAGCACTTGCAATGAATTGTGGAGTCAGAATCTAATAGAAAAGTAGAAAGAGGACAGGGATAGTTAATTTCTGGAAGAATTGCAAGTGACCAATACATAGAAAAGATGCCTAACTTTCCTAATGATCAAAGAAATGCAAATAAAAATAACAATGCTATCATTTCTCCGCATCATTTTGGCAGAAATGTAAACGGTTGGTTAAACCTTGTGTGTCTGAGAGTTTGAGGAAGTGGGCACACTCATGCAACTACCTGATACAACCTTTTGGAGGGCAGTTGGCTGATATGTACTGAAATGTAGAATGAATAGTCTCTTTGCCCAACAATTCTCAGCCCAGGACTTATCCTAAGGATATAATTATACAAATGTAAAAATACATTTATGTAGTGAATACATTAATGTAGTAGTGTGTTTGCAAAAGCATATTCATGGGGAAAACTAGAAATAACTTCAATGTTTATCAATAGTGGACTGGCATTAGTAAATTATGGTAACTACCTACTGTGAAATCTCATGTAGCCAATACAAAAGATGGTGAAGAACTTCATATATTCACATGGAAAATTATTTAGGGAAACAAAACAAGTTATAAAACAGAATGATCATATTTATATACAGATATAATAATAGAAATATGGGAGGTTGTTCTTTTATATCTTAAGAGGTAGGATTTGAGGCTACCTTTACTTCCTTTCCCATTAACTCCCAGCTTTGCCACTTACAATCTCTGTGTCCTTAGGGAAACTTATTTAACTTTTCTTACTCTTGGTAAAAATAGTGATAATAATACCAACCTCTTAGAGTCTGCCGTGAGAATCAAGCAATAAAATTCATGTCAAGCACCTGGGGTGGAATAAAAATAAATACTTGAATTTGTTTTTTCATTTAGTTTCCATTTTTCTTTTGTTATATGAGTGCAAACAGCTGTGTTCCTATGCCCAAGACTCAGAGGGAAAGCTAAGTGGGCTTTGAATAGCTTCCATTTATTTTAATGCAGGAAGAGCCCTCGTTCCAAATATGCGGAACAGTATTTTCCTAAGGCTGCAGCGTGTCAGAAAAAGGCCATATTGAGTCATTGTTTGCTGAAGCCAGGAAAGGAGATTGAGTGGCTGATGCTGGTGGAAGGCCTAAAATAATACTTCATTCTTGTCATCCTTGTGCAGTTTAAGACCAAGTGATTTTGGATAGATCTACAGTTTCCCTCTTGGTTTGGAAGAATAAAGCTTTTGTTGTTTATGCTCTTAAACAACAGAGCTTTGTCCTATACTCAGGAACATGCAAATCAAACAGAAGATTTCCGCAAGGGCCATCTCATTTACTGTGAGGAGTGAGTCCCAGCGGTAAGTAGACACTCTCAGCTCCAACCACCACATCATCAGCAAAAGGAAATAGCCAAGACTCACAGGAACACAACAGCCAGTCAGGTTTGGGATTTGGTTCTCCTATATTGCGCCAAAGTTGGTGGGCTCTGCCATTTTGAAACTCCCTGTTCACTTGGGGCCTGGTTTGCTGTATTAAAAAAACCAAATAACCTAGTTTTGCTTTTCCACATCTGAGATAGAAAAATGGAAATGGCAATATTTTGAGTGTTTCTTACTTTGGGAATTTCTGGTCCATAGATAATTATTTCAAATACTCTTATGTAATCTTTTCAGAGATGTTGATGGTGTGGAATAGGTGATAATTAGGGCTCAAGAGATTCAATCAATGGCTGAAGGATCATTAGAAAGACACATCCTGTATCCCTATTCTCATATCCTTCTCCTGCACTAAACTCCTGGCTTGCTGTCGTATAGCCCCACCCATGTGCAATTTTCACTTAGCAAAAAGTCATGTCTGAGTAGAGTATATAAAGTTGTGATCAATTCTGATTCATAATAATTGTAGCTAGTAAGCATGAAAACTTATAATGTGCCAGGCTTTTTGTTATGTGGTTTGCATGCACTATCTCTGTGTTCCTCAAGGAGCAATCCATGGATGACTGGTTTTATAAGCACTGAGGGGTGGTGGAAATGGGCAAATGAAAATGCAGATTCCTCAGCTCTATTCTAGACCCCTGGGATCAACATCCTGTAGCGGGAACCGGGGATCTACCATTTTAACAAGTGCCTTGGGTAATCCTTACACACATGAAGTTCAAGAGGCACTCTGTTATAGTGCAAGCGTGACTCAGGTGTGATCTTCTTTCCTTCCACTCTTCTGATTTCTGTGCTTAAATGATCAAGTCAAAAGGAAAAAAGTCTTATAGACTTTGAGACATTGAGCAACTCATGTCTCTTTTAGTAGCTGGTGATTACAAAGGTATCTCCATAGTCAAATTGTTTTTGAGGCACTTTGTGTGGCATTTACCTCTGTTGTGGGAGAGTTAAATGATTGAGAAAACTTCTTGCTTGCTGGTGGCCTGTGCTCTGGATGTAGAGAGGGAAGACTCAGGGCCCACAGGGGCAGCAGGACTCATGGTTGGTTGTACAGGTTGTATAACTGTGTATGACGGTCCTGCACAAAGAAGTGAAAGCTTGGCATTCTCCTTGGCCTGGGGCTGTGCACATAGGGCCGGCCACTCCTGAGAAGGTGGTGGAGAAGGCAGCTGGTGTGGTGGTTTGATTCTCTGGGCCCAGAAAGCCCTACTTGCCTCTGTGTTCATTGTTATTCTCCATGGAGCCTAAAATGTTTACTGGTGGTGGTTTCTTTGGTTCTCAACTTTATTTCTAGAAATCCCCTATTAAAATGAAAAGCCACTTGGAAGATAGCAGGAATACTTAATCCTATTTTCACAAATTGGTTTAATCTGCTGCTCTGGGGATGGCACACAAAAGGATTCATTTTATGGGAAGGAGGAAAGGCCCCTTGGCGGGCCACTCTGGTGGAAGAACCTAGGGAGGATAGGGAAACTATTTTGTGTTGGGGGAGAAATGAGTGGGAGAGGGGCTAAAGACAAACTGGACCTGTGCCACAATTCTGAGGGCTACCCTCCAGAATACACTGTTTCTTAAAATCCTCCAGCCTGTTCCATCCTCCTCCTCTCCAGTGCTGAGGAACTATCCCCTGGTCATGAGACTAGACTGCAGCCATGCTGCAAGTGGTGAGGTCTCAGTGGTGCAAGTGGATGCTGGAGGGAGACTTTATGTCTCACTCTGTAGCTGTATCAGCAGAGTGTGGAGGGGGGAATAATCACTCACCTCTGTGTCTGAGACACCCTTGGCCCCCAATGCATTGTTCTTCCAGGAGCAGGATAATTAGAATAAATGAAATTTCACTTAGCTCATTAGACTCCTAGCCTGCCCCATACAAAGCTTTCTAATATGTAATCATTTCCAGTGACTGTGGCGGGCTTCCCTGCATTTCTTTATCAACTTGTTGAGAAAGATCAGAGATGATTCTCTAACCCTAGTAAAGAGCTTGTCTGTGGGTCTGTTAGTCTTAGCTTTTGATTTCATTAGAATTTTGATTTTGCATAAGGTGCTCTATGTTTCATTTTGACGGCATTTTTTGTTAAACTGAAAATGTCCCTCAATTTTTCCAGTGTTTGTTTGTCCTTTCATGCCAATTCATGCGGTAAGTGGTATGGATTTATTAATTTATTAGCAGGGAGTAACCACCTTCCATGGAGAGGAGATGGGTGGGGAGGGCTTCCCAGGAAAGGGGCTCATTTTCCCTGGTCTTCGTGGTGGGTGCTGGGGAAGGGCTGCATCTGTAGGCGTGTGGCTCTGAGCACAAGCGCGGGTTCTCCCAGGAACAGGAAGCAGGCAGATGTAGCTGGTGGGTGTTTACAGGGGAGTGGAGGGTGAGAAGGGTGAAGATCACTCATCAGTGAGTGAATGAATGAATAAATGAATGACTGAGTGTAGAATTCCATACTTCTTCCCTTGGGCGGCTGTTCCTTCACCAAATGGACTGTTTTTTTCTCTGCCGTTTCTTAGTGAGCATGTCTAAAGTGGACAGGAGATGGTTAGCTTCAGCATTCTTTCATATTTAAGCTGAGAATTCAGAATGAATTCAAGAAATGGTTCATGTATTCTAGATAAATCAGCATGGCTGTTCATGATAGGTAACCTTTCCACCCCCACTCCCCCAAATCTTTTTTGGTTAGGATACCATGACTGAAGATTAATGGCTTCCATTATTTTTTTCCCTTCATGCAGGAATCTTTAAACTAGCTTGAAACTTGTACCAACTATCATATGAATCATGTCTACTACAATTGCCTTTTCTGTGTCACATCCTGCATTAGCGTCCTTGCATGACACGCTAAATGCAGGGCAGGGTTAAAAGTGTCAGGTGATAAGCAGGCAGAAAATCAATAATTAACAGTGACTGACACACTTCACTGTGCTGTTATCTTTGAGGCTTTAAGACAAAATCTTATAAATATTACTTGAAATGAAATATGTTAGAAGTTAGTAGATACATTTCACCACGTCTGTCTGTTCAGTAATTCACTTTTATTTTGAATATTGTGTACATCTATTACAATGAGTTTAACATAACAAAAATGACAGTGTTCTTTTAATGAATATTCACCATGTAATAGGCTCAGTTTTAAGCATGTATCTGCCCATTTAGTCTTTACACCAGACCTAGGAGGTAGTTATTGTGTGTGAAACCATTTTACATATGAGGAAACTGAGGCATGCACTGTATGTAAGTGGCTTGCTCAAGGTCCAACAATCAAAGGTCAGAGCTGGGATTTGAATCCAGGCAGTCTAGCTCCAGAGTTTATGCTATCAGTCTCCATGTTATACTGCTTTACATATTGCTTGAAGCAAAGAGCTGGTTTTAGCATCAAATATTAGGAATGTACCCCCTCCCCTGCAAATTTTCTCTCATTCAATATAATTGCCCACTTTTGTATATGTTTTGTCATAATGTTTTTGAGAAACTTGGACAAAGAGCAAGATCATAAAAAAATCAATTCTTCTGTTCAGGTCTCATTACCTAGAAGAAGAGTTTTGACGATAGTATATGAGTGCAAAAGGTTGCTGGTTTATGTTAATTTTAAATGTAATATATTTTAGAATCTTGTCACATGCATTATTAGTATGATCCCATATGTTCCTATTCTTAGGAGAGACTGAATTTAAAGACAACAACAAAACCCTAACCAAAAATTACCCCCATGTGCCAAGAACAAATTTGAATTTGAGGTCCATGTGCCCAGATAGAGTATTTTGTTACCTGAACCGAGAAAATAAACTTAATCCCTGCAGTGATCACAGACTCATATCCCTATTACCCATGCTTTTTCATTTAAATTAAAACATGTTTTGCTTTGTTAAGGTGAGGCAGGCCTTCTTGCTGATATTTTTTTAAGCAACTATTGTTTTTTCAGCTTACACCATAAGGTGCTGGCTCCAAGTGTCAGCACTGGAACCTTCGGCAGTTCCTTACCAAGGAACTAGTCCCAAGGTCTAGGGTTTCTTTAGGCAGAGGCTAGCGTTATGAAAATAATGGTGCCATTTATCTGTGTCACCTGGAAAGGCGTTCATACCCTGCCAGTCTTAATTGGTTTGACAAGCTAACATGGTGGGTCTGAATGTTTCTGATAGTTTTCTCACGAGTGACTACTTTGGCTACATAAAATGCAGGGCCAGACAAATTAGCTATGGGCCCAGAAATCATTCTTGGCCCAGGTTTTGAAACACTTTTCAGTCAACCATAGCTGCTTGGATACTTGAAATTTGCTGACAGTTCTCAGCTCAGAAAAGGGTTTGCATTCCTGATCTTTTATAGGGATCATCTTAATTCTTGTCTGTGAGGTTGAGATACAGGAATATGAGCAAGGACTGGACCCAGCTGTTTGGGTGACCCTTGTATACCATGAGCTTCTTAGACAGAGCTTGATGTGATAGCCAACAAACATTAATTAATGGTGATGACAGGAGGCAGTCTCTCTAACCAGACCCTGCTATTAATAATACAAGTCCTGATGAATTGGAAATGATGTCTGCTGCAGACAACATGTTGCATGAACAATTATAGGCAAAGGAAGATTGTAGTATTGGTATGTATATTCTTTAGTTTCTTCCTCCATTGCTTGGGTTCGAATAGGGCACAGACAACAAGTGTAAGCAGTGTAGTAGGCTCAAGTTGGATCACACTGAGACATCACTTCCTTTGTTTCAGATTTAGAAAGCTCTCATCATTAATGTGTTTTAGAGTGAACATTACTTACTAACAGCTTGAAGCTGAGTCAAGAAAAACTTTAGTGTTTGTGAGGGCCAGGGATCCAGGGGCTAGTCTGTAAGTTAGTTAATGTGGAGACAGAGAATGTGCAAAAGCCATGAAAGCTTCATCTCAGATGACTTGCTGGAAGGTTGCTGACGGTGAGATGGTGTTCTTCAAAGCTGTAGGAGATGAGGTCTTCCTATGAGAAATTTCTGGACAAGGATACATGTGAAATGACTTACATGCCTTGTTTTAGAGGATTCTTAGCCTTGTCTGTCAACAAATGGATATTTCAACATGGGAGTTCAAGAGGATTTTAATGGAATTTTATTAAGGAGATGAAAAGCATGATTTAATGACAATATTACCTTAAAGACTTCGTTTCCATTTCAGACTAGATAATCTATGTTATCTTTGTCCCCTTACGATGAGTAAAGGGGACAAAAATTCTAAAAACCTGGCTTCCTTAGAAGTTTCCATTCTCACATAGTCACCGTAGGCAGCAGCACTGTCAAATAAACAAAGGTTTAATTAAATAAAAACTATTTAAACAGAGCATAAATATTCTTTCTTGGCTAGTCACAAATTGGACAATTCAAAGAACAAACCCTGGGGGGAAATTGCCAATGGATTACTTCTGTTCTGCGTCTACTGCTATGTTTTTCTTCCTGGTGTCAAATCTCAAGTTGAATTCAGTCAGTTATCTACAGCCAACAAAAAGCGCATAAACGTCTCTTCTGTTACTGGTGTTTATATTTCACCACGAAACAAAACAATTTTTTTCTTCCCAGCTTCTTCCTTTAGGAGCTTTTAAGTCCAACAACACAGATAAAATATTGTATATGTTCTGTTATCACTTGGGAAGCATAATGATTGACTTAGTTATTTAAAATTTTATTGCAAAGATTTTTTGTTGTTGTTAATGTTACATTCGCTACTAAAGTTGTTAAACACGATTTGCTGAGGATTAGGAAGGATTTGTCGTTAGGTTAAGTACATTAAGTATCTCAGGTGTGTGGTGTTGGGGTTATGTGCATATCAGTTACATTTTTTTTTTTGCTTTCCTATTTTAGTCACCTCTATAATAATTTTGACTTAAAAATGTTTTCCATGCCTCTTTTGACAACTACAGATTTAGAAGTATGGTATAACAAGTAGTTGGCATAACTAACACTAAAATGTAATTGGAAACAAGGAAAATATTGTAAAGAAAACAAGAAAAACCTGGACCACGGAGCACTGTTGACTCTCTTTTATGATTTTTAAGATTCTCTGTCCCAGTCCTCCTACCACGGAACATTCTTTTACGTGGCCTAAGTGCCAAGGGCCAGAGGAGCTGGGCAGTAACTTACCTTCCCAATTTTCTCTCAGAGCATAGGTATTTTCTTTAAGATATGAAACACATTTCATTGTGCTCCTGAAACCCTGTCCCTCTCCTCCCTGTCTCAGCCCGTTTGCTCTTGCTTCTGTGGGTGGGTGAAAAATCCTGCCCATCTGAAAAGGTAGCTCTAAAACTGTTCTGGAAAATCATCTATTTTCTTCCTCAAATGATCATTTTAGTTTCAAGTTTATTTCAGGTACATTAAGCCTTCCTCTACTTATGCTTAATAGCAAATGATCCTACAGAAGATGAGAATAGAAAAAGGTAGAATAAAATTGAAGCATATCTAGTTGCCTCAGCGACTTAAATGCTTATTTTCACTCAGCATTGTTCCTACTAAAAATAAAAAAGAAAAATGAAAATTACCTCAGGCTTCTGCTGCCGTAGTTGCCCTTTGGTTTCTAGGGTGGTTCAGTCTTGGAATGCCGGCACAGTTGGGGCTGCCAAGCCAGGAAGAGATCTCGCTCCAGGTGTAGCTGCGTTGCTCCCAGCTCACCTGTCCTTTCCCCCTCAGACAATGAAGCTGTGATTTTTCTCTGGCCTTTTGAGGCAAAGCGATTCCAGATAAGCAGATTATTGTGTGGAATATCTCATCTATGTTGTTCCAGTGCAGCCCTTTCAGCTTTCCAGAGCCAGTTAGACTTGTTATGAGGAGCTAAATGATTGGCTGGATCTGGGGCTCAGTTTCATAGATTATAGCCCAGCGTACGAGAAGCAGGAGTCCTATAGTTGCTGTAGTCCAGGGCCCTGCCAGTTCCTGCTTTAATGCACATGTTGTGGTAACTGAGTTCTAACACGGCCTTGGATGTTTCTGTCCTAAATAGCTGACATTGCATCTTGAAGACTGTGTGAGTAATCCTGACTTTTTTTTTTGGTAAGCTCAGTAAATTAATTACATGCCCTGGGAGGGAGTGATTGTAAGTAGAAAATACTGAACTAGCAGATGATTTGTTTTCAAGGTGCTGTACTATATGTATCAAGTTCAATGCGATGAATCTTAAAGCTTCTAAGACTTGGCAGGGTTATTCCAGCTTTTTGCCATGAATCACAGTCAAAGCTGCATTTTGAAGGAGGCTGTTCGATGCATTTGCTAGCCCTGTTTGTTTTATGGGGTCAGTAAAGTGATAAAGGGCCAACATGAGCAGGTTAAAACAGGATGCTGGTATGAAAGCAATGGCTTAGAGAACACTTGGGTCAGGCAAGTTTCAAGGTTTCCTACCCCCACCATCCAAAACTGAGAGTGAGCAGCAAATGATAATAAATCCTTTTGGGACATAGGTACATAGCAGTTAGAGCACAGAAAAAGGAGAAATGTAAAATGATTGCAGCAATACTTTTCTTCACAGCAATCTGAAGCTGATTTATGACATACACTATAAATAACTAAAAAATTTTTATATGTACAGAAATGCTCTTTGGTGCTTCTGCTTATGTGGTAGATTGCTGAATGAGAAACCACAAGCTTGTTTTATAAAGCCTTATAAGAAGTATGTTAAACACACACAGACAGAACCATAACATAAGAAAGTATGTGGTTTGGAATTTGTGGTTGGAGCAGATCAAATTATCCCAGGGAAGCCTTTGTTAGGTTTGTGTAATTGCTGGGGTAACTTCTGTTGCTAACAAGGTTTAAGATAAAGCTGGAGCGGATTGAAACGAGAAATGAGAAAAAAATCAACATTTTATTACCTTCTGTATTATACGCTGCAGGATAGAATTAATACTGAGTCTAGACTGGTAAATGTAAGCAGTTTATTTTTTACTTTTAAATCATTATTGATTTCTCCTAGCCTATCATAAAAAGATATAATAGAACTTTTGCCTATGATTTAGTGCTTAGAAATATTTTTCTTCCTCCTAAATAATTTTTATACTTTTTCTCAGTACAGCACAGAGCTAGGTCATTTCTTATAATTTGGGGTCATTTTTCAGGTAGCTTTTTGTCTACCTTTTCCTCTTTAGACTTGTAAATACATATGTATATATTTTTTGTTATGTATAAGTCTCAAGCATAAATCATTTGAACACGATTTTAAATCACGGGTTTTGTGGCAAATATAAACTTCTGCTAGCTATAGTAATAAGTTGCCAATTCCTATAAAAATAACATTATAGACTCAAGCAGTTAATTTTTGGTTGCACCTATTTAAATGACACGATTTAGCCAGTAGGAGAGAGAGATTATGTTTTTGCAAAATTTTATGTTTAGATCGCACTGAAAATGCAAAGTTTTGTTGTTAAAAACATTTTTGCTTTCTGAAATATGACAGCCTTTTAGATCACACCAATGGATGAAGTTTACAAAAAGAAAGAAAAGTAACCAACATAGATTCCTTTTCTGTATCAACCAAATATATGTAAAATAGTTTTAAAGAAATGTAATTTTAATATTTTCTTCTAAAAACACATTTGTTTTATGAAGAAGTGGCGTAATGAGCTCCTTTACTGAGACAGACTAGCAAATTCTTTTAGTGAGTTTCTGTCGCCATAGACACTAATAGTGATAGTTGGCTCCTTCTTAGTTATACATTCCTAGCTGACTATTAGTGGAAGAAAGTAATGCATCCGTAAAAGGAATATAATCCCATCTGTCAAGGTGTTTGGGGCCCATCTAGGTGTAAGAAATGGTGACGGTGGAATCTGCATTATTTGACTTAGCTTCTGGCTTCTAACTCAGCTCCTCTTCTTCCTTGGGTCCATGCAGCTGTCTTGCTATAGCATTCACCTTCCTTCTCACCTTTTCCTGCCTTATCCTTCACATTACCTTGCTTGGGCTCTTACTGAGATGAATCAAATAAAAATGACTTGTGCTTGATTATCAAATGCTAATCAAATAAATACAGTTTGATTCATATTTATGCAATTCAGTGGGTATTTAAAACCAGGGCTCAGGAAAATTCTAGTGAGTGTATACCAGGAGTATTTGCACCTTGCATTGGTGCTTCCTCTGGGACCTCTATCTTTTTAGTACTCCCTGAGATGCTAGAATCTCATCTCTTTCTTGTGAAAAGTCAGGACATTAAGAAAAGGAGTTGAGGGGCACCCAGTAGGCCGTGGGCTGTGGGCTGTGGGCAAGGCACAGTAGGAAAAGGAAAACAGCAGTGGTTGATTTTTATTCTCTCCACTCCTCTCTATTTTCTAAAGTCATTTTTGTCTGATGGTGGAACTTCTTTTGCAGATAAGGTTCTGTAAAACTATGCATATCTGCCATAGACAGATGGATTTGACAAAAGATGTATCCAAAAAGGAAAGTATCACATCATGAACTTGCTAAGTGCTTGTGAATACACACTGGCATTTGGAGACTATTAACACTACCTACTAAAAGCAATGACATAAATCCAAATTGAAAAAAAAATATTTCTTGATTGAATTATATTTTCCAATGAGGTGGTTTTTTTTTTCTTTTTTTCCTTTTTTGTGCTAAATTTATTTTTGGAAAAATTTGCTCTTCCCTAAGACATTTTTCCTGTGTTATATATAGGACTGATCTGATTGCTTAATCTTGTCCAAGAATTTAATTATTCCTACTTGGCATTTTAAAAAGAGTTGCTGTTCTACCTTGAGCATGTTTTAAAGAAAGCAGAGCAGAACAAATGAAACAAACATCTCCCCTTCCCAAAGGAGTTAAATGCTTAAGATTTATGTAATTCCCTCCTTTTGTGGAGTGAGACACTGGTAAAGGGGGAGCTTTCCTTTAATTTCAATACAATCAATTATTCTAATGATTATATACTGTGAATAGGTGATATAGTTCCCATTATCTTCATCATCAGCCAAATTTGTGTTCTTCTGATTTCAAGGAACAGAACATCTTAGTGAATTAATCATGGAGTCAACGGGATCATTCTCAGGTCATGAAATTTTTGTAAGCCTCAGTCTCTATGTCTGTAAAGTGAAAATAATAATATATGTCCTGGTATTTTACTGGATTGGTGAGTAACAGCAACACAATGAGAAAGTGCTTATAAAAGAACATTTTAATGTGTAATTTTTAATGTGCTATATGACTGTACACTATTATTATTATTACAGCAGCTCATTGCACTAGAGTTAGCATCCTTTACTTCTAAAAGCATATTCCCAGTAATGGATAATACTTTAAAAGAAAAGGACATCATCATTGTTTGATCTCGAAAAGTTATAAAGGGTTTTGGAGTCTCAGCCTTGATCTGTGTTACTTGAGTATTAAAAATACCAGTAGGTTTACTCCATGATAAATAAGTATGGTATTACATGTGAAAACATATTTAGTAAGCTTCTAAGTGCTATATAAATGTTACTTACTACAACTATTATCAGCACATTAATAAAAGTATTTATAAATTATCCATTTTTAAAATGGAAATACAAAAACATTTCTAATTGATTAGTTTGATTCACTTTCTACGCTATGTGTACTTCCCACAAACAGGATAAATTTTCTTGTTGGTTAAGCTTGTGCCATAATTTTCCTTCCACTTAGATATAGCACTAGGTCAGTAGTTGGATAAGCATTCCTTCACAACCTACGTTTACAACTGTTAATGACAAAACTTTAGAGGACACAGTTTCCTTGGGGAAAAGTGAGTTAGAAAACTTAGACCGACTGATGTTCTTGGATTTTTTTTCATTCCTGTCTTGATTATCATTATTAAATTTCATGAATGTTACAATAATGTCGGTTTTAAGGAGATGCTTATTTGTAGGTCTTTTGCTCTTGGGAATAAAATGAATGGTCAAAATGACTTTCTGAATGATTTAGAAAGTTCAGTCAGCAGTTTTGAAACTCTTTAGCTAGTTCTACTTTGGAAGATCATGATGCTTTTCGGAATATTAGCCACAGCTGTGTCCTACATTTCAGCTGCTTGAGCTCACTGTTGTTACAGGTTTGACAATTTCCTAACAGCAACATTGGTTAGGCCAAAGTGGTTACCCATTTCACTGGTAGAAGCGCTTTTGTAAAAATAGATGAAACCATAGAGGAAGCAAAATAAGCCAACATATAAACAGAATGGATTCTCTCCCATCTTTATCTCACACGGCCCAGCAATTCATGAGGGAACTTTCCAGAAATGGAAGAATTTCATTTGTAGTGCTGTTTGAAAACTGGATCTGGGACAATTGTTCTGACTTTCTTGTGCTTTTGGTGATTGGATAAGAGCACTTCAGTAATTTAAAATTATAGTGACTGAATGTTTTTTAACTTGTTAATAAGACTTTATCCATTTGGCAAAAATCAAGAGTTATGTGCTGGAAACACAAAGATGAATAAGACCTGGTTTCCTCAAGGAGCTTATAGCTTAGTAGACGTTTATTTCATGTTTCTAGAACTTTTAGGATAATTCTGGGAGAAGAGTTAATTTTGGGGTCTGCTGTTCTTCTCCTCAAAGTATTTAATAGATTAATAATGGAGGAATGACTGACCTATAGTATATACAAAAAAATACTGGGTGGAAGCATATAAATTTTCTTATAAAATTATACTTTTAGGCATGTCCAATCTTATTTAGTCCAGTTACCATGTTTTACAGACAAAGAAATGGCAGACTCAAGATGTTAATTGGATTTGTTTAATGTTCACATATGGTAGAATTTCATCAGTCCGGAAAATGTATTTCCAGCTCTTTAGATCTCCTTATTAGCTTCTGCATATTAGTTTGGTAACATTAGCTGCTGTAACATATAAAATCTAAAATCTCATTGATTTAACTTAGAATTTTATTTCTCACTCGACCAAAGCTTAAAATGGGTATTCTTGATGGGCAGATTTTTCTCATTCATTCAAGCGGTGTTCTTGTGACATCACTCACGTCGCCTTGCCACCATCGGCTTCCAGATCCCTGTGCTTTGGCGAAGGAGAACTCATGGAGGATGCTCACCTTCCATTGCCAGTACTTGGTTACATGCCCCACCTAGTGGAAGGATGCTAGGGCTGTAGTCCATTCTGTGCCTGGAAGAACAGAAAGTTGGTTTGGTGGTTGTGTTAGTTCAGGCTGCTATAACAAAAAGTCCTATGGCCTGGGTGGCTTATAAACAACAGAAATTTATTTTTCATGGTTCTGGAGGCTGGAAGTCTGAGATCAGTGTGGGGTGAGGGCCACTGGTGAGAGCCCTCTTTTGGGTTGCAGACGACTTCTTGTCATATCCTCACACAGTGGAAAGAGTAAGCTGGCTCTTCGGCCTCTTCTTATAAGGGCAGCAATCCCATTCATTATGGCTCTGCTCTCATGACCTAATTACCTCCCAAAGACCCTACCTCCAAACACCTCACATTGGGAATTAGATCTGAGCATATGAATTTTGGAGAGACATGAATGTTTAGTCCTTAACAGAGATCGACTAACCAATTTTTGCCATCCGTTTTTTCTTTTCTTTCCTTTCTGTTCTTTAGTATGTCTGTGTAGAATCTAAGCCTTGTACCCAATAAGTTAAATGAAAAAAAAAATTCTACCATCTGGAAGAAATTAAGAATATGATTTTACTTTTAAATTCTTAATCCATATGTTAAAAATTTTCCAAGGCTATTAATATATCACTGAACATTATTATAGAGATTGCTATGATTTAATATTTATATCCTATAGTGGAAAAAAAAGTGGTCCTAGGATGTTTTTCTCTCTACCTCACCCATCCTCTTCTGTGTCAGGTATTTGAATCCCTTGCTTTGTAGTTTTATGAAAAGGTGGAGAGAAAATGAAAAATGGACAACAAAGATGAAATGGCTGATCAAATCTTATCCCTTTCTTACAGTTACTTGAATATTTTATTAAATATAAACTTTCCAGTGAATGCTAACTTCTTATTGGGGAAACTACTATAAAGTAAGTGCACAGCTTTTGGAGAAAGTTTTCTTGCATGGAATTGAGCAAATGGTGAAACAAACATAAACTTGGTTTGTAGCCTCTCTAGAAGCTAAAAGATTTTTCTCCACTCTGAACTTCTAGGGATTAACAAAAGTGTGTGTGTGTGTATATATATATATATATCTATCTCACAAATAGCACAGATGCCTACTCAATAAACAAAAATATTTTTCAGACTATTGCTATTTAAAAAAAATCTCTCCACAACCTTTTAATTTTATTTTAATAAAACATCAGGTTTCAATAAAAACTATGATTCTGTCAAACCAATTTTAGTCCTTTACCTTGGATATATTAGGCTCAAATATTTTTGTTGGGTGTTAAGCCAATCATAACTTCAGTTATTTTAACAACCAAATTACTTTCTTCCATATAAACCAAATTTACAATCAAGCTATTTAAGAAATAAAGACAACAAATAAAAATCTGTTTTAATCTTTATATCCTGACCTAAAAAATAGAAGGACTAACTCATTTCACATCCTCATATTTATCTGATTGAACTAGGAGTGCCTAAAAAGAATTTTCCCATAACTTCATTTACTTCTTGTTTATTTCCCTGGCTCATTCCAAAAACAATGTTAAATGCAACACTGGAAAAGACTAAAATCTCCTCAATCTAACATCCAAGCAATCTTTTTTTTTTTTGGTAGAACTTTTTTTTTTTTTGGTAGAACTGAACAAAAATAATATACTTACATTCTTTATCCCACGGCATTGAAAAACACTGACATGTCTCAATCTTTAGATCCTGAAGATTATATTTAGTAGAGATTTTAAATATATTATATCATATTCCTAGGCTTTGAACAATGGCAGTCCACATATGGGTATAAAGCAATGCCTCAGCATAGTATAGTAATTAAATGCAAGTCTCTGGAGCCAGACTGCCTGGGTTCAGATCCCAGTTCTGCTACTAAGTAGCTGTGTTACTCTGGGAAAATTACTGAATCTTCATGTACCTCCATTTCATTATTTGAAAAATGGAATAATAATAGTATCTACCTGGTTTAGTTGTTGTGGAGATTAAGTAAATATATGTAAAACAATTGGAATAATGCATGTCTTATAGTAAGTGCTTCATAAATGTTTCTTGTCCTGTTATTATCATCTGGGGAATTAATTATTTTACAAAATATATCTTTATAACTAAAATTTATTCAGTCAGTTTCAAACTTCTAGGCGTAGCCAATTTTCATGGATCTTTTAAAATGGATCCTATGCGTCTCTGTTTCTTCTGTCTCAAAGAGATTAAATGGAATTTCTCCTTTGGTAATTTTGAATTAGGTGATACTAAAATGATTAAGATGATATTAAGGGGTTTAGGGAGAATGTTTTGCCCCTGCACTCACTAGCCCAGACGGTCCTGCTGTTTCATTCCTCTGGCAATGTTCTAAAGCATTCTGGACTTCACTATACTGGCCTATACCAGTAGTCCTGCTTTAAAATTTCTGCTTCTGCTTTGCTATAGGCTGTAAAGAAAATAGGCTAGTTTCTAAAAATTGTGTATAAAATGAAAGAACAGGCATTCATTCAGGGTTTTAGTTCTCCTCCAAGAGTAAATAAAAACATGAGTGCACTTTTTCCTTCTCCACGAGGGTTATGTTTTAGAACAAGGGTTGGCAAACTACTGCCTGTGAGCTAATCTGGTTTTTGTAAATAAAGTTTTATTGGAACATAGCCATGCTCATTTGTTTACATACTGTCTACTGTTGCTTTCACACACTGTAGTGGCAGAGTTGAATAGTTGCTGCATGTCCATATGGCCTGTGAAGCCTAAAGTATTTAATATCTGACCTTTTACCAAAAAAGTTTGCCAAACCTTGTTGTAGAGCTTTAAAATTGGGCAGGGACTGAAGTAAATGGGATGTTACTGTATCTAATAGCCTCAGCTAATCTGACTATTCAATTATCTGCAGCACTGCATCCTTTAAATATATTTTGGATACACAAGAATTTATTACAGTAGCCAATGTTAGATAAAGAGCAAACGTTCCACAATAGCACATTCAGAACATTAACAGGTGGTGAAAATGTGATTGTCAAGCAAAGTTGTGTGGGAATCTTCACTTTGGTATTTGTTGCTCTACTGTTATCAGTATATAAGACGATGTCAAATTATGCAGCTTTCTGGGTGCTCTGTGGAAAGTTGTTCTAGAAATGTTACCTGTTGGTAGCTGCTTTTTTCACACAATTGTTCAAAGTAAATGTAAATGCCTTTGTTGTCATTTTCCTTACTTATACCTATCGCTGCTTGTTTTTTCTTCTTCTTGTATTCAGAAGAAACCTCCACTTTCCACCCCCAACACTGTATTATTCAGAAGCAAAGTATACAGAAAAAGACCTTGAATTGTGTTTGAATTCTGACTCAGTCACTTTACAAAAGTGAAACCTTGGGGAAGTTGCACTGCCACCCCCAGCCTTGGTTTCCTTCTCCTGTAAGAGGATGCAAGAATCAGGCTTTGGTAGTAATGGGGCTCTGGGTAAAGAGGAGT
>VBSM01002608.1:10268806-10305811 GCA_008086735.1 Cheirogaleus medius | reverse complement strand
GTTCCAGCTGTATCCAGGAATATACAAAAGGTGCTATATCACCGTTGTTTCTTATAGCGGCCCTGGTTCTATACACCTCCTCCAGCACCTGGCTCTTGTTGATGTCTATGTCCAGGAGGAGTCTGGGGGTGGGAAGACCCCAAGTTCCTAGCACATCTCCCTGCACTTGCAGGCCCCCGGGGCATCCTGTGCCAGTTAAGCACTCCCCTACGTGGAATCCCCCCTGCCCTGGGCAAGGCAGGGCCAGAGGGTTTGGCATCCAGGGCAGGGTGGCAAACAGGCTCTCTGTCTTATGCACCTCAGCCCACTGGGACCAGGCTCAGTGGCTCTGTGCCCACCTCACTGGGCTGCTGCTGATTGGCCCTCCTGGGAGACAGGAAGTGTCAACTTCAGTGGGACATGCAGAGGTGCACACGGGCTCAGGGCCTGTACCCACCAGCCTTACCTCCTCTGAGATTCCACTATCTAGTTGTCCTGCCAGTGCCATCCTGGGGGTGGCTGGAAATCCGTCTTGGGGAGAGCCTTGTTCCCCATGACATTTGAGAAGCTGGGGCAGCATTACAGTCCCCGCAGCTACCACTGGTCTTTATACTTGGCCTGATTCTCATAATGGAAGAGGGAAGGTCTTCAGTGCTGCCATGTCCTCCATCACATAGTGCTGGGGACACTGGGCTTCACCGAGGGCTCCCCACTCTCACCTGCTGGGCCATCCTAAAAATGTGGTAGCCAGGCAGGAAAGGGCCACATCCCTATTGCACAGGTGAAAAGACTAAGGCTGAGAGGTCAACCCTGTGCCAAGTCACCCAGCTAGCAGAGTGGGGTGGATGCCTGAGTTAGAGCCCAGTGCCTTGGATGCGACCTGCCTGCTTGCTCATCACTGTAGACCCGGGGGAACCCAGTGCCGCTGCACCTTTGCTGCCTCTGTGCCTTCTCTTCCACTTTCCCTCTGCTGGGCAATCAGCCCCTGCTCCCTGCACCTCACCCTACATCCCCCGCCCTCTCTGAATCCCCAGGTCCTACTTGGGGGCTGGTTAGATATATTATGATATATCCATACACATGCAACTTAGAACTGTAAAATATGTTTTAATTTAGTAAGTTAAAAAGCCTGACACTCAACAACAATAACAGAAAAAGAATCCAGGCTTTGCTTACATATAAGGAAGAACAAATGAGACTAAGAATATAAGTACACATTATTCCTTGTGTCTTTAATAATATTCTTAATTTGGTATACTTTCTTCTCATACAACGATGTGTATGTTTATGAAACAGGATATGAAATGGATCCTACATGAACTAAAATTGTCGACTGAGCTGGGTATGAGTCTATAAGCATGAAGGAGGTTGGGTGAGAAAGCCTCTTCAAACAGCATATGTATTCCTTGGATGTCTGCTTTGTTATTCACTTCTCTGATGTGAAAGTTTATGCTTTAGTGTAGAGCTCCTGGGAAATATGCAAGGAAAAAAGAAAGAAGGATAACCTTGGAAGGGGAAAAGGTGGTGCTTATGCCAGTACAAAAGTCTGAATAGAAGCAAATTATTGTTGGTTTATTTTAGTTACAGTTCTCTAAGTGAATTTGGTATGTATACAGGAAGGTAGTTAATTTTTTAAAGGTAAAAGAAGAAGTAGCTTCCTTTAATGAAAATAGACTCTAGTGCTATGGAAATGAGAAGCTCTCTGTGATGAGGCTAGAGCAGAATTACTGAAGGATGAGAACACATGTGGCTCCATTTTGTTTTTCTTGGAGCCCATGAAATAGACCAACAGTCTACTCGGTGTAACACATTTATATTAATACTTGAAAAAGATCACCCCACTTTTATAATTTAATGGGATGCTAATGGTTTGTCTTTTAATTGCAAGTACATTGAACTTATTTCCTCATGATTTAACCAGAAAATTCAGATCTCTTTTGCTTAGGTAATTTGTCATTTTAATTCTTTTGAGTTTTAGAGAAAATTATTTTAAGATTATGATCTTGAATTTGAATTTAGAGAAATCCCCATCCCCTTCAATCTCCTCTTTAAATTTCTTTGTTATTTGGAGGGTAATTATCCAAGTTATATCAGTTAGCTGTTGCTGTGTAACAAATGGCTCCAAAACACAGTGTCCTAAAATGACAATTATTATTTTCTTAAGTCTGCCAGTCAGTGGGAGTTCTGCTTATCTAAGCTAGGTTCTGATTATTTTAGCAGACTTTACTCATGCATTAGAAGTTAGCTGGCAGTCTAAGATGGCCTTGATTGGGAAACTTAACATCCCTTCCCATGTTTCTCATATCCCTCCAGCAGGCTATTCCAGGCATGTTTTCACAGTGGTGTCTGGGGTCCAAGAATAGGCAAGCCCAATCATTTAAAAGTATAATTGGCAACACACATGGACTTTTCAAGGCTGTTTGTGTCACATTTGCTAATAACCACTGGCCAAAGCAAGTCGTGGTGGAACTCAGAGTCAGAGTGGAGGAATATGAAGTCATGAGTCAAAAGGTATATGTATAGGGAGGCCATGAATCGAGGCCACTAATACACTTTATCAACCAGTTGTCATGTCACTCTTTTTCTCCATCTTTTGAAAATTTGACTACAGACTGGAAAAACAAAAACAAAAAACAAATAAGCCTCTACCTAAGTTACTTTTTGGCACTTGTTTTTAAAGCTTTGTAAGGGAGTAGGTTGTCATTAAAGGCTAAAATGAAAAATTGTATTTACTTACACATTTCTCCCCAACCCCCCTTTTTTAAACCAAATTAAGCATCACAAATTCTTGAATAATGAAGTTGGTTCTTTTAAAATTCTATTTATATCAATCCCTGAGCTCTATTGTGTCTCTGACCAATTTCTGTATTTTTGGGCCACTATTCCAGGAGCCTTTGGTGGGTGAGTCTGTGGGATTTTAGCCTTGCTTTCACATGTTCTTGCTTTTTGCTTTCCTCTCTCCTAAACTCATTTGCATTTCTTCCTACATGTCCTGGAGAAACCTCAAACTGAACGTATTTCAAAGAATACTGGTTATCCACCCTTTTCCCATTCATTCCTGTCTTCAGTCAACAAATATTTGTTGAGTGGCTTCCATACTATTTCAGGCATTAGTAACATAGTAGTGTAAACATAGGGAAAATACAGGCCCTCCTGGAGCTTATAATCTAATAGGACTTGACAGACATTAAACAAATGCATGAGATACATTATGTAATATTTGATAGTAATAACTGTTATGGAGAAAATAAAGCAAAGTGAGCAGAGAGGGCGTGATGGAGGAGGTGCTTTTTGGATCAGGTGTTTGGGGAAAGCTGCTGAAGTGAGGCACGACCGTCTGGCCTCCCGTCAGACAAGCCGTGGGGAGGCAAGGCTGGAAGTTGGGAGGCTGTGACAATGTGTCGGAGAGAGATGTGGAGGGGCCGTGCTAGGAGAGTAGCAGTGGAGATTATGAGAGGATGGCAGAGCTCTCCAAAATGTGTTTCATTTAAAGGAACCAAATTTAGATATTGAGATCAGTTCTGCCAAGTTGAGCATATGGAGCAGTGGTTTCCAAAGTAGACCCAGTATACTTCTGGTGACATCCAAGTTAATTTTAGGTGCTGTGTCACATGAATGGACTTATAATTTTAATAGTTACTTAAAATTTTAATGTGTATTAGGAAATATATGGAACTTGCATGTAAAACCTATGATTTTACAGTTATTACTTGCAGTAAAGATAAAGTATTGAGTATAGTGCAAAGTTGAATGCAGAAATAGCAAAACTCACAAAGAATATATCTGAATGACTAGATTTAGGACATGCTGACAGGATTATTCATGAGGTTCTGTTCCAAGGGATAGTGAATGATAACTCTAGTAGTTTTAGGGTAGTGTGTAATCATAACTAGATATTACCATTTATTGATTATCTACTGAATATCAGATTGTATATTAGATACTTTATAGATGATATTTCACTCAATTCTCACTGCCACGCTGTGTGATGTGGGTAGTAAACTTTTGACTTTTTTCTTTAACAAATGAGGGAAGTGAAGTTCATAGCAAATAAGTAACTTGCTCTAGGAAGTCTTGGGGTTTTCAGATTTGCAAGGTCACTGAAGTAATGTGCAGTTCTGGTAAATTCTCTGTGAACAGGGACTTTGTTTCGTACACTAATCTATCCTCAGAATGTAGAATACTTTCTGGTATATGATGTACATTGATTGATACTCACTAAATGAATAAAAGAAAAAAGAATGGATCTTTTATTTAAGTCCTACTCAAGAGTGGTGAATTTTTGTTTTCTTCACTATGAGTTTTAGGAAGTAGTAAGCTGGAGGTCTAATGGAAAAGCCATATTTGGGGACCATAGGGTGACTTACTATGCTGCCTAAATGCAGGTTTTCCCAATGTCCAGACCTTGACTTTGGCTCTTCTGGCTGTAACTATCCACCCTTGACATGACTGCTGCTGGAAAGAAAGAGTGTGTGAAGCTTCTCTCACTGCATGTTAGAGCTTTATCCAGAAGTCTAAGTGCTTGAACGGCTTTACTTTCAACATAGAACATATAAACCCACTAACAAACTCAGAGCTGGAACTGCACCTTCTTCTCTTGGCTGCCCCAAGGCCCTGATCAGCCCTGGCAGCACACATGTTTTGAATTTTGAAATACATATTTTCTGCAAAATTATGCAAGAGGGAGCGAGGGGTATAAAGATAAAAACCACATTATTACCAACTTCTGCAAACTCCTAATCTGGTGAGTAAAAGACACATAAATGAAATTTCCAATTCAAGGCTGAGTGCTGGTAAGTGTTATAGTCTGAGTATCTGAATCCCACTTAAATTCATATATTGAAACTTTATCCTCAGTGTGGAGGTATTAAGAGGGGGGGCCTTTGGGAAGTGATTAGGTCACGAGGACTCTGCCCTCATGAGTGGAATTGATGCCCTTATAAAAGAGGCTTGAGGGAGCCTGCTTGCCCATTCTACCATGTGAAGACACATTGAAGGTACCATCTATTAATATGAGGAATGGGTCCTCACCAGACACCAAGTCTGTTGGCACCTTGACTTTGGACTTCCCAGCCTCCAGAACTATTAATATGAGCAAAAAATTTCTGTTGTTTACACATTCTCCAATCTAAGGTATTTTGTAATATCAGCTCAAAAGGACTGAGACAGTAAGCCAAATACAGAGGTCAATATCTGCTTTGGGAGGGTAGGGTAAGGTGAACAAGTTCCAATTGGGTGGATCTGGGAAGCCATTTGGAAGAAACAGGATTCAAATTAGGCCTTGAGAGAAGGGTGTGACTTTGATGCTTATCTTTAGGAAGGAAAGGGGTTCTAGTCTAGGTAAAGAAAACAGCCTCTTCAAAGGTATGGAAGTCAGAAAATTCTAGGGGGCTGGGATGAGGTCATGGCAAACCAAGCAATGGGGAGGCAGTAGAGTGCATGTTGTCGGGAAGGCCAGTACAAAATAGGAATGGAAAGGGTGAGAGGGGAGCTTATGGATTACTTTGCATGCCAGCTGAGCATCTGGGGCATTATTGGGTCTATATGGGGAGCCTTTGACACTTTGGTGAGGGAATCTGAGGAATGGAGTGGCAGGGGAGGGCCATGATCAGGTCTGTGCATGCCAGAGGCAGTAAGGAGATTGGTTAGCTTTTTTTAAATATATATATTTTGTAATAATTTTGATTTAGAGAAAAATGATAAGAATTGCCAAAGAGCTTGGGAATATTCTTCAGCTGGATTTACCAACTGTTAACACTTTGCCCCATTTTCTTTAGCATTCTCTTGTACTCTAACATACATAGTGAGAGTATTTTTCTAAACCCTTTGGGGGTAAGTTGCAGTCATGCCTCTTTACCCATAAGTATTTAGTGTATATTTCTTAAAAATAAGGACTTTCATTTTTATGACTTTGCTATACATTATCAAAAGAAAAAAATTTAATATTGATATACAACTGTTATCTGATCTGTAGACTTTATTCAAATTTCACCAGTTGTCCTGAAATATAAGAGTGCTTGTTCTCTCTCTCTCCTCTATTCAGATGCTTCTTGACTTATGATGAGGTTATGTCCCAATAAACCTATCATAAGTTGAAAATAACCTAAGTCTCAAATGCATTTAACACTCCTTACCTACCAAATATCATAGCTTAGCCTATCCTACTTTCAACATGCTCAGAACACTTATGTTAGCCTACAGTTGGGCAAAATCATCTAACACAAAGCCCATTTTATAATAAGGTATTGAGTATATTTTGTAATTTATTCAATACTGTACAGAATGTGAAAAACTTAATGGTTGTATGGGTATTTGAAGTATGGTTTCCACTGAATATTATTGCTTTTGCACCATCACAAAGTCAAAAAAATCCTAAATCAAGCCATCAGAGTTGGGGACCATCTGTAGTCTAGGTGTCAATGAAATAGGCTTGGATTGAAGCACTGGTGGTGGGAATAAGACAGCCACTTCAGAGGTGGACGCAATAGGAGTTGGCAACAATGGGTTCTAAGAGTGAGAGAGGAAGTAAGTCTGATAATGAGGTTATAGTTTACTAGATTGGTGTTGTTAACCAATAAGGAAGGAACTCAGGAGGGAGAGTTGAAGTGCAAAGTGCTCTTATGTTATGACTTTTTATTTAATTATGACAGTTAGATTTCTACAGTGCTTTAAATGGCAGAAAGGCAGTGTAATTAGAGGCAGCTTGGTGTAGTGGTCTAGAGTAGGAACTTTGGTGCTAGACCATCTGGGCTGGAATCAGGCTTTGCCACTTATTAACTGTGTGACCTGAGAAAATTACCTAAGTTGGCTGTGCCTCAGTTTTTTCATCTGTGAAATGGGGATAATAACACTGCTTGCCTCACAGAGTCCTTGTGAGGATTAAATGTGTTATTATTTGTAAAATGTTATAAACCTACCTGACATATAGGAAGTGCTATATGTGTTTGTTGAATCAATATAAATAAATTGATTTTTACTATTTTTATGTTATTGGACCGTCACTGGCAAATCCGTGAAGTAAGTACTAATATTACTGAGACTGAGATACTACATGGTTTGCCTAAGGCCATATAACCATTGGTGTAGAAAATGCTCATCCTGTTCCATATACCACATCATCCTTAGGCTGTCTACTCGAGAATGCCTAGAAGGCAGTAGAAATGGGCTAGTGAGTCAGCACAGGCATACCTTGGAAATATGGGGGATTTGGTTCCAGATCATGGTAATAAAGTGAATATTGCAATAAAGCAGGTCACATAAATTTTTGGTTTCCCAGTGCATATAAAAGTTATGTTTGTGCTATCCTGTAATCTATTAAGTGTGCAATAGCATTCTATCTAAAAATCAATGTTCATACCTTGATTAAAAATATTTATTGCCAAAAAATGGTAATGATCATCTGAGCCTTCAGTGAGTTGTAATCTTGCTGGCGAAAGGTCTTGCCTCAATGTTGATGGCTGCCGACTGATCAGGGTGGTAGTTGCTGAAGGTTGGGGTGGCTGTGGCAATTTCTTAAAATAAGACAACAATGAAGTTTGCCATATCTATTGACTCTTCCTTTCACAAAAGATTTCTCTGTAGTATGTGATGCTGTTTAATAGCATTTTATATACAGTAGAACTTCTTTCAAAATTGGAGTCAGTCCTCTCAAACCCTGCTGATGTTTTATTAATTAAGTTTATGTACTATTCTAAATCCTTTGTTGTCATTTCAACATGTTCATAGCATCTTCACCAGGAATAGATTCCATCTCAAGAAACCACTTTCTATGCTCATTCATAAGAAGCAACTCCTCATCCATTCAAGTTTCATCATGAGATTGCAGCAATTCAGTCACATCTTCAGGCTCCACTTCTAATTCTGTTTCTCTTGCTGTTACCGTCACATCTTCAGTTACTTCTTCCAGTGAAGACTTGAACCCCTCAAAGTCATCCGTGAGAGTTGGAATCAACTGCTCCCAGATGCCTATTAATGTTATTTTGACCTCCTCCCATAAATCATGAATGTTCATAATGGCATCTAGAATGGTAAATCCTTTCCAGAAGGTTTTCAATTTACTTTCTCCAGATCCATCAAAGGAATTACTATCTATGGCAGCTATAGACTTACAAAGTTATTTCTTAAGTAATAAGACTTGAAAGTTGAAATGGCTCCTCAATCAACAGGCTGCAGGATGGATGTTGTGTGAGCAGGCATGAAAACAACAAGAGCTCTGCATCAGAGCTCTTGGGTTACTAGGCACATTGTCAATGATAGTAATATTTTGAAAGGAATCTTTTTCTGAGTAGTAGGTCTCAATAATGGGCTTAAAATAGTTCAATAAACCGTACTGTAAACAGATGTGCTGTCATCCAGGCTTTTTTGTTACATTTGTAAAGCACAGGCAGAGTAGATTTAGCATAATTCTTAAGGGCCAAAGGATTTTTGGAATGGTAAATGAGCATTGGCTTCCATTTAAAGTTACCAGCTGCATTAGTCCCTAACAAGAGAGTCAGTCAGCCTGTCCTTTGAAGTTTTGAGTGCAGGCATTGATTTCTTCTCCCTGTGAAAGTCCTAGATAACACCTTCCTCCAATATAAGGCTATTTTGTGTACATTGAAACTCTGTTGTTTAGTGTAGCCACCTTCATCAGTGATCTTAGCTAGATCTTCTACATAACTACTGCAGCTTCTACAACACTTTCAGCTCTACCTTGCACTTTTCTGTTATGGAGATGACCTCTTTCCTTAAACCTCATGAACCAACCTCTGCTGGTATCTGCTTTTCTTCTGCAGCTTCCTTACCTCTCTCCGCCTTCATAGTATTGAAAAGAGTTAGGGCCTTGCTATAGATTAGGTTTTGGCTTAAGGGAATGTTATGGCTGGTTTGATTTTCTATCCAGACCACTAAAACTTTCTCCATATCAGCAATAAGGCTGTTTCACTTTCTTATCATTCACATGTTCACTGGAGTAGCACTTTTAATTTCCTTCAATAACTTTTCCTTTGTATTCACAATGTGGCTTAGAGTTTGATGTAAGAGGCCTAGCTCTCAGCCTCTCTCAGCTTTCAGCATGCCTTCCTCACTAAGCTTAATCATTTCTAGCTTTTTATTTAAAGTGAGAGACACTCAACTCTCCCTTTCACTTGAACACTTAGAGGCCATTGTAGGGTTATTAATTGGCCTAATTTCAACACTGTGGTTTCTCAGGGAATAGGGAGACCCAAGGAGGGGGAGAGAGATGGGGGGGATCGTTTGTAGGTGAAGCAGTCAGAACACACACGACATTTATCGATTAAGTCCTCTATCTTATACAGGTGTGGTTCATGATGTCCCCAAACAATTACAATATAACATCAAAGATCACTGATCATAGATCACTATAATACATATAATAATAATGAAAAAGTTAAAATATTTTGAGAATTATCAAAATGTGATAGAGACACGAAGTGAGCACATGCTCTTGGAACAATGGTGCCAACAGACTTGCTCAATGAAGGGTTGCCACAAAGCTTCAATTTGTAAAAAACACACTGTGAAGTGCAATAAAGCAAAGTGCAATCAAATGATGTATGCGATGTATGCCTGTGTTGGGACAAAGGCTGGAGGCTCTGGAATTGAAAGTCCTCTACATAGAGATGATTGTTGAAGACATGGAATGTGTGCAGTCACTAAGAGAGTGCTGGAGAATATTGTCTGTGGGGTGGGCAGAGGGAGGGGAGCTGGTAAGGGAGACTGGGTAGGAGCAGTCAGAGAGGTAGGAGACACGATAGGAGGGTGGGGAATGAGGGGAAGGAAGAGAGATGAAAGTTTAAGGAGAACTTGCCCATTCATTGGGAGTCAAGGGAGTACAAATTCAGAGCAGAGCCTTGGGACTGTGAGGAGTGTGTCTCTTAGTGACCTTAGTGAGAATAGGTTTGTGAAGAAGAGAATCGGAAAAGGAGAAATGGATTCCATGGATGTGAACTATTCTTTCAAGAAGTTTGGTAACAAAACGAAGGGGAATTTCAAAAGAAGCAGGGTAAAGAAATGGTCTCTCTCCAACAGAGGCAATTGTCTTTGTCATTTAGGAGGGAAAGGCAAAGGCCTGAAGTTGCAGGAAATGGGAGATGGAGAGAACAGCCAAGGACAGAATTAGGAGCTTGGCTGGAGGGTTGGTCTCGGGAAAGTACGGGGACACTCCTCTATTATTGGAGGGAAGAGAGAGTCTGTGTCCCTCCACCTATGGGATTTAATGTGGGGGGAGGGAAGATTGAGCTCATTCCCTTAAAATTGCCTCAATCTTTGTAGAGTGAGCAATGAAGCTCATTGAGAGCTCATTATTGAGAAAGTCAGAAGTATATTTGAGTATATTTGGAGAAAGTTAGGATGTATTTTATACCTGAAAAAAAGGATGGTCTAGTGATGGCCAGAGCTTGGGACTTATTGAAGGACTTGATTCTACAAGAGTACTAGGAAATCTCAGGGGTCCGGGAGAATTTGGTTGAAAATGGCTGAGCATAGGCTATGAAGGTAAGAGGAAGATAAATAGGCTGGATTAATACTCCCCAAACTTTTCCCTAGAAACATCATGGCTGAGAAGAAGGAAAGCTTATCTCTGAGACTTGGGACCCTGGCTCAACGTAACCTAGTAGAAGTCTGAAACTTCTTTTTTTTTTTTATTTCATCATATAATGGGGGTACAAATATTGTTAGGGTTACATACATTGCCCCTACCACTCCTCCCTCCCCCCACATGCCAGAGCTTCAAGCCAGTCCAATCCCCAGGTGGCGCACACGGCACACATTATGTAACTCTACACTTCCTCCCCCTCCCGCCTGCCCTCCATCCAACAAAAGATTTTTTTTTTTTTTACACTTTGGATACATTGTATAACTTTGCCTCTTCCTAAGAAGGGTTAGAGGTATGCCCTTCCCCCCCACAATGCTCTCCACATCCCTATGATGTGGGTCTTCTGAAACTTCTGAAGTCTTAAGTTTTATCTTTAAAATATTTAAAATTTCATCATGGATCTATATTTGTTTTAATTTAAAATAAAGTAGTAAGCAATGTATTATTGAGTAAAACAGACACCTAAAATATATATGCCATGTTTTTCTAAGACTAGGCTCTATATGGGGTGAGCATGCATATTCCAGTTCAAGAGGCCTGGGAGAAAAAGGAAAATGAAGAGCGGAGTCAACCGCAGAGGACAATGAAAGGGCAGGATCAATTCAACAGGAGGAAACAGTAGAAAAGTGGGAAAATTTGAGGTTGTCACTAGAAAGGAGGATTTCAAAATTTCAGATCTTGAGAATGAGACAATTCTAGGTGATAACAGGCTCTAAAGTGCGATTAGCCAAGCCCCTGAGTGATGGCGACGAGGAAATGGAGGCTGCCTTGGGTGATTTCAATCTCATTGAGATGTTCCTAACTTAGATCCCTAATACAAAATATCTCTCTTGTGACATACAGAAGAAAAATTAATGTTTAAAAAGAAGCATTTGTAAAATGTTAAACCAGACATTTGTTTTTAAACATTGTCTTGAAGTCAGAGAGAGATTAATAGAGCCAATTTAAATCCTCTTAGGGAACATATTTGGTACCTGCCTCTTGCTGTATAGTCTGCATTACAAGTGGAAGAAAGAAGAACTATACAATTGAAATGTCAATTGTGACATTGAGTAATTTTAAAATGAATGCATTTTTCAATTCTTTGATAGGGGAAATCCTTATTTACTTTATCTAGGAGAGTATCTGTCTTGAACAACAAGCAGATAATTTGAGAAATTAGTGGCTATTGCAGGAGAGTAAGTAAGTAAGCTACCATTGGTGCCTGTCTTAGTCCTATGTTTTAAAATAAGGCTGCAGAAAATTCTTCCACTCACCTTAGTGATGGATTTTGGCAATGACAGAACAGCACATACTAATAGCAAAAGAACTGATAAAGTCAGAAGTCCGGTGTTAGCCATTTGTTCCTACAGTTTTGAAATACGGATGGTCACCGACTTAGGATGGCTCGACTTTATGATAGTGCGAAACAATACTCACTTAGTAGAAACTGCAAGTACCCATTTGGCCATTCTGTTTTTCCCTTTCAGTATAGTATTCAATAAATTACATGAGATTTTCAACACTTTTTTATAAAATAGGCTTTGTGTTAGATGCTTTTGCCCATCTATAGGCTAATGTAAGTGTTCTGAGCGCGTTTAATGTAGACTAGGCTAAGATATGATTTCTGTAGGTTAGGTGTATTAAATGTCTTTTCAACTTAATGATATTTTCAACTCATGATGGGTTTATTGGTATATAGCCTCAACATAAGTTGAAGAGTATCTGTAATTATAATGTCTGATGTTGATAGCTTACATTGGTAAATAACTTCCATATTTTCCACCCTGTTTTATGAGCTCGAAAAGCTTACAAGTAATATATGTTTGTAGTACAAAAGAGTTAAGTAGCAGGAATAGGGATCTTGGACCATCCCAAACTGACCAGTGTGAAGGTCACCATGCACATCCTTCTAAAACTTTCTTTCAGGCTGTGTGCAGTGGCTCATGCGTATGATCCTAGTACTCTGGGAAGCCGAGGCAGGGGGATTGCTTGAGCTCAGGAGTTTGAGTCCAGCCTGAGCAAGAGTAAGACCTTATTTCTACTAAAAATAGAAAATTTAGCTGGGAGTGGTAGTGCATGCCTGTAGTCCCAGCTGCTTGGGAGGCTGAGATAGGAGGAATCACTTGAGCTCAGGAGTTTGGGGTTGCAGTGAGCTATGATGATGCCATTGCACTCTACCCAGGCAACATAGCAAGACTCTGTCTCAAAAAAACACCAGAACAAAAACCAACTTTCTTTCATGCTATTTCATGACTAATCTATGTTTATAAAAATGGATTTATGCATACTTTATATGTTATGATTTATAGAAGTTATGATTTATGGAAGGTGAGCAGTTAGCCTCACTTTTAAACTACCTTAGGAAAATTATCTAAAGCTTAGTGAAAAGAACAATAAAGCAAGAGAAATTAGGCATAAGTTAATGAAATAACAATATACTAAGGACTAATATATTGAGGAGATATTTCTTCAGCTTAACACAAGTTCAGGAAGTCAGTGGGTGCATTTCCCACATTCAGGTCTGTTTTTATTTTTAATTTCAGAATATTACAGGGGTACAAATGTTTAGGTGACATATATTGCCTTTGCACTGCCTGAGTCAGAGCTACAAGCGTGCCCACAGCTTTTTATTTTTAATGTTTTCAGCTCTATACCCTCCCAAGACATACCAGTATGAGGAGTGGAAACCGGGATACGTGCTTAGCATTGACTTGCTCCTGCGGCGAGGAGGCACCGTTGTCGTGCTGTGTTGAGATTTGCAGCTGTCAAGAGCAGAGGGCTCTCTTGTAATGGCTCCATCCCTGAGATCTGTGGGAATAACCCTATAGACAGGCAGTGGCTGCTCCCAGGGGAAGCAGCAATCAGGGCACTGATTGCCTTACCAAGCCGGGTATCACAGAACTTCAGAACTGTGCCAGGGGAGTAGAGCCCTTTTAACTTCCTCTGCTCTGTCAACAGCTGACTTGTCATCAGGTTTGCCTGTGATGATAACATCCAGAGTGATGACTGAATTCCCATGGTCTGCCTCTCTGTTGACAAGGAGGGATTTTTATCTGATAGTATTTCTCTAATTTTACTTATTAATTCTTCTATGTCAATTACTTATAAACTTAGGCTTATTTGTGATTATACCACTGTATTTGTAAAACACAAAATTCAAGTTGATTGATTACTATAATTTTCTCCCATCTCTATTCTGGATGAATCAAAGAAAAAGCTAGCAGTGTTTCCTACCCTTTGAAAACATTTGGTTCATCTTCACAAACAGAAAAATTACATGGTTTCCTGGAGACATTGATGTGTTCTTCTAGAAGGGTTGGGCCTTTATTCAATGAGAATCACTAATTCAACAAAAAGCCCACAGATCGCAGTATGAGTGTGGAAGGAGGAGGAAAGAGAGGAGGAAGGAAAGAAAGCTGCCTGTGTGTACTTTTATTTCTTAATAAAGCTCAAATAGTTTCTCATGAAAGAGAATGAATAGAGAAATGTTTCAGAACATGTTGGAATTGGCAATTGGTTGGAACTTGGTTGTGTCAGGAAAGGACAGCTGTTTGTTGTGCCTTGTCGCCATGGTGTTGGGTAGAGCATCATCTTCAGCTCTCTGGGAAGACCCCCACGTAAGAAGAGACTGGGAAAAACAGCACGAGGGCGTGACTGCATCCTGGTCAGACAGAGTTTGGCCTGTGCTGCGCTAGCCGAGCTTCTCCAGGGGTTAGAATGTTTTGCTTTCATAGTCATCTGGATTGTTTACTAAGGGTAGGAATGTCCCAGCCTCACCAGAGACCTCCTGGTCCATTCTCTGTGGGGTGCTGCTTGGGAATCTGTATGTCAGGGAGGCTCCCAGGATAACTGTGATATGTGGTCATGTTTAAGAATTGCTGGTGTAAAATAGTAGTAGACAATAGAACTGACTGGAACCACTGTAGGAACAAAGTGTGTGTGTGTCTGTGTGCGCGCGCACGCGTGGGTGTGTGTTTATGTTGTGCAACAGCTGTGAGACAACATCAGGCTATAGGCCTTCCCAGAAACTCCCTCCTCTAAGGCTTGAGCTTCTGGAAAGCTCCACCTGGTCCTGATTAAATCCTGAATTCGTAGGCCCAGTGCAGGCTTGGCTCCAGAAAAGCCCATCCATAATGTTTTCTTTTACAGGTCTGTTTACTATTTATCTTGGATTTTCCACGTCCTGCAGGAATCCTAGTATCCAATTCTCTTTGGTGTGTTTGCAGGAGTTTCTGATGGTTCTCTGGTTTCCTAGGTTTCCCTTTTATTTTCTATCCCTTTTATTTAGGATGTCAACCTACAAACTTAACAGATTGAACAACCTTTGCAGAAAAATCACAGAAGCTAGAACTATATGTGACACAACAGACATACCCAAAGTCTGTTGTACATGACAAGAATGAGGTTTTATTTACCTCTTGGGTGCACCAAGCACAAACACTCTCTAATGAGGGGGAAGAGAACCCGATGAGGAAGAAAAATGCTGGATGCAATGGGTGGCAATTACTTATGGATCTTTGGGCTCAGCGTCAATGAGAAATAATTATAAGGGAAGACACTCTCTGCGGTTTGATGCAGCTGGGATGACTTTATATCCTAGTTTTCAGGATAGTTGGCCTCACCTGTTGAGCTGATGGCCTTCTAGTTAAGATCTGTTTCACATTCAACAGTGTCCTGGTTCAGATAATAAGTTATGTGAGTTATGTAAGTATAGGAGGGGGGAGGGGGAAAGAGAGAGAAAAAAGATGTTTCTTGGGATCACTGACTAGTACTCACTTCAGTATGTGATGGATCCCATTCCAGGCCCACCCCTAACATTTGATGGCCCAGGACAAGAGGCCCTCCCATCTCACAGCCTTATCTCTTCTCTTCTTGCCCTGGCTCCACTATGCAGCTGGAGGAGCCTTGTAAGAATGGTGTGGACAAGCCAGCCTGCTCACTCAAGCTTTGTTCACACCCACAGTCCAGCAGGATGTCCATGGCCCCGCTCAGGCCTAGGAGTGTGCACACTGGCTGTGAGGTGGTCTTCCCTGGGGATGGTAAAGACCTGAACAGACCTTGGGAGCTGGACCACTGGGGGCAGGGGATTCCAGGGTCATGAGTACCTGGGGAATAGTCTAGAAGGGATGTTGTCCCTCTAGGTGGGGATGTCCCATAGCCCTACAGACTCGTGGCCCCATGGAGAGGCATTGCTAGAGGAGAGCAGGAGAGGGTACTCTAGGAACCAGCCCCAAATTAGGGTTACCTGTCCTTTTCATTTTGGCTTCTCAGAGATCCTGCTTCTAACACATCCCAGTAAAGCAGCTTCCTCTGCCATTCTGAAGTGTTTGGGTTAAGAACACTTCACACATGAATAACACTTGGTCACCTGACTGAGGTCCAGGGGTATCCTTCATCTGGCCTGATAGAAATCTCTTGTCCTTAAATGCCATATATTCAGGGTCACAACTCCATTTTTCAAGCTGCAACAAAACCTTAAACTATATGGCTTAATGTTTTCAAAGTTGATCGAAAGGGAGGCACCTCTCCTCGGTATGCTTCATCCCTGGAAATTTGGAGAATGTTTTCTCTGCTTTCTGATGTGTTCCGCCAGGTGTGTGGGTGTGAAGACAGGAAAACTGTGTGCTCAGCCATTCTCACTGTGGTTTTGTTTGAGGATCATTCAAACGGAAAGACTTTCCTCTCTTGTGATTACAGAATCAAATATTTTACAGTTCTCAGATCCTTCTTCTGTGTCTATTTGTGGAACTTCTTGAGTAATTATTAAAGTCAGCCAACACTTTTTCCTTTCCTTGACTCCTTAGGGTTGAACTAGCTCACAGGGCAACCCCAGGCATTTTCCTGGGCTAGGTGCCCTTTCCCTTTTAGTGGATTACTGGGTGCCCTGTAGACAGGGGCACTGTGCGTGGCACGCAGGTTGTGCGCTGCACAGTCCTGGAGGTAAATTTCACGGAGAGCGAAAACAGGATACAACAATGGGGCTGTGCACAGTGGCAGCCCTAACTACACATTCTTTGGCCAGGGATTCCTCTAACTTTGGACCCCTCAAAGGCCCAGTTTTCCCCCCTTCTCTCTCACTCATCATAAGCATATGGAGAAAATGGGTATTTGAAGAGAAAGAGTTGAAAATCATGTTATTTTCTATATTTTTCTTCCATGTTTTTGAGAACACTTGTTATCCTAATATTAATATAGATCAGGGAAAATAGAAGTTATTAAGGACATAAGGAACTAATGATTATACAATCAATGTTTTTGTCCAACACTTATACCAAAGGTATGTTTATAAGCCCCTGCTCTGTCCTGGTGGGTCAATTAGCTTTGCTGGGGTCTGAATAGCTATGACTTTTTCATTTTAATGGATGGTTAAATATGTGATTTCTGCAGAATTGATAGTTGAAAGGGATCCTTCAGATACCCAAGTGTTACTGTCCACTTGTAACAAATAAAACTTGTACCAAAGTCACACTGCTTTGGGTAATCAACTGTCCATAGAAAGGTGCTCTTTGTATTCAAGCTTCAAAGAAGCTAGTCTGATTTTTTTTTTTTTTGGTTCTAATTAGAGATTCAGCTGAGCAGGAATTACTCTTCAGATATTTTCTTGTTATGTTTTCTATTTCCGTGGTGGCGGAATGCGGAGGAGCATGTTCAGACGTCAGAATCAGTCTCAGACGCGTCCTGGTGTGCAGTGTGTGAGCTCGCTCATTATTGCCACGCGCTGCTCATTACTACTTTTCTCCTTATGCTATTGGAAACTTCCAGTCTTAATAATTTAATTTATCCCTACCAACTTCAGCCTCCCATGACAGCCTGAACACCAGACTTGATGAAATCCAGATGTATTTTGATTTTCTTCTATCAAGCCCAGGGGAGAATTTCTTAGAGACTATGCTGACTTCTGTGCCTTGAAAGTACGCCAACTGTGGGAATTTTGATATATAATGAAGCCCAGAGAGGGTAGGCATCATTCCAAAATGCTGCAAATAGGTACAATTTAAGCAAGCACACATGACACACATTTTTAACAATTTTCCAAAAGTGACGACACTGGAAGTGAGGTAACTGGGAAAGAGAAACTGTCCAGCAGCAGCTGGGTGGCTTATAGCTCTGGTGAATCTTACAAGTGCTCAGTGGAGATTCAGACACATAGTAGGTACTCAGCAAAATATTTGTTAACTGGATAAACAAATGGATCTGATCTCGTTCTGAGAAATCCCAAAGCAGAGAACACCTGCTGCGAATGCTCACATCAGCCAGACACATAAAGCACCACCGTGTCGTGTACTCTCCCATGCAAGCCGTTTGGGTATTTGCTGAAACAAACCCTCATTTTACAAACAACACTGAGACTAAGAGAAGAGTCATGTAATTTCCTCTGGCTACTAAGTGTTAGACCTGGACTTAGAATGTGTGCCTTCTGACTGAGTCTAAGGCTCTAGGGTTTAAGGATTACCTACCTTTTTGAAGTTGTGGGCAGAGCAATAGAAAAGAAGCAGCTGGAAAAACTGAAGTGAAATTACTATTCTCTCTTATATAGGGAAGAATAAAGATAACTCTTTTGAGGACTCTGATATATTAATAAAAAGCCAAACTGAAATGGTAGCAGCACATAGAGAACACCTCCAAACATCCTTCAAAAGGCCCAGACTCTAAGGACCAGAAAAAGGAGGGATCAGAGAAGGAAGGAGATGTGTTTAAATTCTTCCAAGCTGTTTCTTTTACTATACAGGCTAAATCTTCTGCCTCTTAATAAAAATTTCAGGGGAAAGTTTATGGCAGATGAGACTTTTGGAAATATATTAGAAAACAGAAGGGAAAAGGCCCTATACCTCATCCTTTGCATCCTTGTGTTATTTTGTAATATTATTAAAGCATTTTTCATTTTACATAGAGTCTCTCCTATCAACTGCACTGCAAACCTATTAGTACAAGTTTCTTCCATTTCTTATATATTCCTTTCACTTTGTTCATATGCAGTGGTCTCTCAGTGGGGAAAGCTGTATGGTGTATTCGAGATGTTCCAAGAAGCTGTGTGCCACTGGCCTGGACCAGCCCCATTTTTGCAACATATACCTTCTGTTGGAGTCATTCCTATATACTATGGAATGACATGTTCTCAAGGGCCTGTTTGTAAGGTTAATTAACTTGGATAGATAACCTATTCAGCTGATAACACTCAGTAGCCTATTGGTACATGGTTGGTAGTTTATTCTATCAGTTAGTTGACTACCACTAGATAAGAGCCAAAAAAGATGAGAGACAAAATTTGGTAGTAGAGAGGGAGAAATAGAGGTATAGAACACTGTTTTTTGGAAAGTATATCTTCTTGCACTCCTACAGAGGACAACTCAGGTATGTCAGAGTGAGGTGTTACAAGACGGGAGAATGAGAGGGCGGGGTCACCATTAGATTTGGCTTCTTAACTTGGGTCAGCCTTGGCCCAAGATGTTCTGTAGACTGAGAATGAGGAAGGAGAAATTGAGACAAAAACTTTACTCTCTACTTGGTCACTGGAAGCTCACAAAGGTTCTCTTTGTGCTAGCTTATTCTTAAGCAGTATATATGTGGTATGTAGAGATTTCTTGCCAAAAGCAATGCATCCCCTTGTGCTAATGTGGCAGAGACTCCATGGTATTAAAACTGAAATTGTATTACCACCTGAGCTGAAGTCATTTAATACTTATGTTGGTTATTTTCACTATATAGTATGCCCAAATACTATTCAGTCTAGCTGCTTGGAATATGAGAGATGGCTAATTAGATTTTCTAGCCAATCCAGATTAAGGCATAAATGCCACATCAGCTGTAACAGCCTTAGGTCCAGAGCAAGACTCTCTTGCTCTTGTTGCTTGCTTTAGAGGGTGCTGCTGGCTGTCCTCCATGGCACCATGCCCATGGGGAGAAGATTCTACAGAGCCAAAGAGATATTGTCCATCCAAAGCACCCCCATTTCCACTTCTAAACCATTTAGTACCCCACAATTCCCTGCCTAAGTGATCCCAAGACGATTTCCAGGGCCTGTGTGGGCCTCTCCTGGGGTTAAGTCTCCCAAGGGTAAATGGCACTTGTGTGTGAGCACTCCTGGGACCCAAGAGGGTGGGGCTGTGTATGGATCTTGGATGTGTTGGCTAGGGTTTCCTCCTGAGTGTGTGCAAGGCTCCATTGCAGAACAGAAGTAAAGTTTGGAAGGAGAAGAGAACAAATTCCTGTAGGTATTTGTTGCCATGCAAAAATTTTAAAATTTTATACTCTATGATTAGTTTTGTGCTGTAATTTAGACCTCTTCTTTGGCTTTCTTACTGTATATACTCTTCTCTTTCCCTAAATTCTTTCTCCTGTTCCCCACCCTTACCCTGCCATGTTTCTGGGTTTCTGCCTCTCTCTCCTCATTATTCTTTCTCCCCCTCCCTCTCCCACTCCCTTCCCCCCTTGTTTGCATTCTCTCCTTATGTCTGTGCCCCTTTGTCTTTGTCTGTTTATATTCATCAGGGGAAGGACCAGACATCTTTTAAGGTAACATATGACCTTCCAGTGTGCAGTCCCCAGTCAAAGAGCTAGAGAGTCATACAGTTTCATGCCTCTCAGAATCTCAGAGATGAATCATCTAGAAAGGTCCTCCTCATTTCGTGTCTGAGAAGACAGGTCCCCTGAATCATATAACTTGGCCAAGGCCACACAGTGACCAGGCTCCATATCTCTGATTATATAATCCAGTTCTTTTCTTAAAATTAGCTTCTGAATATATGCAGGTAAAAATAAATAAGCCACCATAAGTTATAGACTTCTGTATGTGTGCTTCTATGGTGCCAAGGAAAGAAAAAAAGGGAGGGAGGCATGAACATAAAAGGACATAGATGCACTGATAAGTCATTTCCTCAAAAGATCCAAAAAAGATAGCTTAGAAATTGCCAGTGAGAACTATAGACAAACAAGGTCAGACAAGTTACTGAAGAGAGGAGTGTGCTTAAGTTAGAGGGCAGGAGAAATACATTTGTCAATATATACAATTAGAAAAAATATTTTGGAAAAAAGTTGATCCTTCTCCTTGATTTTTTTAAATTTTGAAGGGTATGGCAATATGTACAGCAAACCTATTTTAAATGCATAAATTATAATTATTATACTGTAATTTACTTGGGCTAATATAAATGTAAAACCCTTCAGACTAGACCAGCTGTAATTATATTTCCAAAGATCTTTTTTTTATTATTATTTATAGCTAACAAGACATTTATGATCTCTTTTTGGTTGTCTCTGGTGAAGCATTTTTGGCAGTGCTTCCCTGACTTGAAATTCTTGTTTGCGTGGAAATCTAGTTAGGAAAATGAGTAAGTAAATAACTTCTCCTAAGAGTATAATCTCTCCTTTGTGACATAAATTAGAAATCCATTCATATCTGTGGAATAATTCCCAGTTTCACAATTAAATAACCTGATATGCACAAGCAAACATGCCAATCTCTTCCTAGTCTAGGAGAATTCAGTCAACTTTCTGCTTGAACAAACAAGCTATATATGCTTTTAAACAGATGCATCATTTTCTCAAAATTGGATTACAAAGAGCTGATCTGAGCTGCAATCAGATGGATAATTAAACAGCAAAGGTAAGAGGCGTCTGACTGTTCATATTTACAGTGTTAATTGAAAAAATAAAATGTGATTTTTAATCCTAAAGGTAATTCAAACTATGCACATGTATAATGATGTAAACTTCCCTCGCTTCTCATTTTAATCTCAACATTGCTGGTGCATTTGAAACTAGCTTTCTTGTAGAGAATGGACAAAATTTGACTTCATTTTATGTTTTTCTGGGGTGAGTATAGTTGAATGAAAACATGAAGATGCTTCTTTAAAACAGTTTTTCAGTTTTGCTCTTTCCTCCTTGATCTATGATACTTTGTTATCTCAGATCCATTTAATTATCTGGAGTATTTTCTGGAGTGATTTTTAAAATGCTGAGACCATGTTCCTTCTTCCATAATGTAGCTGTTGCCTCTGAAATGTCACAGATGTTTGATTTTTTAAATCTCATTTATGGAGGTTATATTTTCCTCGTGTTATAGTAATTTGGCATACAAATATGTCTCCCATATAAAATTGTAAACTCTTTGAGGCAAGGATCCATATCATTTTCTTCTTTACCCAGGGTATTTGATTGGGTTGGTAGAATGTTTGTGGACTCAGTGAATGAAGATATGACATATGCTGAGAGTAGGCAGACGTGGGCTGGTTATCACTGGATAATGTGCTCCGAATGTCCTGTGGATTATGTTGGTTCTTTGACCAAAATAAAGTGAAAACATGGATCTGTGGTCCCACCTTTCCCAAGTGCAGTTCAAAATGTAATATGATGTGATTGATTACATTGAAAATAATTAGACAATGAGATGACACTTAAATTAGTTGAAGAGCATTGTTGATTTTCCCCTTGGTTATTTGGGCAAGTAAACTTTTAGTGTTTCCTTAGATATTTAACAATTTCCAGGGACTGAGTATTCTTGATTATAGTACACACAAATCCTGAGGATTTTCTTCTTATCATTTCTCCTTTAACCTCTTATTAATCCTTTCAAAGAGAAAGAATAAGAAATATGAATATGTTTTGGCGGTTAATTGAATCTTCCTATGAAGCTGTTTGGACTCTCTTTGGGCTATTGAGAAAAACTCTTTGGTCACTTTTTCTGGGCTTTTTAGAGTGGTTAGCAGAGTTATTTATTATAGTTATTGCATATTTAATAATAATGCCAATTTTGTTTCACTTTTATGTAGCATTAATTTCGCCAAACCCAACAAAACGTAATCCTCGCGTCCTGGTCAGTAGAGAAGCTGTTGTCAGTCATGCTGCAGAACGTTTCTGAGCTGACAGTGCAGCTGGTCCAGCTTCCGCCTTTGGCTCTGTGGAGAGTCCAGCAGCAACAGTAGAGGGTCCCGTGGAAATAGGGATAAAAGAGAACTCTTCCTTTGGCTTTTAAAAATCCCTCAACTCCATTTAAACCCCTGGAAGTTTTCCCCCTTGGGAAGAATGGGAGGGTTCCTTAACATCCTTAACATCAACAGACTTTTGGTCAAATTCAACCTTTAATCCCTTCTGAAGATAGGAAAATAAAGACATCTATTATGACTTCCCAAAGGCCTATCGTTTCTGGGAGAGCTGGTAAGACTAGGATTAGAACTTGGGTCTCTGTTATTATAATATAAATGTGCTTCTTACTGTGAACTTACTTAGAGGAAACTTGCATTGTCTTAGAGGTAACAAAGAGGCCAATAAAGGAGACAGGGGCAAAAAGAGATGGTCATCACAAAGAAAAGATAAATATTTGAGGTGATGGATATCCCAAATACTCTGATTTTATCATTACACATTGTATGCAGGTATCAAGATATCACATGTATGCTGAAAATAAGTACAACTATTATATATCAATAAAAAAGTTAAAAAAAAGGATGGTCAAAGGCAGTAGCAAAAATATGTTCATCATGTAATTTTCATTATATGAGCATCTATGGATCTTGGCAAGGCATAAGGCTTCTGTCTACCACAGTGTGCATGGAGGGCCTGGTGATGTACTAGGCTGTGGAATATCAGTTTATTCATTTACTCCATGAACACATTAAGTGTTTACTTAATGCAGAGCACTATCTTCAACGTTTACAAATTCTAAGTTCTATTTTTGACCTGCCTTCTATGTTGGGCAATTTGTTGTTATGATTTCTGCTTTTACTTCTGCATTTATAGGTAGGAGATGGGAATAGTAACAGCCTGCTGACCTCATGGGAAACTGCAGGTTGACTTGTAGGTGAGCATCTTATTCTAATAAACCCATATAAAGACATTAAAAACAACATTTACATATTGTAGTCAAATCAGTGGTCAACCTTATTTTCTGCAGGTGAAGATGGATATAATCATGCATATGGCCAATTATCTCTACCTAACTCAATTTGACCTGGTCAATGAACCTTGTATTTATATCATAATTTTATATTGTGGGAGATGTAGAAAGCATAATAGTGCCCTTAATTTACATTTGGTAAAATTGAGGTTAAGTGATTTTCCCAAATTTATTCTGATATAAAGTAAATTACAGATACAGGTTTTCAGTCCCTAACCTTGTGTTCTATTAATATTTAATTGTTCTACAAAGAAATGCTCCATATTATAATTATCTTTTTTAATGGCTCACTCAGCCCTCCTGTCCCTCCTTCCTCCAAGTACAATAAATAAACTGCATTCTTCATTTTTTGTGTGAATTCAATTTGTCCAAAATAGGCTGGGGATAGCTTCATTAAATAATTATATATGGTGATTAACATGGGGTTAGAATTTATATCAAATCGGGGCAAAAATACTTTTCAAATAATTAAAAAATAGTAAAACACACTTGATCTGAACATTATCATATGAACATTAATCACAACTTTAGAAGCTTTTTGATATATATGATCCGAGGACTGGGTTGAATTTCCACTGATCGTATCCTAATAAATCTCAGAATTAGCTTGTTTATATTTTATTTGTCTTTTTCTCATAAAGGGTGACTTGAAAAATGATGATATGTGAACTTCTGATTGTTTACATTCTAGTTAAACAGGATTTTACTTTAGTTTCTTTTGTAATTATTCGAGAGGATAATGGTTTCCTACTTTTCAGCTCCATTTATGAGGATCTTGTTTCTCTCAGCACCACCAGAAGCCTCCTTACTGGCCATCTCATAGGATATTTGCAGTTGATCTCTGGTTTCTGAATTTGGGACATTTTATAAAACCTCCTAAGATTTTTCCAAGTGATCTATAAAGATGAGTTCCAGGGAGATTTTAACAATCAAATTAATGGTGCTGAGTTAAAATCTTTTCAAACATGTTTTTATGATCCAGTGTGTGTGGGGGTGTGGGGGGTGTGGGAGGAGAACAAACAATAACCAAAAAACCTAAGGGGGACTTATGTTTTCTACTAACTTGTTTGCGAATAATTATTCAGGCAGCTTTATGTAGGCTCTTTGGAAATTCTAGAAGTGTTTCCATTTCAGGCTTAATATATTTGAATCATAAATAAATATCAGATACCTTTCGGAGGCATTAGAAACTAAACATTATGCAAAGGCTACCCTCTGTTGCGTCAGGAGCTTGAATTGTTTTTATTAAAATATCTGCTATGAAAGCACTGAGATTAGATGGGCTGTTAGCTTCCCTTTTTTTCCTCGAATGTCAGAGATTTATATTGTTGGTAGGAACTGAGATTTCATTTCCCTTGGTCACATTCTGATTCTGGCTCTCCTGAAGCAACTCTCCCGTGCCAGACTTTTATGCTCAAGGTAAGTCAGAAAAGGAATTTCAGGGGCGAAGCATGAGTTTGTTGATGTAGTGTGGGGGAAACCAAATGGCCATCTTTAGAATGAAAATGTACGTCTTTGTCTGCCTGAATATGTGAGAAATAGAAAAACCCTTAACACAATCTAAACCTCCCACTGGTGTGATTCTCAAGTAGTGTTTATGGTCAAAATATGACTGAAGGTTTTTCTGTAGCAAAATGCTTTATGTTATGTGTGGGGCAGGCATCTGTGTGCCTGCCTTAAATTTACAAACTAGTAACATTCTATTCTAAGAAATACTGTCAGGTCTTACAACATCCCGGTTTTGTTCTGAGTTATTCTGGTAAATGTTTGACTTTGCTTTTAAATAATCATTCTTGGAATTTGTAAGTATAAAGGAAAAGTCACATATAATTTAATTTATGGGTAGTATGCCTTTCTCATCAACACAAACTTTCAGAATTGACTCAGGCATTTTCTCTTAACGAAATATCATTCATTATTTTCTACTCTTTGGAACAACTATAAATGTCAACAAAATAGATTCAGGCAAGTTTTATGACTGAGATTACAAGCATGTGATGAGCAAAAATCATGAGGAAAACCAGCCAAAATAATTGAGCTAGAATATACTATAAATAAAGCAAATAAAAAATATATATCCTCAAAGAACTGTGGATAGTAATATAGATATCCTCTGAGGTTTACCCTCTTAGGATAGTAACAGTAATTCTGCTGAAACCAGTTAGACACCATTGAGAGCAACTTCTCCATGCTGATAAAGGGACAGGGGCCTGTAGCTTGGTGACCTTGTCGGGTCCTCAGTGTGTACTCAGTTTGCCCCTGCTAACGTGCACTGCTCTTAAATAAAACAGAGTGGCAAATATTTAGAGTGGAGTTTTATGTGTCTTTGGGATTTTTCCTTCTCCACCATTGGTAAATAGCATATTTCCTCCACCAATCTGTGACCTTTGAGATAACTTCCCTTGTTAAACACACACTCATTTGTGTGGGTTTTTGTTTTCTTTCTTTTTTTCTTTTCCCTCTGTTTCAAAAGCTGCTCCTTCCCCCCCACCCACTTCATTATCAATTGCTTTCAGCACAGAGTAAGGTTTTCTGACGAACCTCCTGTCCTCAGTTTTGTAGTGGATGAATCGGAAGCAAAGGAATTAGCAATCACAAAAATAAGCCTGCAAATGCAAACTAAATAGAAACGTGCTTTCATCATTGCAAATTATACTTAAATATTGTGGGTTGTAACCCCCATGCTGACATATATCCATATAAAATACAGGTTGGTTGAGATGTTATTCTAAAGCATATGATATGGTTTCGTTGATTGGTATGATATGTGTACATTTTCAGAGGCCCCGTGTGGACCTTTTGACATGAAAACGTTATATCAGAAATGGATGAGAACATGGCATTTGCCCTGCTCTACACAAACTGGAATTCTTAGGAATCAGTATGTGTTAGAGAGCTGGAGCCCACCGAATGGTGACCAGTGCTCCTGTGCAAAGTTATACCAGGGCCATCACCATGTAGCTGTCGGCTCACGGATCTGGAGCAGCATTTTCCCACTTGTTTCAATCTGTGTCACTCATGGAGAGCTTGCCAAGGCCCCCAGGGGAATGCAGCTGCAGCCTGAACCTTTTTCTGTCCCTTCTATGGTTTCCATGTCTAACTGCATATAATTATCCTGTGTTCTTCCCTCTGATTTCTGGGCAAAAGTGTGGCAGGTGGAGGGGGGCAAGATTAGGTTGAAGAGATCAGTATGAGGGGACCTACCAAGCTCCATCGTGCTGCCCCAGAGGTGTTATATCAGAAATTTGGCTGTCCATCTGAACTGTTATCAACACGTCACTGTGAGCCAGCTTGTTGCTTGCTCAGTGTTGTGTATTTTTTCCATTGTCGTTTCTACTATTACTGTTAATGATATTAGTTATCATTTCTTGTATCATTGCAACTGAATTGTACTCCAAATTAATATCTCAACCAATCTACATTCTTTTTGTTAGGTATAATAACATGGGGTGGGAGTGGGGTTGTGCCAGGCTTGTATATGATAATATGATTTTATAGCCTATTTTTTCCCCATTTAACAAGCTAGTGTGAACATCTATTTATACCTTTAAATACTTTTCTACAAGAAAATTTTTAATAGTTACCTTTTTAAATGGTTAAATAACATTTACTTATTCAAATTTAATATGTTTGCTACTGTAAAAATTATTGTGTATCTCCTGGTAGTTAAATCAGAATTATTTCCTTAGGATACACTTCTAGAAGCAGAGCTTATATGTTAAAGAATATACTTATTTATAAAGGTTTGATTATTATTATTATTATTATTTTGCCAAATTGCTCTCCAGAAAGTTTTTTTTCTCTCTTTAATTTGTTCTCCTACCAGTGGTGCATGAGAGGGCATATTTTCCCGTATCTTAAGTAGTATTGTTTTTTAAAAATGTTGCCAATCTGATATGGGAGAAATGGCATCTCCCTGTGGCTTTATTTGCATTTCTTAAATTACTAGTGAGATTGGACATTTTTTTCCTTTGCAAATTGCTACTAATGTTCACTGCTTATTTTTCTTTTGGAATGCTTATTTTCCAATTAATTTTATTACATTTTTAATAGTACAGATAGTAATCCATTTGTCTATGAGTTATCTATAATGCAAATATTTATCCCATTTTCTTAGTCACCTTTGACTTTTTCCCTTTGGAATATTTTTACACGAGAAGTTTTTGTGAATGTGGTTGAATTTTTTTAAATTGTGGTAAGAACATTTAATATGAAATTTATCCTTTTAACAAATTTTTGTCTACAATACAATACAGTATTGTTAACTATGGGCACAATGTGGCACAGCAGATCTCTAGGACTTAAATCATTTTGCGTAACTAGAACTTTATACCCCTTGGGTAGCAACTCCCCATTTTCCCCTTCCCCTACCCCCTGGCAGTGGTTGAGTCTCTCATGTTTTCCTTTTAAAAATTCTGCCTTTGGAGTTAGTTTAGAAAGGACTTCACTATCCCAAGATTATACACACTTTTCCTACACTTTCTTCCAGTACTTTTTTTTGTTTGTTTCTTTATTTTACATGTAAATCTTAGTCCATCTGGAATTTATTTTGGTGTATAGGAGAGCAAGAATTTAACTTTATATTTTTCCCAGATAGTTTTCCACTTGTTCTGACAATGATTTGTTGAATAATCTATCCTTTGCTTTTTAAGTTTTACCTTGAAAAAAACATAATACAAAATTCTGGATCTAGGCTTTCTATCTTTTTTATTGATTTTTCTATCTTTTTTTTTTGTGGTCAGTTTCACATTGTTTTAATTATTGTAATGTATTTAAATACCTGATAGCTTAAATCATTCTTAACTTTTTCAAGAGTTTCTTGGAAGTTTCTTGCATCATCTCCTGACCAGATGGCTGTCGTGGTGTCTTAATTGCTCATTCTACCATTGGTCTCACTTGCTTCTAATCCATTTACAACAGAGTTGGCTGAGTTATTGTTCTAAAACACAAATTGGATCATATTACTCCCTTGCTTATTGTATATACTTCCAGCTATTTTTAAAAATGAAAATTGAGCCATTTGCCTAAAGCAGGATTTTAAACCTGAGGTACATGCAATTTCTAGACTTCAGAGTGTTTGTGGACATTGTATATATTATTTTGGTGAATTTTGTTTTTCTGAGATGAGAGTTCATAGTTTCGTAGATTTTGAAAGAGCCATGACTCCAAACATTAATAACCTCTGGGCCACGGGAAGGAAGTGAGACCTCTCAGAATGGCTCCTCAGGGCCTTACCTGTCTACCCCTCTTCCTTACCATTCTCCCACAGCCTTCCTGCTCTCCACTCCTCCTGGACTGCTTCCAGTTTTTAAAAACAGTCTACTGATTCATGCCTCAGTGCCTTTGTACGTGCCATTCCTTCTGCCAGAGTGCTCTCCCCCCTACAGCTCACCCATCTGAAAAATTGCTCCCTGTCCTTTAAGCAGCAAAGGGCCTTCTCTGTGGAAGCTAGCCTGATCCCATTAGCTGGTCTCCCTCTCGTTTATTTATAACCTCTGTACTTAGTTTGTATTTTACTGTAACTCTTCTACTTTTCTTCCTCTACTTATACAATATCTTTTGAGAATAAGCACTATGTTTTTGAAGCCACAGGCCCCACCCCTTGGCACATCATAGGCACTCAGTGAATGCTTGACGGACAAATGAATGGATGTAAAAAATGAATGGATGGGAGGACATAGCCCTGGTGAAATCACTGGCAGGGGATTGTTTGAAGTAACGCTGCATAAGAAAAAACAGCATGTTGTTAGAGGTGAAGGGACTAGCTCTTAGTTTGACAGAAGTGAGCACAGAATGAGTGAGACCACAGTGTCAATGTTGAAATATCATGATATATTAAGAAACCAAATTTGAAGTTCTGAGAATCCTTAAATGAAAAAGCTTTTCACCAAATACTTTCCTAAATTTCCTGGACTACTTGTAACATAGAGGACCTATTTCCGGAGTGACTGGAGTTCTACATGCTCAATCATGAATTGGTCACCAAGAGTTATTGATAATCAGAAGTAATGAAAACATGGCTTTAGGTGAGTGGGTTGGAGAGGTGAGACTCAATTGAGGGATGTGCCATGTTTTGGATCAAAACCATCCAAATTGATGTGTAGCCATTGTTTTTATGACTGTGGCACCTCACACAGTGACTGGCACCCAGTAGATGTTGAATAAATGATTGATGAGTGTTTGTCCAGGGGTGTGACAGCCAGCTAACCATCATGTCTACTTTCTCAACTCTCTTGTGGTGGCAGTGCTAATTTTTCTGGAGAAAGTACTATTACAGTTTTAATTGCTTCCTTTTATTCATACTACTTACTTCTAGCTAGTTATTATTGCTTGCTTCATTTACTATTTCTTGTTTCTTGGATTCTCTATTTCACTGTCTTTGGTATCATCCACCATCCTACCCTTGGCAGACGATCCTTGTTTTTGGGGGAATGTTACCTCATCTGACATGAGCCCCTCACTTTCACTCCTCAGGGCCATCTGTATCATCGCTCTTTTCTCTGCCCAGGAAAAGACATCCTTCTCATTTAAATGCACTTCCACTTGTTCTGGAACATTGCTGAAGCAACCTTGATCTCTCTATGTCCATTTACCTCTTTCTTTGTTTACAAACCTGCTTAGAGTTCTCCATCCTTGAAACAACCCCAAAACAAAAACTTTTGCTTGAATTTATTAATCAAGTACCTTAACATTCACTTTTCTGTTTACCTCCAAGCTTGGTGAATGATCTGTAGCCACTGTCTATACCTTCTCTTCATGCATTGAAGTCTGGAAGCCTTTGTTACCTGGTTTCTTCTCTCAGTCACCAAATTATGAAAAAGGCCATTTTCAGTCTTCATTTTCCTTCACCTCTTGATGACATTTGAAACCATTGCTATTCCCCTTCATTTTGAAATGACTCAGTTTCTTAGTGTCTGTCAATCACACTCAACTCTCAATTTGCTGTTATCTTTCTGTTTTGTTTCTGTCTCTCCTGTGGCTCCTTTTCCTGCTGCCCTGAGAGTGGAAAGTGTGTGAGGGGGCACCGTGGGGATCTACACCATGTCTGCAGGGGTGACTCCCCGACCCACACCTTCAACTCCAGCCTTGCTCCTGGGTTCAGATCTACCATTTTTCTGGGAAGTTCTACCTGCCTGTCCTACAAGAGCCTGAACAACAATAGAAGTACCATGTGATTTAAAACACAATTCCACCTATTTTATTTCAAGTCAATTTTTTATTTTTACTTTAAAAAATTTACATTAATGGTACAACCATTTTTTTAGTCACCATGACTTGAAATTTTAGAATAAGCTGCATTTGCTGATTCTTCTCTCATAGGCAACTGATTGCAATGTTTTCTGGTTTCACCTTTTCATTGTCTCTGTTATCCAGACTTTCCCACTGCTGTGGTGCTTGTTTAAAGCCTGTACCTTTGGCCTTTACTATGGTACTGGCTTTCAAAGGTGCTTTCCCGAGTTTAGTTGTTTCTTCTCTGGGGTATTCTTTCCGTTGCAACCAGAGTAAGTTATCAAAGGCCCACTTTTGCTCAGAGTTCTTCAATGCATTCTGATATCTGTGACTAAGGTTGATTTCCAACATGGTTAACATGTATGCAGGTGCTAGCATGCCAAGGTTTGGGCTCTGGCCTTACCACGTTCTAGTTTCGTGACCTTGGAAAAGCTACTCAACCCCTCTGTGCTTCAGTTCCCTCAGTGAAAAATGGGGATAATTATAGTTATCATCATAGGGTAATTAAATGACTACCCTGGCATGTAGTAGACCTTCAGTACATTTGTGCTATTTTTATTAGTTTGCTACTTGTGGGCTTTTCATGTTTTGTCTCAAATCCAACTTTCTAATTATTTACCATTTCTAAACATATTATGAATTTTCTATTTTCTGTGCTTTGACTCCTTCTGCTTCCTCTGCCTGTAATGCCCTTCCCTACCCGTGATCCCTCTTGTGTTTTTCCAGCTTCTACCCATTCCTGCAGTGGACCTCAGTCAGATAGACTTCTTCCAGGAACTCTTACCCATTGTGCCAGCCATAAATGATTGCTCATTTCCCTCAAATTTCATAGCTTATTCTATACGTTTCCTATTTACTTAATTCTTACTGGCTTATGGTATAGTTAGACATGAACAAATCGCATGTTGCCTCATATACTATAAACTTCTTGAGGACAATGTTTGTGTTTGTTAATTTTTTTTATATCCTAGGGTAATAAGGAAAGTGTCTCAAACAGAAATTTTATAAGTATTTGTTTAATGAATACATGGGGAAGGGCTAGGTTTTGGATAAGAAATCATTCTGAAATAAATTAGAAATGACAAGAGTATTGTTTTGAATGTATAAATATAGAATTAGTACCTCTCACCTATCCCGCATTAATACTCACATTACTGTCATTAGCTTGCTGCTAATTGTGTTCTGGATATGACTTTGCAAAGATTCTCAGGTGGGAAAGAGCTTGGCACATTTAGAAACTCCCAGATCAGCATGGTCACAGGGAATGAGGGAAGAAGGAAGTGCCATGGGTTGAAGTTGGAGAGATACGGGGTAGATCACACTAGTGCTTAGGGGCCACATTATGGAGTTTGGATTCTTTTTTCTAAGAACAATGGGAAACCTTTTAAGGGTTTTAAGCTGGGGCGTGAAAAGATAATAATTTACTTTTAAAATTGTGCCCAGGATGGATGGAGGGCAGAGAGTGGGAGGATGAGTGAATGCAGAGAAAACAGGGGGCTCTTGCTGGTGAGAGACCACCATGGCCTGTGCTTAATATGGCCAGTTCCCTCTTAGTGGACATTTAGGTTGTTTTAATCTTTTCCTATTGTCAGCAGTGCACATTTGTACAAGTATATCTGTAGGACAAAGTCTTAAGAGTGGAATTATTAGATGAAAGCAGTGACCAAATTTTTTGCCATCATTTCATACCTGTCTGTTTTCTAGCACAGTGTCTGGGAGTGACTTGTTTTCCCACCTCTTCAGGAACACGGGGTACCAATCTCACAGGGAAAAAAAAAGCCACCTCATTGTAATTTTAGTTCATATTTCTTTGTCAGGAGTACAATCAAGCACTTTCCCCATGTTAACATTTCTGTTTGCTTTTCCCACTGTTAACCATTCTTGAATCTCCACGTCTAGAGAGTGGTCAAAGCAGGGTATATATGAACTCAAGACCTCTGTCTCCAAACCCATGAATTTAAAACAAAACAAAACAAAAAAACCTTTGTCAGAGTCTATTCTCTGCCTATACAATGATCATAATATTAGTTTGCCAGTTGCCTGCTCCTTTGAGGTAAAGTGATAATTAGCAGAGATTCCTAGGAGAAAAGTGTCAAATGTCTGCACTTTTAAAAACTGTGCTGAATTTTCCCATCCTTTAGCCCATTACCTTGTTAAACCTAATTTGCTACTTCTAAAAACAGCATGAGTTCTGTGGGTGATGTTCAATATGCTTCAGTGAACTGAATGGCTTCCTGGTGGCCCAAGAAGACTCATACTGCTTCTAAATATGTATGAATAATGGTTTCCACCTGCAAGTAGCTTAGGCAGTGGGTAAACATACTTCAATTCTGAAGGGTTTGGAATGGATGGGTATTTTCTGATTTCCTTTTGAAGCTTGCGCTTAATTAAATGAATTCTTGATCTTAATCTACTTTGAAGACTACTTGAAGCACATCATAAGTTGTTTAGGTTTATCATTATTAATTTTTAAATACAAGTACAATGCTCTAGTATTCAAAGTGTAGGACTTTGTTTAGGACAAAGTTTGTTAATTTCTTGAAGACATTCAAGGTGTAGAGATCAGGAAAATAAATAAAAGCTGGTGGATTTCTAAATCTTTATTGAGGATTAATATTGGAAACTCGAAATACAATTGATTTTTGACTTTTGACTAACTGATTTTTGACTTTGCCTCTGGGCTATTAATGATTTCATATGACAGGACACTGTTAGTGATTTCAGAGCAAATAATACAGCCATATTTCTTGTTCCTAATAAATTGGTACTACTTGGGATCAATGGATGAATGTTGTTCTCAAGATATTTTTGCATCAGCATTCTTCTGGAAGAGTTTTAGAAGAACCAGGAAACTTTAATTCACATATTATCAATATTCAACAGTCCAATTGATTCAGATGAATTTGTCTACCTAAAAAAAAAAAAAAAAAGCTACCTGAAAAGCTACATTGGCCTGCTTCTTCGGAGTTTCATTATCTAGTCTGAGTTCTTGTCCATGTAGTAATTATTTCTGCTGTGCTCCATTTCCTTACCAGCCTTCATAGGTTTCTTAGCTATACAATCCTGAAACCTACAGTCTAACCCTGGAGACTCTGAAAAATTAAAGATCTGTCGTTTTGTTCTCTTTCATAAAATAGTCAGCAGACAGTCATCTTCTTGTTAAGGCTTAATTATCATGAATTGTCATAAAACTTCCTAATGTAAACCTAAACTTAGGAGTTTTTACTTAGGAGTTAAAAAGAAAAAAACCACACACACACAAACAAAACAAAACAGGTGAAAATCTGTGAACTTTTAAAAAATGTATGAAAGATTCTCATGAAATTTAAATATTTAAGTTGTATCTACCAAACAGATATTTTAGAAAAAGGAAAGATTTACATAATTTAAATTTATACTCTAATAGTTGTTTGATTTAAAATACTTTTTACGTCAAAGAAATTCAGGATAGAGAGATTTAGTAATATGAGTTGGAAAACATATAACACGTTGTTCCAATAATCTCCATCATTCTAAAGGAACCATCTGTACTGGATATTCTTAGATAGTTTTTCAAGTTCAATTTTATACTGTATAGATGAAGGAACTACTTTTGCATCTCTTAGAAAATGATTTTGTTATGGAAGTTTATAATCTAATAGCAAACACATCTCACAATTCTCCTTCCAGTTTCTTAACCTTTGTTTACTTCCCTTTAATTTTGTGCCATAAGTCTGTACTCTGGAAAAGTATACTCTGTCCATATTTGTAAACCATTATTTTTTTCTAAGCAGTTAATCTTTGTTTAACTGCTTTTTCCATTTCTGCATCTCCTTCAGCATTTTCTTTGCATGTTCCAGGACACTTCATTTGACACACAGGGAGCAAAGGAGAAAAAGGACAAATGTTCCTTTTGACATCGACCTTTTCTGTTCACAGTATTTAGGATCATTGTTGGTGCATTGAGATCCAGAGGCAGGAGTGAATTAGAGAGATCTCAGAATGGATTCAGATTCTACAATTAAAAACCATTAGGATGCTGATAAGCTTTGTCTGAATTACAGAATTATTTTTTTAAAAAGTAAAACTAAGTTGCGTCTCACCTAATTGAAAATCATTTCAGTTTAGATTACCTCTTTCAATGTCCATTTAAATCCATTAAGTCTTTTTTTACTTTTACCTTCAAAATTAGGGTAATTTACACACAATTCATGCCATTAACTCTGCCTTTTAAGGCAGAGACATAGAGAAATTGAAACAACAGAGAAATTTTCTGGTCTCTCCACCTCAGCCTGGTGAGATGTACTCTCATTTGTCATTGTCCTTTGGTTTCTGATCATTTAGAAAGCTTTCAATCCCTATCACTTATGAAAGTCTGGGATAAAACAATTTTACCTAAAGATTTCTAATAGTGCCAAATCTCCCAACTATTTACAAATTCATATGTAATGTTTTAAGTCACAGAATTCTTTTTTGCTTTTTAAGCATTCCTCTTTTCTGCCTAGCAAATCCCATTTATCTTTCAAAAAGTTGATTTCAAGTGACTCTTGAATGAAGATTCCTGATTATGCCAACCAAAAGAGAGCTCTCTTTCTTCTTCAAAATCTTATAGCTAGAGAAACCATAAAATTTATCATACAAACTTGGCATTTTTGAGAGTGAATGAATGGTAGCACTATCAGTAATTGCACTAGGACAATAGCCATAAACTGCAATTGTCCTGTGCAAATTGGATGTATTGTCACCCAGGTTATTTCCTTCTGGAATCTTTTTGGTTTAGGATCCCCTTAATACCAAGGATTTTGAACCCAAGTCTGACTGCTTTTAAATTCTGGTTCTCTGAATGGGTTTAGGTAAATTATTGTGTCCTTTACTGTTCATTCATTCATTCATTCATTCTTTTGACAGCTGGTTATTATAAGTATGCAAAGTGTGAGGTCTTGGTAGCACAATAATAAATGGTTGGTGCTCTCATGGGGCTTACATTCAACTTTTATCTACAAAATGGGGCCAAGGACACCTACATTATGAAACTTCTCTACATTATTGTGAGAAACACATGAAATATATATGAAGCATTTAGCCGAATCTTTAGTATATCAGTGCTCAATGGTTACTATAACTTCCTTTGTATTTTCCATATGACAATAACTGTATAGTCCCATGTAAGATCTTTGAGAAAAGGAGGCATGTCTTGTTAACATTTGGGGAAAAATTTTTTTTGATACCTGGTATTTAGTGGGATTCACTCAACACATTCATTCCAACAATGAGAGGCAACTGTGCTGATGATGCCTGAAGAATTACATTTGTCTCTCTGTTTTTTGTTCCTCTGTTGCATCTTTCCTGCCGTCTTTGGGCTATTTGAATGTTTTTCAGGTGCCATTTTATTTTTTGTATTGGCTTTTAGTTGTACTCTCTTTATATCTGTTTATGTATGCATCTATCAATCATTTATCTTCTTCATTTCATTTTATTGATTGTTCCAGGTCTAAAAATGTGCACCCTCTACTCATTAAAATCTATTTAGACTCAATATTATACCTCTTCACACTTCACACCTAACATTTCACAGATGTAGTAACCTTATAACATTTTCTTTCAACTTACTCAGCCCCCTTTCTTTGTGCAATTGTTGTCTTTTTTTTTTTAATTTTAACTTATGTTGTAAACCCCACTTTAGAGTGGTTTTATTTTTGCTTTAGTAAGTGATCTTTTAAGGAGATTCCAAGAAGAAAGAAAACACACTCATTTAAATCTACCAATTTATTTAATATTCCCAGTGCTCTTATTCCTTACTGTAGATCTGAATTTCCATCTGGTATCATTTATCTTCAACCTTTGCATTTCTTGCAGTGTAGGTCTGCTGGTGATTAATGTTCTCAGCGTTTGTTTATCTGAAAGTGCCTTTATTTGGTTCTCATTTTTGAAGAATATTTTTGTTAGATGTAGAATTCTGGGTTGACAAGTTTGTTTTTATCTTTCGTTTCAGAGATTCAAGGTTGCCGTGCCATTGGCTTTCTCAGTCTCCATTGCCTCTCTTAAGCGTACGATCATTCTTACCCTGTTCCTGTGTACACAGTGTACATCTTTTCTGTGGATGCTTTTATTACTTTTTCTTTATTTTCATTTTCTGCAGTTTTACTACAATGTGCCTGGGTATGGTTCTTTTTATATTTATTCTTCTTGGGGTTTGCTAAACTTCTTGGATCTGTTTGATCATTTTGAGAAATTTTCAGCCATCATTTCTTCAGATATTTTGTCTGACCTATTCTCACTCTCTTTTCCTTGTAGGATTCCAATTATATTTATGCTAAGACTGTTTGGTATTGTCTTACCTATTCCTGAC
>VBSM01002608.1:10240310-10268706 GCA_008086735.1 Cheirogaleus medius | reverse complement strand
TAAGGCCCATCCACTACATTTTTCATTGTTATTGTAGTTTTCAGTTCTAGAATTCCCACTTCGTTCTTTACTCTGCTTAGATTCCCTCACTGTTTACTTCTTAAGATCATATTTCCTTTAATTCTTTTAGCATATTTTTCTTTAATTTTTTAACATCCTTACAATAGCTGTTTTTAAGTTTTTGTTAGGATGGATATCTGAGCCATTTGGGGTTTTGTTTGTATTTACTGCTTTTTTTTCTTGCCTATGTATCACATTTTACTGTTTCTTTAGATAGTAATTTTTGATTGCATGCTAATGCTTCCCAAACCTGTTCAATTTGGCAGTATTCAATGTTGACAGAGGCTGTTTTTCCTTGAAGACAGGATTTGTTTTGGGTTTCCTTGGGGTCCTAGGACTTACTTTAGGACATGGCTTTTACTGGTAGAAAGGCACCAAGTTTCAGTGTCTCAGGTGGATGCCAGGGGTGTTAACGTAGGATTTATTAATGAGCTCTCCACATTCACGGGCCTGAACTCCAGTGATGTCTAGCACTGCTCTTCCTCCGGCACTCTCTGACCGCTACTGTTTCTGCTTTGTCAACCCCATAACATTTGCTATCTGGTGAGCTTCGGGTGTTCTCACTCTGCAAATGTATTCCCCAGATCTTAGCACAGACTTGTCCCACTTAGACTTTTGGGAATTTCTCTCTGCAAAACTCTTTACTCTCTAGGGCTCTGCCTTTTAGATTCCAGCCATGTCAGCTGCCCTGAACCCTTGTTCTTCCTCCTTGCTGGACATGATTTCCATGCTCTGGACTCCAGCTCTCCAAGTCATGTTCAGGAAAATATACTTGTTCAGAGAGGTGGACAGGCACGAGGTTTACTTTTTGAGTTTGTTCTTTTCTGAGGGGTTGCAGCCTTGAAATGGCTTGTTATCTACTGTCTGAAAACAGTTGCTTCATGTATTTTATCCAGTTTTAGAAGTATTTTGTGTAACAGAGCTAATCTGTTACCAGTTACTTCATTGTAGCTGAAAGCAGAAATATACAGGTGCCAGTTTGATTTGCAATTGTTTCTAGCTTAGAAAGCATGCTGCCTATCTTTAACAAAATTTGCAATTCTAATCATTTCATTTTTGACCAGAGAATAATGCATTCACATGAACAAAATTCAAAAGCTACAGAAGAACATATAGTGAAAAATATCTCTTCTAATCTAGTAGCATAATTCCTCTCCTCAGAGGTGAGAGATGTTACCAGTTCTTTTTGCACTTTTTCAGAGATATTTTATATATATATAAAATCTTCTATCTCTTCTTCTTTTCGTCATATAAATGATAGTATCATATATATACACACTTTATATACTTTTTTGTACCTTACATTTTTTCTTACTTAATTATATCTTGGAGGCGATACATATTTATACACAAAGAATTTTCCCACTCTTTTTTGGGCCACATGATGCTCAGTTGCATAAATGACCATAAACTGTCTCATCAGATTCTTATTTATGATTATATTTTTTGGTTGTTATAAACAACGCTCCATGAACATTGGGTTCATGGGTTCATGGAGCCCATTTGGTACATGCCAGTATATCTATAGGATAAATTCATAAAAGTACAATTGCTATTTCAGAATCTACACACATTTGCTATTTAGTTAAATATTGCCAAATTTCCCTCTTCAGTGGCTGTAGTCCAACTAACAACGCATGGGAGGGACGCTGACATTTTTTTGAGCCTCCAGTGTCCTTTTTCTCCATGGCACTTCTACAGAATTGGCTTCTGTTCTTATTCTTATGTTTATTTTGAATCAGTCAGTTAATAATCTTTCCCTAATTAATTTACAAGTTTCTTATTATAACAAATGAAATCAGCAGCAGTGATTTATACAAATTAGAGGTGTTGTCATTATTATTGTTGTTGCTGTATTTCATTTTCCTAATATTTCAGGGGACAAATCAGTTGATAATTTCTCTTTAAAAGCACAATTTTATTTTCATTTTAGTCAGCGATTTACAAAGAATTCTTCCATTTTTTTTGTTGTTCTTTAAAAATATGGGTGGAGCATATGCTAGCCTGTTCCCCGTGTTGACCTTGATTGTGTCTTTCAAATGCACAGTTTAACTTTATTAATTCTTTATGGAATCATGTCCCTGGAGCTTTTCTAGCTTGCTTTCTTTCCTTGTTTTTTCCTTTACCTCGCTTGCTCTTCCGAGTTTGAGGAGTGAAGGATGTCTGGGATAAGATTTAGCTATTTGTTGAACATTCTGAATCAGTCTCTTTCTGTAGAAACTGTGACTGATAGATCTTCTTTACTTCCTGGGACATAAAATTGTCACTAGGTAATTCTGGAGTCTGTTTGATTTTTTGGGTTTTTATCTCTTTGCAGTGTGCTGAAAAGTGAATTCTTTGCTATGAAATATGAAAGTGTCTATATTTAATATTAGCTTGGGGTATTTCTTTTCTAACAGTCACCTTAAACCTCACCCATTTAAACATTACAGACGAGGAAATTTCTCATTTGTTTGTCTTTCTTTATGTCTGTTAGTATTTCAAGCTGTGTGGTCCCAGCCTAAGCTGTATTGTAATATATACACAGAACGTACTCTGATAGAGCCCATTGAGAAGAGTTTTTCTTTTTGGTAACTGTTTTCTAAAAAATGTTTCTTCTTTATATTCCAAAGCTCTGAGCCCCTCAGCCTCACCTCCCACATGTTGAGATTCCTGTTGCCAAGTGCCTTTAACTCTGTCTCCTCCTGTCAAATACACTTACTGGCCTATTGTACAGTGTTATTGTGAAAGACTGTAACTGAATGACTTGAAAAGATCTTGCAAATATACGTGATTTTTCCCTCTGAGAAATAAGCGTGCTACCTACTTTGGAGAATGCATTAACTCATACTAAAGGCATTTATTAAGCTTCAAGCTGTTAGGGGAACTAAAAATAAAAAAATAAATTAAGAAGTCTGGTTTTTGCCCTCAAGGTGTATAATGGTTGGGAGCACAGAATTTGAAGTCAAGCAGACAGATGTAGGCTGGACGATCTTGGGTAAGGGGCACTAAGCTTCAGTTCTCTCACCTGTGAAACAATTGTACTTACCTCACACACTAAAGGAGATCAGTCTGTGGGGCGAATTCTCCCCAGAACTCAGAGACGCCATTTCTCTGGAGACATTTGCTTTTTATGGTCTTTTCAGTTGTTGTCAATCAGTTTTTAAAATCCAGCTGCCTAACACCATTGTGGCTATGACAACGACCACTTCATGTTCTGCCAGTAAAAATAAGTCCGGACATCTAGTTCAGGTAAGTTGGATGTTTGATTAATTAACACCCATATAGGTAGGCGTGGGGCTCAGTATGTTCCATGCACAGACTCAAATTCCCAAGCTCTTTCTACCTAGTGGTTCACCATTCTCTAGGGCCCCAGAGTCTTGCATTAATTTTCCTGAAGGAAGAGTGAATGGGAGATAGTATGGGAGTTTTAGGGACTGGGCCTGGATGGGGTGCATATGACTTCCACTAGCATTCTATTGGTTAGAACTAGTCTCATAACCCCACCAAATGCAGGAGGTCTAGGAAATGTGCAACCGTGTGCTGAGAAAAGAGAACTCATACATATTGGCAAGTACCATTGATCTTTGCTAGTGACACCTTAGAATTTTAGACCTTTAGTTGACTCATTCAGATTGAGTACAACCAGTTAGGCATTCCTACCATGTGACCAGGTACTACCAGCTGGCTTGATATAGGTCTGCCTGAAATAGTTAAATCATCTGAAAACAGATGATTACTCTAAGACCAGTATTTCATTTCTCTTCTTCCTGCATCTTAACCAAGTGGGGATTTTGAAGCCTGTGTGCCAGAGACACAGAGGCACCTTGGATTTGTGTGGGTAGGTGCATCTGGGTTTGGGAATATTATGATCTCAGATAGATGAGGGAAGGCTTTCATTTGGGATGACTTCTCACCTGGATTTAATGTAATTCCATGACAACGAGGTTCTTATAAGAGGCATCACTTTGTTTCTTCGTTATTGCTTATTGTCAGTATTTATAACACTTAAAATAGAGAGTTCAGAAAATGATTTAATATTCATTTACTCCAGCTGCCTGGAGTGTTTAACAACCAGCAAACTTCTATGCAGTCTTTTGTGCACCAACTGAAGTAGGTTCCAGATTTTGTCTTTCCTTTCTTCCTGAAAGCAACACGTTGTGGATATTTAACTTATGTATGTCCCTTGGAACTATGTCAAGGACAATTTTAATAATAGGTCCAGGTTATATATAGTTGCCTGCCTTGTGTGTGAGTGCATGTTTAAATTATTATTATTTATTTTATTATTGTTATTTTTAAAATTTGTATTTTTATAGAGAGGAGTGCAATAGCGTAATCGTAGCTCACTGCAACCTGGAACTCCTAGGCTCAAGGAATCCTCTCATGTTGGCCTCCCAAAGGGCTGGGATTATAGGCTTGAACTACCACACCCAGCCTATTTTATTTTTTTAAAGTGGCTTTATCTCTGGATGGGCAACATATATCTTAATAGTATGATCAAAAATAGTTAAGATCAAAAATCTTATTAGAATTTTCTGACCTCTAAAAATTCTCATTAATATCAAATTTTGTTTTTACAACTATTATTTCCATTCTCCAGGGAGACAGATTAACATATAAAAGCGACCTAAAGAATATAAAACCAACTTATAGACAATATGGCATAAATGACAAATAATTGACATGGAACACAAAGCCAGGGGCTGCTAGTGTACAGAAGCTTTGGTTTGGAGTGTTTCTTTGAGGAGATTAGTCTTAGCATGGGTCCTAACATGTATGATAGACAAGGATTGTGAGCACGGCGTGTGGTGAAGAACATGTGACCCCTTCTGCTTACCTCCTAAAGGAGAGAAATTGAATCTGTCAAGAAACTTGGTAGAACAAACAAAAGTACATGAAATCAGTTAATTATAGGACATAGGGCACAGTTCTATTTTCTGTTTTAGAACTGTGAAAGACAAGGTCGACAAAATGAACTTTAACTCCAGTAAAGCCGCTAGAAAAGTCTAGGAGATGCTTATAACTGATAGGATATATTTCAGCCTTCAGAAATAGTAGTTAGAAAAAGATCATTTTCTGGGATCTAATGCAGGACTGAAACAATCCAACATAAGACCTAATGGTACTTGTACCAAATTGAAGTTTCTCAGCTGTTTTCTCTAAAAAAGATTAAAAATTAAACCACCCCCACATCCTCTTCCATCCATGGCATTCTGAGTTCACAAGAATAGGCTATTACTTTTGGCCCCTTTGGAATCTGATTTTTTGTAGGTAGAGAAAATGACTAGGCTTGGTGCAAAAAATAGAAGGTACATGTGCCCTTTTACCAAGTGTGCACCACTGTGTGCCTGCTTCTGTGCAGTTCTTCCTGTCTTCTATTCCTCTTTCCTTCCTCTTGCTTGTGCAATTACTCTCCTCTTCAGGAAATGAAAGGCTCTGGAAGCCCATTGTGTGTTAGTGCCTTTGGGACCAATATAAAACACAGAGCAATATGGATGCAAAAGATGTTTCTTCAAGATTGGAAGAAAGGTGGATTTAAATGAAATAGACATGATGGTCTAACTTTTTCTGCTCATGGGTCTGGTGAGATAATATTATGTAGTGTATTGCTCTCTAAAAATCCCAGGAGTTTTGAGTGAGTGATGTAATAAAACAAGGATATAGTAGTCAGTAGGAATACAGTCTAAGAAGTACGTCCAGGAATAAATAAAGCTGGCGATAGCATAAAAGTTATATGTTTGTGAGCTCAGCAAGTGAGGAGAAGGAGATTACATTTATTAAGTAGTTTGGTTAAATAGCTTAGTTAAATGAATTACACATGTGTTCCATAACTGAAACTAACTGCGTAGTGCTATGGTTAAAGGCCTGGTTTTAGAATCAGACCAAGTGGGGGTTAAATACTGATGTCATGACTTAAGAGCCACTTCGACTTAAGCAAGTAACTCTGTTTCTAGCCCAGCCTCAGTATCCTCATTTGTAAAGAGTATTTGATAAAACCTACTTTAAGGATTTGTTGTAAGAATTATATAAAATAATGCTCTGGGCTTTGGCAAATAGATAAATATAAATGACCAGCTAGCTGTTATTATCATACAGTGGATTAACTTCTTAAAATAAGTTAGGATAATTAACACAAAAACAGTTGTTTATTTTTAAAAATGGTTCAGTACATACCCTGAGATCTTGGAGTGCCTCATAGTCATCACTGGAACCATAATAACTATTGTACTTTGCTAGGTCCAGTAACAGAATTCTGGATGATAGAATTTGCTAGAAGTATCTCTGTCAATATACAAAACACTCAGGATTTGAAATGGGCATAAAGAATGAGGATGATTTGGGAAAAAATTCTGTCTCCTTGGGAATCATATAAAGCACTCATATTCCCTAGGCAATGATTCAGAAATATAGGGAAAAAAGACAGAAACAAGGTAGAATGAGGTAGAACACTATATTAAAATATTTGAGACTACCCAGATATATACAGAAGGAGTAAGACTCTCCAGAAAGGTGTTGACTGATTTTCCCATCTTTCCTGGACTTCTCTTTCAAGTGGATATGCAAATATGTCTATTTATAAGAGATGCAGTGTGGAGTAATGACAGCAAAATGATTGGTATCAAAGTCTTCCCTGGCTTTTCCCTTAACTTCTTCGTGTCTTGTTTGGTCTATTTGCAAGACGGAAATAGTGGAGATACCACCTTTCTAGTGTTATTCTGAGAACATGCGTAATTGTAGTTATGTTGGCGTCAGATGGATTGTGCAGACGGGTCTAGCCATGAATGGAGAAAACCTCAAGGAAAGTGGAAGAAAAAAAAGCAAGCCAACAGCTCCTTCATTGAGATAAAAACATTCAGCTAAAAAGAAAAGTTACTCTAAGAATTTTACTGTTTTATTAAATCAGCGAGTTAAAAATATTAATTGCTTTTAACATGATTTGCTGTGGGGAATCTTTGGGAAAACATGAATGTGTTTAGTGTAACATCCATCCAGTGACCTCCTGCTTGGGTGATAGGGTCAGCAACAGTAGAACAAACTGCTTATCTCAATTAAGATTTCTATATAGAAAAGGTGGAAAATGTTTAGGCAATACCATTGGATCATGGCTTAGAGTTATTGCAGGGGGTGCGGAGAACATATATTTCTAAATTTAGGGTTACTCAGTTCCCTTCATTTAGACCTGGTGTTAATTTAATTTGTACTTTAGAGCTGATCTTTCACATTGTCATTTTACTTTTTAAGAGCTAAATTGTTTGGACTTAAATATTCAGAAATAATGTTAAATTTAAAATTCTTGCTTTTGATATGAAATAAATTCATCCATTGAAAACGATTCCTTTTACATAAGAATCACTTTCCTATGTTGTGATGCCTTGGTTTTATATACTAATTGCAATAATGATGATTATGATGATAATGAAATTAGCTAACACTTATGTGACACTTCTGCTTTCCTTGTGACATGTCTATATATTTTTTAGTTATTTCATACAGCTCTGGGGATTATATATATGAATGGCTAGGGTAGTTCTAGTCTGTAAATAATGTTGCTTTCTACTTAGGCTAATCTTTTAGTCCACTTTTCCTTTAAACATCATAACCTATTTTGAGTCTAGCTACCAATTGTAACTATTTTCAGATAGATTTCCACAGTTAATGGAAAATTCATGCTTCTGGAAATTATATTCCTTTTTATGAGCCATGAAGATTATACCATTGGAAGTTTTATTACAACCCAGAATCACTGTAACTTGAAAAAGTTAGAATTTCCAAAGTTGTCTGATTCCCTCTTGTCCAGAACAGAAGTTAATAGCTCATCTCTCATGCTCTGAGGACAATTGGCCTGGGTTCAAATGTCAGTTCTTCCATTTGTTAGGTGCAAAATTGATTTGAGGCAAATTATTTAGCTTTTTGTGTTCAGAACACTGAACACAATGTTCAGAATGTTCAAATGTAAATGGGAATAATAGTACCCACATCATATGATTATTGAGAAGATTAAATGAGTTCCTATTTGCAAAGCAGTAAGAACAGTATCTTTCCTGCAGCAAATGCCTTGTTACAAACTTCTGAGGCTCATTGCCATCATATTACCAGAAGTATGTACCAAGGGCATGGAGACAACACCTGCAGTGGTCAAACAGGCAAACCTTTGATGGCTCTGTCACCTGGGAGCCATGTGAGCAGGTTTTTAACCTGAGACTCACTCTCCTCATTGTAAAACATGGAAAAGAGTCATACTGTCTGCTTCATACAGTTGGTGAGGATTAAGTGAGATGATATTTGCAAAGACTTCTGGTGAGTCATAAATTTTGCTCATATCTCATCCAGATGGGCAGAGAACATGTAGCTTCTTAGTTTTGATTTTAACTAATGTGAGTCTCAGGTTAAAAACCTGCTCACATGGCTTCTGAGCAAACTCCTGCTGATTAGAAGGAAAAATTCATTAAATTTCCAAGTTGCTTTAAATCTTAGTCTGAGGTATTGATTTTAAATAATGTTCTGTCTCTAGGAAAATGTACACAGACTTTCAGATCTCTCAGTGTTCCAGGATTTTCCAGGTTTCTCTCCAAGATGACGTCTGGGTATGGAGGGGAGGGGACAGGCTTAGGCAGCACCTTGGTGGGAGAGAAAAATCTGGACCCCCAGGCATGGTATCAGTGGTCCTGCTTCAGGAACAGAGGCTTGTTGTCCTGGATGCACTCTCCACACCCAGCCTCTGCTAGGGTGCCATCTCATCCCACGCCGGGCTTGTGTTTTGGCTCTCAGCTTAGCCACTTTCTAATTTCCCTCCTTAGAACCCCTGAGACCCAGCCATACTATGATGGCTGCTGTAGGAAACCAAGAGCTGCTCAGAAAAGCTCAACTTTGAGGACTCCCTCTGCCTAATTGCCTCCAAGCATCCTTTGGTATGGGGTAACCTGAGAGGTCATGTCTTTATAGATCTCTAAACAGAAACAGGGTAGAAATCCCTCATTCCTCTGGTACCCCTCTACCCACATGAGACTCCTTAAGGGATAGACATCTGATGGCTTTGCTTTTTCCCTGCTTTTCCTTCTCACATCCTGGGATGAGGAAGAGACAATTTTCCCACATTCTTCTAGGCTGCATCTTCACTTCACTGTGGGAGAACTTTGAGGTAAGTCCTTTCCATATGTGAAAGGCTTTTAAACATTCTTCCTCAGGACAATATATTAGTAAGGCTTACATGAGGCCCATTTTGAATGCCAGATGCTGAATATTAACTCCTTCTTCCTCTTCTGTTCTATGAATGTTCTGTATTTTAAAAGCAAGGAAAGGGCACAGCAATATTTTCCAAAGTATTACTATTAATCCAAAGTAAGCACATAATCAAGATCAGCTTCACTATTATGATGATGCCGACTGAGTAACTATTAGCACAGGAGAGTTGCCATTTAGATTGTCTTTACCCTTGGACAGTTTCTGGTTTCAGAGAGGAGACCAAAGACATTCTACAGTTCCAGAACACTTGTACACGTGTCATCATGACATACACGTCTCTGTATCTCCACAGTTCTCCCACTCTCCTCCTTTTTCCTCATCTCTCTGGCCACACAGGCCTTTCCATTCCTGGAACATGAAGTGATGTTTCCTGCCTTGGGGCTTTTGTAAGTGCTGTTCCATCCTTGTCTTCAGGACCTATCTTAAATGCTGCCACCTCACTTATTTTCCTGGATCTTTTCTGGCCACCCTAACCAGTAGCCAACCCCACTTCCAGTTACTCTCCACATGGCATTCTCCTCTTTATTTTCTGCATATATGATTTTTTAAATGTTTACACATTTATTGCCTGTCTACTCCACTAGAATGTGAGCTTCCAGAGGACAGAAGCTGTGTCTGTCTCACTTCCCACTGTACCTCTGAGCTGGCAGAGGGCCTGGCACATAAATGAGCTCATTATCTGGTTTGTGAATACATGGAAAGTGATTGAATGCTATCTTATTTCAGATATAAGGGATCATATTATTAACACTGGTGACATGATGTGATGGAGCAGACATAACTTGCCTAAGCACAGAAATAAGATTTTCTATATTTTTATTTTGTGCAATGTAGTGGTGAAAACAGATCTCTCTCTCTATTATTTTGTTCTGTAGTGATGGTGGCGGTGGGGTGGGCTAGCACTGCTTCCCCAAAGTGATAAAAAGTCCTTTGAAGGCAGACGTCATGGTTCATATATCTTTCATATCTTTTGCCACATTTCAGTTGCTCAATATATACATGTGAGTGGTTATTGGTGGTAGGAATGGGCGGTGGGTGAGAGAAAATTATAGGCCACTAACTTCTCTATGATTAAACTGGGGAGACTTTCCAGGGAAGGCAGAGTACCAGAAATTATTTGATGGGTAGAAGGAAGGCCATATATTTATTTTCTGGAAGAAGAGTGTTGTCAAGTTGTGAGCTAAGGAGCCTAAGAGCTGCTGTTGGCCATGGCTTGTGTGGAAATTTTCATTTGAACAAAGAGTTTTGGGGCCACACACAAGTGGGAACTACTCATTTCAGGATTGGAGCCTCCACAGAGAAAGATCAGAGATGGGAATGGAGCAAGAGATAGTTCTAGAGACAGCTGCTGTGTAACAAATTATCTCAGAACCTAGCAGCTGAGAACAACCCTGTTCTTACAGTCACACAGGAGGCTACCATCAGGAAATCAGTGAGGGTGCAGTGGGGATGGTTTGTCTCTGCCCCAGCTGTGAAGACTTGAAGGGCAGGGGAGCCCTGATGCTGGAACTGGGGTCATGTGAAGACTATCACTCACATGTCCTCTGGTGACCAGGATGGCTCCATGTGACTTTGCCATGTGGCTTCGCTGCTTTATAGCCTGGTGGGTGCAGGGTTGTCAGACATTGTATGTGGAGCTTGGGGCTCCAAGCATACATATTCCAGCAAAGAATATAGAAACTACGTTGCCTTTCATGACCAAGCTCGGAAATCACACAGCCTCGCTTCCACCGTCCTTTCTTGTTTGCAGCAGTCACAAAGCCCACCCAGATTCGAGGGAGGTGACATAGACCCCACTTCTTGATGGACGGAGTGTCTAAGAATTTTGGAGCCACATTTTTAGCTAATACAAGGATAAAAGGAGTAAATGCAGGGAAAAGTCGGGGCCTTGTACTCTAGAAGAGGAGATACTGTGTTTCCCGAAAATAAGACCTACCCATAAAATAAGCCCTAGCAGGATTTCTAAGCATTTGCACAATATAAGCCCTACCCCGAAAATAAGACCTAGTGATGGGCATGGCTACACAGCGTATCTGCACAACCCGTCCTGCATTTCGTCCTGGAGCGGTAAAGAAGATGAGCAGCTCTTCTCATCTGCCCCATCGTGACAGCTACTATCCCAGAGGTGACCGGAAAGGTGTGGGCAACCCCACCAACAAGATCGGTTCCTCTTGTCAGGTCCTGGCCATCCTGTGAGTGCTGCAAGCTGAGGCTTTGAGGGGAAAGTCTCAGTGAAGTGAGGAGCGGGATGCTCCGCTTTATGTATTGTGTGTCCCCAGGGGGAAGAAGGAAAGCTGTGGCTGCCATTTTACTATGATGATGTTCCAGAAGAAGATGACTTAACTATATTTAAATAAATATAGATTGTTGTACTGTGCTTACAAAAAATAACACATCCCCTGAAAATAAGCCCTAGGATGTCTTCTTGAGGAAAAATAAATATAAGACCCTGTCTTATTTTCGGGGAAACACGGTAGGCTCGTGAATCTACTGTCATTTGCTACGCATGTGCTTTGACCTTTGATAGCTCTATGGCCAAGTTAGAGCTCTTTGACGATCTTCTGAGAGAAAAGTTTCCTTCCTCAACTCTAATGTGTTCAGGAACCAAGAGCTGCACAATAACACCTGAAATTCTCGGTGGTCATAATAAAATAGGTAGAGGTAATTTCAGGTACTGTACGACCCCTTGTCATCAACCAGCTCCTCAGCAGAACTTTTCCAAACATACACTTTCTCCTTCCCACCTCCAGCCCACACTTCTGGGCCCCCCCTTTCCAGCATATCTCTTCTCCTGGCCTTTTTTATTCTTCATCCCACCTTATTTCCAATTCCAGTGAGCATTTCATTGAGCCCACTGCTTTTGTGTCTTAGAGTGAGGAGGGCTAATTATGCTGAGTTTATGGTACTTTTTCAACAAGTCGCTGGGAAGCACATTGAAATCTCCACACTTATTTTTACTGCCATTTATTTCAACATCATTTATAAGAAATAGAAGGAATGGGTATTAGCTAATTGTGCCCCATAGTCCTATTTTCTCAACAATACTTATTTTTATTAATGCAGCTGAGACAAAGAAAATGAAATTAATCTTCATCAAAAAATTTGCTAGGCTGGACGCTCATGCTTGTAATCCCTGCACTTTGGGAGGCTGAGCTACAAGGAGGATTGCTTGAGCCCAGGAGTTGGAGGTTTTGGTGAGCTATGATGCACTCTAGCCTGGGCAACAGAGACCCTGTCTCTAAAAATGAAAATAAATGTAAAGCTGAGAGTACTAAGCAGTCAGGAGTAGAGAAATGCAATGGTAATATTGTTATTTGGAGAGTTTTACATTAAGCTTCTACACAATAATCAAATATGTGAGTATAATTATAAATTTTGCCGAGAATTTAGGAATGTGGTGGCCGTTTTGGGGCACATTTACAGGAAAATCATTGGCTCAAATGGAATTTTCTGAGGACTGTATATCAATTTGCCATCAGGGTAGACAGTAATAGAAACCCTGGACTCTTCCCATTAATCACTGTAGATGTGGCATCCCAAACAGAAAAGAGTTATGACTGTTATAAATAGCACATTGAGAGTTTTTTCTTTATTTTATAGAGGAAACAATTGAAACAGTTTGGGTCAGCAGATGTATTGTCTCTGGTTCTTCTTTTTAGTTTTAAAATTTATCCATGTAAGAATCCTCTACTTTAAATATTTAGACATGGGAAGTTCTAAGCAGAAGACATGTAGGGCAGACACTTCTGACCCACTGTTGACAGGCATCAGGAATGGGGTAGGTTTGGGTAAGAGAAGCTTCCCAATTATTTTGCCACTGCAGATATGAATTTTTTTGTTATTTTGATTTAGCAATAATTATCTTTTATTATTATTTTTAATGATGGGAATAGAACTTTTGTCATTGGTTAAGGATGAAACTGTAATTTAGGGAAGAAAAAAAAGTACAAGATGATCCACTGCATGGAGAGCCACCCAGAGCCCATCTGTTGGAAAGAATAAGGAGCCTCAGTGGGTGTAGTTGGTGCAGTGAGAAGGGAGGGGGAAGGGCTTGGGCTTTGGAGCCCAACCTGCTTTTGAATCATTACTTTCTACCTTGTGTTCTTGGGCAAGAAACCCAACTTCAATAGTCTATGATCTATAAATTGAGAATAATGATCACTATCTAGCAAGGGTGTTTTAGAGATGAAAATGTCACAATAACTTTTATAAAATCCTTAGCAAAGTATCTGCCTCATAGTCAGCAAATGTTCTTTTCCACATGGTAATAGGCCACTATGTTATAATTATTAAGCAATACTATGAGCATTTGAGTGTCTCTTAAACAATGAGGTATTTGCTGTCTTTTGTTACATTTTCTTAGTAGAGGTGATGATATTCCTGTCTAGCTTTGGCCTGGATATAGTGGTGGCCACCTCTGTGGAATGGTTCGAGGAGTCCTGGGCAGGACCAGTGGCCTTATTGTCCTTCATAGGGCCCAAAATTCTACCAGTTATAGAGTCAGTCCTCTGAGTTTTGAACAAATGCCCCTAAATTCCAGGTCTTCTATTGTAATGCAAGTATTCCTGGTAGTTGGGAAGGTGGGGAGAGTTATGAGGCTGAGGAGAAATAGGTTAAGTTAGAGGTTGCAAACTCTATTCCTCGCCTCTCTTGGGAAATCTAGACAATCAGATGACACAGTCTTGCCTGGCTATAGTTGGCTGCAAGGGGCAGCTGCCCAGTTTTGTTGGCCTGTTGAAGATGCTAGTCTGTATCATCTTATTCTTGGCATTCTTTATATATTTTCACTGTTTCCCAGGCCCCAACAACCCTTGAAAACTGACTTGCCCACAGTGTATCAGGGCAGAGAGCTGAGAGGTGTCAGCCAAGTTTAGCTGGAAGAGGGTGGACTGTGTCAAGAGACTTCTCTCCTTCTACCACTCTGTGACCTGGGCAGGTGGCTTCAGCTTTGAACTCCAGGTTCCTCCGCTGTAAGAAGATGGCTTTGAGGTTTCACAGTTTCTTTACTTTCTTTCATTCTCTTGTTCTTGTTGGTGGTCCAAGTCCTCCCTGAAGAGGGCTCAGGATTAGAGAGAGGAAGAATGCCACAGGAAAACTGGTCTCTTCCCAACATGGCCCAGGCCTTCTTGGTGGTATTTGCTTTAGGGGTGTTAAAGGAATGTCTGGAAACTACAGTGTAAAGTTACTGAGCCCTCACTCCATCCTTCATAAATCAACTTTCCTGTAATCAATCCTACTAGAATTGTGCTGTCTAATGTGATGGCACCAGCTACTTGTGGCTTTTCACATTTAAAATTAAATAAAATTAAAAATTCAGGTCCTCAGCCACCTACCCCCACTTCAAGTGCTTGATACACATGTAGCTAGTAGCTTCTATACTTGGCAGAGTAGGCATGGAAAGAACATTTCCGTTATTGCAGAAATTCTACTCTTCTACAGAGCACTGCTCTAGAAGTCTTATGCCTCTGAAGTTGTATTCAGTGATCTCACATCAGGGAGTTTGTGTAGTCTCTGAGCAGAAGTAATGCGATCCGATGGGAAGGCCTCTAGTATTAATTACACACACGTTAACAAGCCCATTGTTCCCTTCAAAATAATGGTTGCTCAACATTCCATTCTGACGCGTTTTAGTCAGGCAGTCAACATGGTTTTATTACACACCACACACACACTCACTGTGTACTACTTCAATGAGGAATGAATGTGGCTCTGTCTCCAGATAAATGAATGGAGAGATGAAAAAGGATTGGATGACTGGGGGTGTTAGCACAGGAAATGTAGCTTGGTTAGACTGTAGGAATCAGAAGATCCTTCTAGATCTTTTCTCCATCCATGGAAAATTGCAGATAGTTTTAACAAAACGACTGATTCACACTTAGCATTCTCTGCCATTTATGTATTAATATTGGCATTTGTTGCAATATTGCAAACCAAAGACTCATTGAGTTCCAAACTAAACAAAAGTTTTATAAAATGGTCTTTCTTGTCCAACCTTAAAAAGAGAAAGCATTTACTGTATGCCAAGTTCTGTGCTGACTGCTTCCCATGCATTTTCTCATGCGAGTTTCATAATACTCCTCTGACAGAGGCCCGCTGTGCACCTGCTGGACTGAGAGCAGCAGGCGTGGGTAAAAGGCACAGGTTTTGGAGTAGAGCAGATTGGGCTCAACTCCCAGCTCCTGCTACTTACTGAACTTTAAGACTTTGGACTTAGGTCTAGTTTCCCTGTGTGTAAAATGGGGTACATGCTATCTGCTTCATGTAATTATTGTGAGGATTGAGTCAAATAAGGCAAACAAAGTGCTTAGTGTAATCCTTGGCACACAGAATGTGAATGCAGGGGAGGAGTCATCTTTTCAATATCTACAGCACTACACCTTGTACATATTGGACACTCAGCAAGTGTTTGTTGCATAAATAGATGGATGGAAGGATGGAGGTCACATCAGCAGATTTCTGGGAGTGTAGGTGGTTACCTAAGCGGAACGATTTGGGGAAGCCAAAAGTCTCTTATTCAACTCCAAATATTGTCTCACTGGCTCTGACTGCTGTTTTGAAATTTACACATTACTCATTCTCTTCAACCAAAGGTTCCTGTTAAAAGCAAATATTGCTTTGGAGAAGGAATACACTAAGCTATTGTGTGCCATGGTTCCGGCCTAGCTGCAGAGCCTCCTAAGACAGCACTGTGGAGTGGAAACAGCTCTGGTCTGGGATCGGATGTTCTAGCCTCCAGACCTGGCTCTGCTAGCATCTGGCATCACTTCCCTGGGCCTCAGGGCCTCAGTTTTTCTATTAATTAAATGATGGATTAGGATAGATTTCTTGAAATTGATATTTCAACCTAAAGAGTGTGACTTTGTACTCTATACTTGTAATTTCAAAGCGAGCCATCTTCTAATATGTCAGATATTTGGATTGGAAAAAAAAATAATAGATCTCCTATAAGTGGTTTGATTTGTGGTTGTATAAGTGGGACACAGGGGCAGTGCCTGGGTTGGAGGGCTGCAGAAGGTGGGGATGTAGGGATTATAGCCCTGAAAGGACAAGGAGCTTCTGTCTAGTGTGGTCATGGGGTGCCTGATTATGACGGCACAAAGGACATACCATGAGGGTGAATAGGATCCACAATGACAGTCTTAGGACTGCTTCATAGCTTTGTCAGGAGCCAACCTGGTTTATAAACATCGCATAGGAGTCTTACTGGATGTTAGGCATCAACACAAAATCACCTGGAATGAAGCCAATTGACAGCTTGAAACGTGGTCTTCAACACTGGGTACCCTAGGTAGGGAGGCTTGTGTGTGTTATGGGAAACTGCTCTAGGGCATTCCAAGACATAACTGTCAACTGTGTGGCGCAGCCATGGATGGCCAGGAAGCTCCTGGCCTGGAACGACCGGCCTGGCCCTCCACAATCAGGAAGGAGGCAGCTCTTTGTGGCTGTAGGTGTCCCAGGGAGCAGGAGTGGAGCCGATTATTGAGCACATGCCAAGTACCACGGTGGGCATTTCACACGTTATCTCAGTGGGGTAGACACTATTGTCTTCACAACAAAATGAGGGAACAGAGACTCTGAGGAAAGTAGTAGAGTTGAAATTTGAGCACAAGGTCTTTGGATGCCAAGATTCATACTGTTTTCGAAGTATGTCACACAACCTCCAGGATGTTCTGCAGATATTACTTGCTGTTATAGTTCAATGTTGTTTGCCCACAGGCACTGTGGATGGAATTATTGTTCTCACATAATTGCTATTTTAGGGGTTTCTGGAACAAAGAAACAGTCACTACCAGCGGCCCCTGTCCACTCTGAGAGACAGCATTTGAAGTCATTAGTTGTATTTTCCAGCTGTCAGGATCCCAATTTAAGTTTTCTGTTGGATCTTTTTTCTTTCACACTTGGTTGATTGGGAATTATGATTTTGTGTTTTCTTCCTCACTCTTGGGAACTCATGTTTAGGTTTTATTGAGACTCATTACATAGTGCTTTTAAAAGGTTAACAAAGAAGCTTGAAGCTCTCTGGGTTTCTTATTAAGATGCTGCAGGGAAGAAGACAGAGTGTATCAGTTTATTGGGCCAGACACATCTGTTGATTGATGCAGATGCCACAAACATGTTCTGGGAACCATTTCAATGTTCTGTAATGAGTAGCACATTAATCAGGGCTGAGCAAGCTAGATGGGTCTCTGCAGGGTTGGATTTTCCTGGGAAGTGCCTGCTAAGATGAAGAATTAGCCAGTGGTCACGTTTAACATGCAGACCCTGAAATGGGGCCTGGAGGGAGATGCTGCAGAGAGCTGATCGACATTGCAGAGGATCAGGGTCGTGTGATCACTTCCCTCTGAGCATCATTAGCAGGCCAGAGCCTCTACCTGGGCAGCGGTCTTGCCAGGAGAAGGACGTCGGCTCCATCCTCTTTCTCAAGATGAGGGCAGGCGGGTGTGCTTGCCTCAGGGATGTGTATTATTCACTCTTTGTGGCTTCAACAATTGAGTAGACCAAAGAATGATGTTCTTGAAAGGTGGTATTTTATTTTCTTGTATCACTATTTATCCTTTGAATTTTTATTATGAAATGTGGCACATATTCAAACCTAATCATAAAATAACCCCCATATGTACCCACTACTCTCTTATGAGCCCTTCTTATTGCATAGTCCTCCTCTGAAACACTCCTTGAAATTTGTGCTCATCATGTCCTGGCTTTTATTGACAGTCTTACTACATATGATGGTTTGTTAAATATCTTTCCTGTGTTGAAAATGTGGCTTTTGTGTAATAATCTTTGTGTACCCCATAGCAGCACCACTGTGTACAAAACTATCCTAGTACTCCTGTTTTGTAAACAAGTACCCCTATTTACAAAAACTGGTTCTGTTTTAAGATAGTTTAGACAGCTTTCATCACAGGTGCTTGTGTTTTGATGATTCTCTGATGAATAATTAAAGGAAGAAATTTGTGCATGAAGCAGACTTTACCTATGTATTCCCCAATACCATATCACCCTCACCTTTAGTTCTATAAATTAATGTATTTTATAGTAGGATGTTAGGATAAAAAATTTATATTTTATTATATATATTTGGAGTTTGATAAGGATTTATATTTTGGTATAGTACAAAATTATTGAAAACCTTTTGAACCATAGTCCCATCCATTTTTGTTTTCCCATTGTACATTCTTCTGTAGCAATTAATATTCTGAGGCAGTGGCCACTGCATGATGTAGTCATGAAATAATATGAGAGAATCCGGCCATCCTTGTGACTTTCCAAATCTAAAGGTAGGATAAGCCTCGGATGCTGATGTGGATTTAGTGGCAGCTCCTAATATGGCTTCATACCATTGCAGTTACTCTGATTGAGCACAGATGTGCCCTTTTATATCATATATCCACTAGGGATCTTCAAAGCAAGCAATTGAAACTGACCCTGGCTAGCTTAAGCATAAAAGTAATTTCTTAAGAGATATCAGGGATCTGGTGGACTCACTGTGAAGTTTCATGAACCTGACTTAGAATATGAGTGGGGACAAAGAGAAGCCAGAGCTACATTCAAAGTCACACCAGAGGGCAAGCCTGGTGAGCCATCATGGGGCCTTGCATGGCCACTGCTGCTGTTGGCCTTGGATGCTGCTGCTTGGCACTGCTGGACCTGCTGGCCTGGCAACTGCTGCTGCCACCAGGGTTACCAGAATGAAGACTCCCTTTTCTTCGAGCCACTGGTCCGAGTTAAGGCCCCAGGTGATGTGTCTCATTGCCCATGGCCATGGTCTGTGCCGTGATGGCCAGAGGGGATGGAAGAGCAAGGATCTGGCTGTCTTGACTGCTGTTATGGAAGTGGCTTTGTTTCTCACTAAGATCCGTATGTTGGGAAATTCATCAGATATAGGAAAGGGGTTCAGATGCTAGAAGGCCACAATTTAATCATACACAATCAATTCCTTTTATCCAAAGGCATTCTTTTGAGCCTTTAATTTTCCTTCTCCCTGACATCTTCTTTTCTTTTAAGCTATTTATTAATAGTTTATATTTCAAGTAGGAGAAGAAAAGATAAAGATAACATTCAAAGTTATTTTACTTTATAGCTTTCGTGAAGTTTCTGTAAGCAATATTCAGAGGTAACATTGAACTGACTCCCCTCCTCATCCCTCAATCTCTCATTCCCCCCACCCAAGAACTTGGAAATAGAGCAGTGGACTCGCCTTCTGAGAGTACAACTATAAAATAGGCCTAGAATGGATCAGATGGAAGGAAGTAAAAAGCAATTATTTAAATGAGGCTTAAATGTTGCTTAAAACTAGACTTTTCCTCCTTTATTAGTATAAATAATCAAATTATAGAATTTCCAGGCACCTAAAATTTCAATTTTGGAATGTGTGCCTCATTGTAATTTGGACACAGATGGATGCTTCAACAAGGAGAAGTAGAATTTAGTGATTACAAACCGGGTGCTGGAGTCGAGCAGACCTGGGTGCAAATCTGGTTCAGCTGTGTGACTTTGGGCAAGTTTCTTCACTCTGTGGGTCTAGTCCTCACTTGGAAAAGGGCAGGGATAATCCCTATCTCACAGGGTTGGTGTGGGAACTAAATAAATTTGTATATGGAAAGCTCATAATAAGTGTTTAATAAATGGGAGCTACTCTTACTCTAATTCCTAATGGAGGCGAATAGAGAAAAAGCTGGTTCTGTGAAAGTGCAAGGGGTTGCTTTTGGAAGAAGCGTTCAAGTGGGGGTCAGTTGACATGATGCGATGGGTGTCATGGAGGGAGTTCCTGCACTAGGGCACGGGCACGCTGGGCCCAGGGACTTCCGAGGTTCCCTTCAACAGCTAGCTCTGTAGCATAGTAACTCTTTTGGAACTCAGACAAGGGTCAGTCCCCTGAGCTGGGCTGCTCCTGATCTTTTTATTATTATTATTGCTATTATTTTATTTCAGCATATTATGGGAGTACAAATGTTTAGGTTACATATTTGCCTTTGCCTCGCCTGAGTCAGAGCTTCAAGTGTGTCTGTCCCTCAGACAGTGCACACTGCACCCATTAGGTGTGGATATATCCGTCCCCTCCTTCCCCTTCCACCTGCCTGACACCCGATGAATGGATGAATGTTACTACTATATATGTACCACATGTACTCACCATCAAATTGGTGCTCCTGATCTTGATGGCAAACACCAGTCACTCAGATGATGTCCACTAACGTCAGTCCCCGTCTGGAAATGAAGTGACCAGGCCAAGGTGGAAAGGTCTATCCAACTAGTAGCAGGCCCATAAATGTGGCAGCCACTTTCACCATCATCACTGCAACTCTGACCACTTTCCCTGACTTGATTTAGCTGATGTGTTGAGTGTGTGTGATTGGAAAAAGCTATCAAAGCAACTGGGGCAGCTTCCTCAATGATGGCAAGATACCTCTGGCATTTGCAAATCAGTCCACAAATAGGAGGCCTTCCCAGATGGGCAGTAACAGCTAATTATCTTGGGTAATTTTTTATTGCTTTTAACCAAGGAAAAAAAAGAATGGCATTTCCCACTCCCAAAGAAGAACCCCTGGAATTTACTGTCTGTCCTGGTTATGTCTCCTGGGGTATTCCTTCTCAATCTTGTCCATTCCAGTAGAGCCTGTGCTATCAATAGCTATAAATGTGCATATCTAGGTTTGCTACAATTCAAGAATTTCAAAGTCTAAACTCTGTTCAAATTGATTAGATTAGTTATTGCCTATAGTGTGCCATGTGATTAAATTATTTTATTAGGGATTATTTTAGCTGATAGTCTTCCAACATGACAGCTCAGGCAGAATAGTACACAAGATGGGGTTAAAAATATACTTTCAGTGATTTTCAAGTATATGATATATTGTTATTAAATATAGTCACCATGTTGTACAATAGATCTCTTGAACTTATTTCTCCTATCTAACTGAAGTTTTGTATCCTTTGACCACTATCTTCCAAATCTGCATCCTTCTGCCTACAGCCCCTTGTAACCACCATTCCACTTTCTGTTTCTATGGGTTTGACTTTTTTAGATTCCACATATAAGTGAAATCATGTGGTAAAGTATTTGTTTTTCTGTGCCTGGCTTATTTCACTTAACATAATGTCTTCCAAGTTCATCCATGTTGTCACAAATGCCAGGATTTTCTTCTCTTAAGGCTGAATATAGGATTCCATTGTGTGTGTTTATATGCCTCCCCCCACCCATGTTTTCTTTACCATTCATCCACTGATGGACACTTAGGTTGATTCTATACCTTGACTATTGTGACTAATGCAGCAATGAACATGGGAATGTAAATGTCCCTTTGACATACTGATTTCATTTTCATTTCCTTTGGATATAGACCCAAGAGTGGGATTGCTAGATCATATGGTAGTTCTATTTTTAATATTTTGAGGAATCTCCATATTGTTTCCCATAATGGCTTTTCTAATTTGCATTCTCACCAACAGTATGCAAGTGTTCCACATTTTTGCTAACACTTGCTATCTTTTGTCTCTTTGATAATAGCCATTCTAACATGTACGAGGTAATATCTCATTGCCATTTTAATTTGCAAGGGAAATGTACATTTTTAAATACTATGAATACTAGTAGCAAATGTGGGATCCTAACAAAATAGACCAGATCGCATGAAGAACTTCTGTTTAGGCTAGAAAATGGGCTAAGGATCAGAACCACTATCCTCCACTCACCTTGAGGCCCACATCTGAACCTGGCTCTGGAAGACTCCCATTTTCAAGGTGAGGAAAAGCCTTCCCAGGGTGAGCCTGGTAGCAAGGTGGCAGGAACAACACTAAGACCAGGGACACATGAATCCACCTGCTCAGACAGAGCTGGCATGGGCACCACTCTGGGTCTTCTCAGGCTGGGGGCAAAGATCTCCAACCTTCAATAGAGGTTAAATATAGAACCAGAGAGACAGGTACCAGGTCTTCTCAGATAGGGTAGCCCCTGGCCTGACTTACTTTCTAGCTTCATGAAAGGAAGTTCCAATATGAAAATTAAGGAAGAATCCAGAGAGAAATATGTAGCAGGGTCTTTTCCCAAGTGGCAGCAGCCTAGCCCATTTTACCTCCCTGACTTCATAAAGGAAGATAGAAGCCTTTGCTCAGATACAGACTTATCTTTACTCCTAGGATCAGTCTTCAACATCTGGAAAATTTAGTCTAAGAATAAACTCTGAGAATAGTCCATTTTAACATGCCTGCTCATTTGTGAGGAGAGTGAGTGTGAAAATTTGGAAACACGAGCAGTGGATAAGGTCATTGTTTCATGCAAAACAGAAAAGAGTGGTGCCCCTTTGGACAGATCAGACCTATACCAGGGCACACAACAGTCCACACAGCTATCAAAGAGGCCTTTCCAGCTGGGTGCTGATTCTCTTGGTAACTGTGGGCTGGGTTTCGGCTCTCACATGCCCCCTCCAGCTGAGTACCTTTGTGCAGTAGACAACCTGCACACCCTGGCAGTGGTAATGGGCAGGCCTGGGGGTGTTATGTTGGGGAGAGGGCTCAAACAACTCATGAAATAGGCACCTAAGTAAGGTAGAGGAATACTGAGGTAGGGGGGTGGTTCTAAAGGTGAGTTTGGCTTGTTTGCTTTTTTCCCCTCTTCATCCTGATACCCTGTGTTAATAGGACACAGTGTAAATTGCGCATTGTGTTTTGCAGACATAAGATAAAGAGAAAAAAAGCACAATCTTTACTCTTGAAATGTTTGCAGTCTAATTCAGCAATTCCATTCCCCCTCCTTTATGCCTCACTACTTATTGCATTTGCTTCTAGTTCTTTCTCTTTAAATTGAAAAAGCAGAGGCAAAACCAGACACCGTGATAATGGAATTTTATGTTATGGTCTTTGATTATACTTCCCTTCCAAAGCCTCAATATTTCATATTGTTAATAATAATGTTCATTGTAGGAAAAATCCTTAATTAGAAAAAGTTGCAGATGGCCTTCTATCAGGAACTATGGGCTGTCTAAATAAATAGATTTAATTATGAGCCATTGTTGTGGAATGGGCCATCTTAAATAATAGAAGTCAAGTTTCCAAAAATTAAAAAAAAAGGCCTTACATTTAAAAAAAAATACTCAGAATAATCAGTGGTCTTTGGTTGATTGGTTTTCAACAAGTTATTCAACAGATGGAGGCTGTCAGATTTCCACTGGTGCAATTATTCTTGTAACTCAGGTGGGGACTTTCTGGGCCTTCACCATCACCTCTTTTTTTTCTTCTTCTTCTTTTTTTACTGTTTTTTTTTTTTCTTTTTTTAAAATTTTTTTTATTTCAGCATATTATGGGGGTACAAATGTTTAGGTTACATATATTGCCCTTGCCTCCTGACCCTCTGAGTCAGAGCTTCAAGCGTGTCCATCCCCCCAGACGGTGTGCATCGCAATAGGATTTGGTTTAGGAGAATGTCACTGCACCTGTACTTTGAGATGGAGCACGAGGTAAGTCTTTGGACTGGGCCATTTGAAGAAATTCTAGGTTCTGATGGGTTGCTTTAGGAGTGTTGGTGTAGCTTTAAATAACATTAGCTTTGGAACTGCCTTGGAGGTGAAGGGCTGATATTTCAGATGTGAGAGGGCTGATATTTCTCTGCAAGACTTCCTTAGGTTGGTGAATTGTAGTTCTCACCATCAAGGAAATGTTTGCACCAGAGCAAGGTGTAGAAAACCCCAGATGAGCAGATATTCCTGGAGATTCACAGGCTTTGCCAAAGTAATGTCATTACCGCTGCTCCATCCTGAACTAAAGATCTTTAACATATATGAATAGACAAGACAACTTATGGTTTATAATTTTGTAACTGGTAACTGGAAGTCTTTCGTTCCTTTTTGCTGAATTATTACCTGAGTTTGCTAAGGAAAATTTGGGGGAATCATAGATTTAAATTGATGTCAATAAGAGAAGAAAAGTCTAGATGATGAAACTTACTTTTTGTTGATTAGAGTTCTATTTAGCTCTTAAAACTGCAGTAAATAAGAGGTTGAGAATACATATGAATTTTAAAAATTTAAGCAAATCTATAGGTAATTGAAACATGTATACATGTATAAATTTTCTTTTCAACATGTGAAATCTTGAGTTCAAAGTCCTTCATAAAAGCATAATTCCTAAATCATTTTTAAAATAAATTAATAGAGAGCATTATTACCCTAATTTCAGTGACAAAAATCCAAGTTATGGAGAGAAAATTTTGAAAGAAGAGGCAAGAGATGCCACTATAATTTAAAATATATTGCTCTCCGTTCTTTCTATTTATTTTTTAAATCAGTTCATTAACTATGACCTTGTGCTAGGAAAAGTTGTCATTTGTGCCCCGAAATTCTTTGTGTGTCTATATATATTTTAGAGCCTTCATTAAAATTATAGGAAAGATTCATCTTGACAAAAGTGAATTTTAATGACAATTTTTGGGGACCAGATATGAATTAATATAAATAGGATTGAATAAAAATCCAGATGACTGAAACATATTTCATCATTTACTATAAGAGTTCTATTTAGCTCTTAAGCTGCAATAAATAAGAGGTTATATTAGTTGAAAATACATGAGTTTAGAAAATTTAGATAAATTTGAAGATAATTGAAACATAACTCAGGAAAACATTTAATGAACATGAATTAGTTTTTCAACACAGTTCTCTAACAGAGTTAAATTAATATTTTACTGTGAAACTATTTTTTTCTGCATCAGAATCTATGGTAGGTTGGTGAAAAAAAATGGACTATTTATTCCCACCTAGAGTATATTACTTGCCCTGGCAATCTCAGTGTTCAGTGAGTACTAAAGTGGAAATAGTTTTAAATGCTACCTCTGCATTATTAGGTTTGGGTGAATCCAGAGATATGTGCTGTGAGTGTGGCAAAATGACTATTGTGGAATTGGTTGTTGAATTGGAAATTGTTGTTGCTAGCAAAATTCACATTGCCAAGACCTCTTTTCCTTTGTCTTTGAAATTGAAGAGTATTTTAAGTGAAAGCCAATGCAACATGTCTTATTCCTTCAACTTCTCCATTAAATGAGTAGTGTTTTCTATTTGCAGTGGGCTATTCACAGGGTTCTTTTTCATAAATCTTGCAGCTTCAAGGGGGAAAAAAAGGAACTTACTATCCCCCCCGAATTCCACTGTCCCATCCCAAGTATTGTACACAAATGTGCAATGATCAAAGACTCCCTCAGCTTAGAAAAGCCTTTCTTCCCACTTGGTAAATCAGGCAGTGTAGAATCAGCAAGGGCCTAGATCCCACTGCCTTGTTCCAATGTGCAGCTCACCTACCCTGTGGAGGTTTAAACTGATTAGACCTTGAGCCCCACAAAAGCAGGTTCTGGGATTGGTATAAGCCTTTGATTTATTGGAACATGTCTGATGGTGTGCTAGTCACTGACCCCTCTGATATGAGCCCGCCTTCAGGCAAGGTCCTCCAGAGACCCCAGGATTCACAATCACATCTTTGTCCACGAAGCACATTTCTTAGCTTCAAGGAAATCCTCCCACGGCCCCACAGAAGCAATTGTTACACCTACGTTAGGGGAAGGACCCGCTTAAACATGTTGCGCATCTTCACTTCTTGTGCTTGAATAAGAAGTTCACAATCTTCCCTGTAGTAAGTATCCTTCTCTGGGGACTTTTAGAAAGAAATATTTGATTGTAAGAGTGGTAACTAGTAGCATAAACTGAAGCATGGTGTTCCCCATTTAAAGAAATTGCTTTAAAAAAGAGAGAATATTTTGGGGACTACTTTCCAGAGGTTGGGCAAATGCCAGTTTCCTGTTGATATTAGGAACCATGGGGTGGGATTAACAAGTGACTGGAAAATGAAGATGAAGAGGGAATTATAATTATATATCAGCATCATGGATAAGTTCTTAATGTGCATCTCTAATTAATCATTAATGTATTAGCTCACACATTAATTTAACAAATATTCATTAGGCATCTCTGCCAGGCAAGATTCTGGGAACCAGAATTACAAAAGTGAATGAGATATATGGCCCACCCCCTTTATAGGGCATAGAAGGAAATATACAAATAACTGCAGTGATTGTTTTTCAGATTATCAAATAAAGGTAAAGATTACCTACCTATTTCCCAATGTTGTTTTTTGAGGACAAATATATGAAGAAACTTCAACTAGAAAAACAAAATTCATATTCACAGTTGGTTTGTCTGCACAATACCTGTCCAACCAGGTATTGATAATACAGGATTTGGACTGTAGGGGACATTGTCAATTTCAATTTTTAAGTATGCAAAATTTTAAAGTATGCAAAAATGATAATTTGCGTAATTTCTTTCAAGGAGCAAAACAATCAAAACCACTGTCAGTACAAATGTGGGGTATCCTTGGTGGTAGAGATCTCTGTCGTAATGATGATTCCTTACACTGTGTGGAGTTTGATGTGTATAGAGCTTTCATAACCACTTCTCCACATTTCATCTTTATAGTATCCCTGTCAGGAGATTTGGTTATTTCTACTTCTCTGTTGAGAAGACGGAGTCTCAGTGATTGGGACTGAGTCAGTCACCCCAGGCAATAAGAGCAACAGCTTCAGCCAGAGTCTTAAGCAAAATGTCTTCAGCCTCTCAGTCCAGGGAAGTTTGTGCTCTGCCTCAACAAGGACTAACGAGAGGACCACATGGAAGGACTAACTGTGGATCTGGATAAGAAACATCACAGCTAGCAAACTGATGAGAGAAGCCTCTGTACTTCTTAGGTTGCTCCAGAGGATGATGTGGGCAGAGTAATGCCTGCCCCCCGACGTGTCTATGTCATCATCCCTCAATCTGTGACTGTTAGGTTCTAGGACAAAGGGGAATGAAGGTTGCTGATCAGATGACCTTAAAATAGGGAAATTACCCTGGCTTATTCCAGTGGGCCCAATGTAATTCTTCAAAAGGGTGGCAGCAAAAGAGAGGGAGATGTGACTAAGGAAGAATAAATAGTCGAGGGATGTGATAACGCTATCTTTAAAAATGGGAGAAAAGCCCACAAGCCAAGGCACGTGATGATCTCTAGAAGCTGAAAAAGGCAAGGAAAAGGATTCTCCCCTAGGACCTTTGGAAAGAAACGTAGCCCCATGAACATCTTGGTTGCAGCCCATTGAGACTGATGTTTGACTTCTGACCTACAGAACTGTATGATAAACTTTTGTTATTTTATGCCACTGGTGTGTGGTAATTTGTTAAAGTAGCAGTAGGAAACTAGTATAGAGGGGGTGGCTGTTTAGAGCCAGATCTATAACTGTCTACCTTTAGGGAAGACAGTACGACTGGGAACCCCTTGTTATCACCATGTGGAGACAGTTGCAGGTTGTATTAATAGTTTATTCAACTATTTATTAATAAACATTTATTGCATATCTACTTGGCCCAACAGTAAACAAGACATAAAGAAATGCTGCCTTCATGAAGTTCTCATTGTAGAAAAGGAGACAGACAAAACATAAGTAAAATGTATCATAAATTAGTGTAAGTGGTGAGGAAATTGTAAGGAGATAACAATAAGAAGGGGTGTGTGTGTGTGTGTTTGTGTGTAGTTGTAAATTTTAGATGGGGCTTTTAGGGCAGGTTCACTGGGAAGGTGCTGTATAGATAAAGAGGTGAGGACTTATGTCAAGAAAGAGGAAACAGCCATGTGGTTTCTTAAGAGATGTCCCCAGCAAAGGGAACAGCAGGCTCTCAGGACAGAGAGGATGGATGGGAGATAGCGGATAGGTGAGAATATAGGTAAAACTTCCAGGATGCCAGGTTGATCTTCTGAATGATAGCATACAGTCCCCTCAGGCCTGGCCTTAGAGCTTTTCTCTTCATCTGGTGGTCTTTTTTAATCACCTCTGCTGCAGAGTAAAAGCAGATCATTTCCAAAAGCCTGCTGTGGGAGCCGGAGGCAGAAAGTATCAGAGAATGTATCAGTGCTGATAACCAATTTTATGGATCAGTCATTTTAATTAATAAGGAGAATAGGGGAAAATAATGCAAATAATGTCAGTACTGGTTGGCATTTCTTTGAAATTTTTTTTTTTTTAGGCCTGAAGTTTTCTTTCTTTATTTTTTTATTTCATCATATAATGGGGGTACAAATATTGTTAGGGTTACAT
>VBSM01002608.1:10215358-10240210 GCA_008086735.1 Cheirogaleus medius | reverse complement strand
CACTCTGTGGGATGTCTATTTGCTCTACTGATAGTTTCCTTGGCTGTGCAGAACAATTTTGAATAACTTTTACTCTTCAAAGGGTAAGGAGTTTGGTTGGTGATTGGGAGCAGGCAGAATTGGGAATGCTCTAAACCCACCTGGCAGTTAATGAAGTGATATTGGAAAAGGTCAGCATCTATTTCTTGCTTCACACTGTGCATATTCTTTTATCTTTCCTTCTTTAGACAGAGCTCACAACCACTATCCCCCTACAGCTATTGGCTAGCATTTCTTTAAGCAAGCAGGCAACACAGTGCCTCATGTGACACTAGCAGTGAGGGAGGAAGGAATTTTGTAAGGGTTGGACACCTACAGCTAAGAAGGAGCCAGGTGTAACCAGAGAGGGGCCAATTGGTTGGTTCAGCTACAAAGTTGGCCTGGGGAATGGGAAATAGGAGAAATATCAGAGCTTGGTTTCTAACACAGAAAAACAGAGAGAGAGAGAGAAAGAGAGAGAGAGAGAGAGAGAGAGAGAGAAAAGAAGAAGAAGAAGAAGAAGAAGAAGAAGAAGGAGGAGGAGAAGAAGAAGAAAAAGGAGGAGGAAGAGGAGAAGGAGGAGGAGAGGAGGAGGAGAAGGAAGAAGAGGAGGAGGAGAAGAGAGGAGAAGAAGAGAAGAGAAGAGAAGAGAGAGAAAATAATAATGGAGTAACCACAGGAAGAAAAAAGATGAGGGGTGTGTGACAGTTTTAAAACATGGCCTCAAAATCCTTTGACAATCTTCCCATCATGAAGTGGGGTCTATGTCTCCTCCCCTTGAATCCTCTTGTGACTGTGTGACCAATAGAATGTGTAGAAGTGATACCATGTCAGTTTCGGGGTACAGGCCTTGAGAAATTGGTAGCTTCCACTTTCTTGAGATGCTTGCTCTTGGAACCCAGTCACCATGCTGTGAAGAAGCTACACCTACCCCACAGAAAGGCCCCTATAGAAAGGAACAAGAGCCAGCCATGCATGAGAGCCACCTTGAGAACAGATTCTTTAGCTTGTTGGGTCACACCAGCTGACATGACATGGAGCAGAGATGACCTATGTCTACTGAGCCCTGCCCAAGTTGTAGATATGTGAGAAAATTAGATCATTGTTATTTTAAGCTACTGAGTTTTTAGGTGGCTTGATATACACGGATAATTGTAATAAGGTACATTTGAGTTGACCAGGAAAGAAATACCAGGTCCCATGCATAATTGAGGATGCTTTTTTATTTCAAGAACATATAATATAAATCATAAAATTTAAATCATTCCTAATCATTTTGGAGTTATTGACTCCCCCGCTCAAAAAGGCATATATACCAACCTTTTGAATACAGTTCCAGGAGCCTCAGGACCTCCTACATTCACCCATGGGCATAGACCCTGAGTTGAGAACTTCTGTGACCAGATTCTCTCTCCACCACCGTTTGTTGTAAAGTGGAATTTGGTATAAATTCAGGAAGGATGAGGGAAAGGACACTAGACTTTCTGTTATCAGACTTGTGTTTTGTTCTAGTCCTTTCATAGACTTGCATTTTGATTACAGATAAAGTGTAAAACCTCTTTGTATCATAATTTCTTGGATGATAAAATGTGAATTAAAATCTTGTCCTTCCTTTCCTCAAAGAAATGGTGAAATTAAAAAAAAAAAAAGAAAAGTAAAAGGAAGTGAATGTTCTTAGAAAAATTATAACTTGTCCTTAAGAGGTACTCAAAGAATATTTGTTAAACTTATTGTCAGCTGTTGTTCTACATTGGGGATTGCTTGATTATGTAGCCCAAACCTTTAAGGGCAAGGTTTTACCCATAACACAACCCTGGAACCTGGACCCCAGAGAAAGAGTACCAAAGAGTATAGGAATGGAAAAGGGAGTTCAGTTGTTCCCACACCCACCATGTTACCTTTTATCCTCTGTTATTCTTAGTTTTATAGCCGGTATAAAGAAACTGTGATAAACAGTAGCCTGAAAAGATTGGTATCAGTTTACACCAAAACAGAACTCTGCCCATGAGCACAAGGAATTGGAAGTAATATACACAGAAATCTCACAAAATATAAAAGAACATAGACACTGGCTTCAGCATTGGCGTCATTGGGACAGAAAGTCTATTTACTTTGCTTCTTATGAGGTCAGCAAAACATTTTGAATAGAAACTCCTTGGCTGCCTGCAGTGGGTCTGAAAATATGAAATAAAACATAAATGCAGACCTGACTTATGAGTAGGACATTCCAAGTTTCCTTCTGTGCTTTCTGCTATAACAGATTGCCTTGTTACTGTATTTGTAGATTCCTATCACCTCAGATGAAAGAATCCCAGCGTTGGCCAGGGCAAAACCCAAAACATAGATGATGGGAGGCAACACCCAGTGTTAAAACTTTCAACAAGGAAAACCCACTGTGGTTGTTTTTCCTGTATATTGGGAAACGACAGGATAAGGAGGGCCAGGGGAGTAAGAGCAGAAATCACGTCCACACAGATCTAAGGCAATTTCATTTCCAACAGACATGGTGACAGTGATCAATGAATTGTAAAATCTCAAACAACAGCTGCCCAGCAACTGTCACAATACTATTGTCATAATACCCCAGGTCAAAGATAGCAATAATATGTTTAGTTTTCACATCAATGTAAGCCGAGTCAATTTTGGCTGAACTAAATGCCTTTAGTTTATTATACCTTTATCCTTTTCATCCTTTCCTGTCTCCAAAAAATCCCCAGAGTCTGAATTTAATCATTCTTCAGGTTTGGGTACATTCACATATAAATATATTGCTTATGATGGATCCAGTCAAAGTTGATGAGCAGGACTCCCCCAGCCCATGCCACGTGGGCTTTCTGCCCACCAGCACTGAAGCTGGCAGAAATCCCCTGTGGGAGGACAGAAGCAGGTGACCTTGAAGGACCTGTAAAGCAAGTCTTAGGAGGGTAATTTTATCATCTGTTTCTTCTTTGTAGGGGCATTGAATTGGGTTTAATGTGAAGGCAGGTCACTGTCAGGCACATAAAAGAGACCTTGAGCTTGAGAAGTTGAAGTGTGGTCATAAAATATCCATGAGTGCATTTTGAGGATTTATTCTCAGGGGCTCTCTGCTAGGGTCTCTTAAGCATCAGATTCCCTTTAAGGAAATCAGTGCTGTTCAAGAAGTGCATAGCTAAAGAAGCTGAAGCAGAGTGAACTAAATTGACTTACAGCCCATGGGTGTGGAGAAAAAGCCCTAATAAGCAATTTTTTAAAAATGCATGTACTAAAGGGAGAATTACTATATATTTTTTTCCAGATGATTCCTTTTGGAGGTTTTGTTTACCATTTAAATTGCATACTTATTATTTATTTTAGATGATATATAGACCTTTCAGGAAATGTTGGTGGTGTTTTTCCTGTTATTTCTCTTCTTTGTTTGGGCTTCGTGCTGGGGAAACAGAGATAAATTGAGCACAGTGATTGCTTGTCAGGAGCTCACACTGGCAGTTTGGTCTAGCCATGTGGACAAACAACTACTGTGCAATTTGATAAGAGAGATGGCACAGATAGAAGTGCCCAACTGGGGTGTAAGGAGTTGAGGGAAGGCTTGAGAGAGGAAGAAATCCAAGAGCTGCATCTTGTCAAAAAGTTGAGATATTCTAGCTAGAGGGAAATAGAGTTGGGAGGTTGAGGTGGATATTCTGAGAAAAGGGAATAGTGAGTACAAAACAGAGAAGTAGCAAGAACATTAACATTTTGGAAACTGTGAGTGGGTTGATAGGACTAGGGCACACAAATGTTAGACTAGAAAGACTGGGAAATAACCTGGAGAGGAAAGCAGGGGGCAGATCATGGAATGTTTTACAGGCTATATAGAGGTACTTGGATTTTATCTAAAGCCTGGGAACCTTGAAAGGATTTTGTGGCAGGTCCTTCCAGTATCCCTCTCATATTCTCTCGGTAGTCACTGACCCTGTACGAGACAACAGCTATTAAGCCTCAGCAACTACAAGTTTGCAAAATTACGATGAGAGACTCTCGAAGTGCCAGGAGTTTACACTCTTGGGAGCAGCCATTAAACAACAATGGATAAAAGTCTCAGATACTTCAACCCTGACGTGGGACAAATTTGAGGCATGTTCAATATAGTCTCTGTGAGGTTCCCAGTGGGATGGAGCCCTTGTCCTCAGAGCAATTATCTGATCATTAACATACCAGTAAGAGTCCTTCCTTCCCATCCCTGCCATTCTTCCATACCCCTCCCCACCACACACATTTGCTTCGTGGGATCACTTCTCAAAAAACTATTTGCATTCACATTTCAGATTTTTCTTTTTATATGGAAGTAGCTCAGGGTCTACTTCTGGCAGAACCTGATCTAGGACAGTTTTTGGCATGAGGAGAAACATGGTGATGAAGGTGATCTCCAGATGGTCCTCATGAGAATGGAAGTGAGAAGGGAAGACTCAAGAGCAATTTAAAAAGTATAATTCATAGCAATTATGATCTAGCTGGGTGTATTCTGGGAGGGAAAGAAGGACTCTTAGGTGATTCAAGGTTTGAGTTTGTTGACTGGAGAAATCCCTTAAACAAAATAAGGAATACAACATGGGAAATAGGATTTCTGGTGAACTATAAGGGACTTAGATTTGATTATGCTGAATTCGAAGTATTTCCATGGATATATGTGGGGCTTAGAGGAGAGAACTAGTTGGGAGACTGGAATTTGGAAGTAGTGGAAGCTGTGGGTGTGGCTGTGGTTACTCAAGCAGAATGTGGGGATGGGGAGCAGGGAGAACCCAGCCAGAACATAACTTTGGGAATACAAACCTTTAACAATCAAATTTATGAGGAGGAACCTGCTAAAGAGAAGGAGTGGTTTGAAAGACCAGGAAAGGGCCCAGGGAGTGATGTCACAAAAGCCAAGAGAGGGAAAAGTGTCAGGAGCAGGGAGGAAGCAACAGGGTCAAAGGCTGCAGAAAGGTTTGGCAAGGTAAGACAATTTTTCCACTGGATTTGGAAATCGGGTGGTTACTAATGTCTTTAGGTAGTTCATATTAATTTGGATCAATTGGAGAAGCAGTAGAAATTTGTTTTATTACTTGAAAAATAGGCTAACCAAGAATTGCCTAGAAGAGAGATTGCTTTAATGAATAGATAAGAAAAATTTCTAATTATAGACAAGCATGATTTCAGTTAGCATACTAAAGAATGCAGCCCTCTATTTAGATGATTTGTATGAAATTAGATACTTACAAAGCTTTAAGTTTGTTCTACTAATTAGGTAAGGATTTTTCTTTTAAGCAGATTGCTATTTTTAGTTTTAAGTTGATCCCTATTTCTGTTTTAATTATCATAGGTTTCACTTTTATGTTGCCAAAGAATGAGGTTTAATCCTCTAGCCCTTTCGAATTTTGAAAAACAATTCTAGTTTATGTATTCTATTCGTTATTTGTGGTTAAGAATCTGGTCTCTAGAGTTAAACTGCTTGGCTATTATAGTGGCTTTATCACTTATTTTTTAAGATCCATGGGGTAGGTACTTTATTTCTCCATGCCTCAGTTTCCTCCTCTGTAAAATGGGGATAATAAAACAACATCAGAGGATAATTCTTAATATCAAATGAGTTAATTTATATAATGTACTTAAAAATATGCATGGCACAGAGTAAGTGCTTAGTACATTTTAGCATTACAAATATTTGTTAGTATTTTTCTATTATTTATTTTCAATTTTTATTGTTACTTTTATTAAAAATTGGGCGACAGAATGGTATAAAGGAATGATTATTGGACTAGAAAACAGAAGATTAGGGGTCTGCTCTCAGCTCTTCTGCCAACTCTGGACTTAGACAAATCCATTCATTTTTCTGAGTTCATGTTCTTCATATATAAAAGATGAGGGTTGGAATATAAAATATTTGAGGCAAGCCTTGGTTTTAATATTCTGGAAGCCTACCTTTTGATCAGGAGTAGCCAATTTACATAGCAGTCTTAGCTATGTTTTTTCCTAAGTGAAAGATTTATGGGCAAAAAAATGAAATTGGAAAGTATTTCCATTAAGCAAACGCTTTCTGGAAAGTACAACAAATGTTTTGGTTTATTTTCATATAATTTCTTTCTTGGGCTCAAATACATTAATCAGTTGCTTTTTTTTATATTCAGAGAGCTTATCTTTTCCTTTTTGAGTGTACTTATGGTTGGAACAAATTCAGTTATCTTTCATTTTTTTTACTCTGTTTTTTCCTATCTCCTATAGGAAAATAAATTTTTAATGCATACATTTCATTTCCTGATGCTATAATCTGTATAAAAACAGCACATTAAGATTAATTGTTCTTTTATAATAGATTTCAAACATGACATATAAATAATAGTTATGTAATGTGGTGTTTTCTTGTATCCTAGTACATTTTTGGAGACCTGAAAATTGGTCCCTTTTCATATTCTACACTTATTTCAATGAATTTTCTTCTGATGAGTTATTTTTCATATGCACACATGGGGGAGCTTTTGAGACACTGGTTTGAATGTTGCACTTTGATGACTTTCTCAGCGTCTTGACCCTAAGGTGATAGACTGGACTTTTCCATCGGAGGGAGTGTAGTGGGGCACGACTGGCTGTAGACCAGGCTTGGATTTCCTTAGTACTCACTGTCTAATATGAGGCGCTAGAACCAATTCATAGTTCTCTTCTAAAAGTAGCCATGAATGTATTCTCTAGCAAAAAGGGGTAAGGCTAAGAAAATGAAAAGGAAAATTTAAGGCAGATCTAGTGTTTTCTGGTACCTTAGTAAGAAGTATGTGGGATTATAACCATAAAAGGGCTCTGCTTTCAAGCAAAATGGACAAGTCAGCCAGAAACTCTGACTTTACAGCAACATTATTTAAAGAGACAATCTGAAATTATCCCCAATCTGCTCTTCCATAGAAAAAGAAAAATCTAAAAGCATGTTGGAATATAAAACAAACCCCACCTGGAAGAAGCAGAAGCAAACTGAATGGCTTGAGTTAAGCCTGAAGCTCTTGACATCTAGCTTTGTTTGCCATTTAAAGAAAATGCAGAAAAATAGAAATACTGTGTTAAACTGAAATGAAACCTTATAGGACCTTGACTGGCTGTTTATCATTTTTTACCCCAATTTTTGGATGGTTAAAAACATAAACATATAAAAATAGTCCTGGTGGCAGCCACACAGATACATGAAGTAATATCATGAAGGCCTGGCACTTCTCTCTCCCCAGTTTATTTGGAATTGTCAGTGGTTACCACAATCATCTCTGAATATTTTGCTTATGAAACAAAATTTTAAATGCTCTTAAAATGAGGATTTTATGAGAAAATTAATACTGCTGTTTTTTTAGTGCTATTTATATATAAACAAAAACTCTTTAGCAAATATTTTCTGTGTAAAGTCTATAGTATAAGTGGATTAACATAAATTTATATAAAATTAAACAGATCATTCTTTTTGATGAATTGGAAATAGATAACATTTGTCTTCCTTCTCATTGATTTTTCCTACCTGGGCAACCAGCTTTCATTCTCCACAGTTTGTGTTTAACTCCTTGACCTTCCTTTTCTCTAATCTTTTCCTAAGTGCTCTTATTCATGGTTTTAACCATTAACTATTTTCCCATTCTGAGCTTCCATTATAGACACCACTTATACATTTTCTATTGCCCATTGGACATTCCTACCTTGATATGGAAGCCAAATTTAATAAGCCAACCACTGAACTGACCTTCCTTCCTCCACTTTCCTCCTCAGCTTCCTTCTATAACCCCCCTTCCAGCTCACCAATTCCTCTGGATTTTTGCATCACTGTTCACTGAACCACCATTTTTGAGCTACCTGGACTTGAAAAGTTGGGACAGTCTTTGATACTCACCTGTCTTATGTGCTGTACTGCATAAGGAGTCCCTAAGACCACCCTCAGGCTTTATGGCTTGCTAAAACGACTCAAGGGACTCAGAAAAGCTATTATATTCACAGTTATGGTTTATTACAGTGGAGGAATACAGATTAAAATCTGCAAAGCCAAAGATACAGGGGGCAAAATCCAGGAGACACTAGGTAGAAGCTTCTAAAAGTTTTATTCCAGTATAGTTGTACAGATGTGCTTAATTCTCTAAGCAATTATGTGTGACAATGTGTGCAAAGTGTTGTCAACCAGGGAAGCTCATCTGAGCTTTGGTGTCTAGAATTTTTAATAGAGGTCAGTCACATAGGCATGCAGCATCTGCATGACTTACCTCAGCTACTCAGATTCCAGCTTCCCAGAGGAAAAAACAGGTATCCACCATGAATCACATTGTTAGCATAAAACTATCTGATCAAACTGGTACCACAAGGTACAAGGCCTCAGGCATACAACATGCTTATCAGGAAGAATGTTCGTAGGTCTCAAGGCTTACTCTCAGGAGCTGGCCAAAGTCCAGTCCTGAAGAGAGGTCTTTCTTGGGGAATGTGCACCCATGATTTTCCTATATGACAGTGAAATGAGAGTATTCACCAGCATTGGGGACATTATATCTTAGCATTTTTTATATCTTCATGCATATTTGTTCACTAAGAATGAAGACCCTTTTCTGAAGAAACTTAGCATTTTATTCACCTTTAAATTCTCCACATAGTCCAAGTTTCTTACCCATATTCATGCCTGAAACATGTAATGAATGAATTAAAGAATAAACATTGTTCCAGTGTCACAGAGAAATCCAAGTGCTATTCAATGACAAGAAACTTGGACTATGTGGAGAATTTAAAGGTGAATAAAATGGCAAGGGGCCAAAGGAGGCTGAAATTCAACCCTTGCTTTGCTCACAAGGCCAGTCCTGGGGGTGGGATGTGGAGGAAGGGGTGTCTTTTTCTAATTTACACAAAAGCACTGAGTGGGTAGCAGCGACTTTTCTTTTAGGGTCCCTGTATATTGAAAGGAGACTTCCTATGCAGGAACTGTATGCCTCCAAGAGACTATATGCATGGAGATCATCGCAGAGTAGCAGAAGACTATTGTTTTGGTTCTGCTTTCTTGACAATTCAAACCCTGGGCCCCCAAGTCATCTACCTACTCAGCATCCTTTGGATGTCTGTGACTCACGACGATTCACTAGATTGGGTCCTCAGAACTGCTTTGCTCTTCCTGAAAATAGACCTCAGGGCTTTGCTCTTTCTGATCACCCAAGCTATACTTGGGGACAGCACCTCTCTTACTGGAGAAAGTAACTCTTGAGGCTAAAAATATACTGGGAATAAGATGAGGAAAAAGTAACTTGATCAGCTATACTTGGTAAAAAGATAGAAAGGCCTGTTTCATGAACATGTTCCTAAAAATAAAAACCAGTCCCTGGCAATGCAGCAAATAGCCAAAATGACTTCTTTGGTTGAATGATTTTTAAGTTTTTTCCCTGGTTATAGTTTAAAGCACTGCTCCACAAGAAATCTGTTCCAAATTCAGTGCCAAAAGGGAACATTGCCTATTAGCAGGCACACTAGTTAGGAGCAGAAAGGCATGCAACAGTGCTTTGATCACCCAAGGCAGGGTAACTGTGAGTGTGGGACCTTTACTGCTGCCTGGGAAGTGCTTCAGTGTAGGGAGTAAACTCTGTCAAATTTGGCATAACAGCTTTAAAGCAAATAAACCCACTGTGCATGTTGTCAGCAACATGCTAATTTTTTAAATGGCATTTTACTTATGCTTCTATTTTATGTTAAGGGGGTTAGGCTCATAGATTACTGAGGAAATAACCATGCAAAGCAAAGTTAGTATCATTCATATTAATTTCAGCACTAATGGGATGTTGAACAAGACGGAGATTATTAGAGGATATTGAATGAAGGTAAATTGAGTAGGTAAACTTTTAGATCCTTATGTTCAGAATTCTGATATTAGGAGTAGAGTGTGGAGCTAATTAGTCTGTGGTTGGAAAGGGCTTTGAATTAAAAAGAAGATGAAGTTTGATCAACCCAACATGTGTCCCTTTACTAAAGAGGAAACATAAGGGCATTTATGTTGTCATGAAATATTCTTATTAACTTAATGAAGTACCAGTGTGTTTGTGGCATTTTGAAATCCCTGTCATTACCATAACACAACTGTTCATGCCTCTTATTTATGGGCTCCAAGACTGCTCTGAAATTCCTTCATACCCAACTTGGCAATTATGACTCACCCAGTGGACAAAACAGTATAGTTCTATTCTAGACCTTGAAGGATCTGGTCACCATTTCTAAGACTGAGCAGACTTTCTGGAGCCAGGTCAGAATGAGACATTAATATTGGCTCCATTACAAATACTTTATGTAGAAAAGACATAGGTATTTCCCACTGAGCAGAATGTCTTTTTCAGGAATGTTTTTTTCTCCATAGTCTTACCAGATCCTGTTAATATATTTTCCTTTGTCCCTGCTTTTTTTCCCCTTCTATTTGAATGTATCTTTTTTTCTCTTTTCGGAATGACGGGAAGTCACTTGATTATCAACTAGAGGGATTTTTATCCTGAGGACCGCTCTTCAAGCCTTTTGATGGGGAGTAACATAATGTCCACTGATGGGCAAGATCGATCCCCTCTGGGATAATCCTTTGTTGTTCTGTGGACTTGGTCTCTGTAGGAGTCGGCAAGTAGATGCCAGTTTGAGTTTTCTGTTTGGATTCATGAGACTTTGACTAAGCTGGCAGATCATTTTTTATCTAGGCCTGAGTTGGCTTCTCTGTCTGTTGTGGCTAGTGAACAATACTGGGTCAGGTTTTGAAGCTGATAGCTTTCTCTCAATGTTCTAAATAGGTCCTCGTTCTTTAAAGTGGTTAAAATTGAACAATTCTTCAATCCATTGGTGCCATTTATTGCAGTAGTAATAAAAGGGGTTGTTACCCTGAAGGGGCCAGTTACTTATGCTTGTTCATTCATGTGGACTGTTTGAGTGCCTACTATTTGCTGGCACTGCGTTAGATACTGGGGGTTCGGCAGAGAGATCCAAGTCAGATACAGTCTCTGTCTTCATGCATTTAAAATAGTTAAATCTAATGGGAATACAGAAATAATCAGGCAGTGACAGTATCACTCAGTCTTGTGATGAGTGCTATGGTACAGAAGCACAGTGAGCTCACAGGAGGCATATTAGCAATACTTGGTTGCCTGTATGTGCCAGGAAGTGTGCTGAAAGCTAAGTTTACAGTGAACTAACAAAATAGACACTGTCCTTACCATCAAGAAACTTACTATTGGGTAAAATGTACTGAGTGAATAATCACACATAAATGTGTACATGAGATATTGCTATAAAGGAAAACACAAAGTGTGATGAGAGGGTCCATCAGGGGATCTTTTAGACTGAGTGTTGAGGGAACGTGGATCAGAGGTGGAGACATTTAAGCAGAGACTTGAGGTATGGAGCTAGTCAACCAAGAGTTCCATGTGGGAAGAACATCACTTGCTAAGGCCCGAGGCAAGTGAGAACAGGAAGAGTCATAGAACTGAATGTTTGGTATGGTTATGTCATTGTGTGCAGAGGGTGGTAGAGACAGAGGGAAGGATGAGGGGTGATGGTGGAGGGTGACCAAGGTCAGATCACAGAGGCCTATCAGTCAAGGAAGGAGTCTTGACATTACCTTGAGAGGAATGGGAGAGCTATTGGCGTGTTTTAAACATGAAGGAGACATAATTACATTGATATCTTTAGAAATTCACTGTGGTTCCAGTAGTAGATTGAGTTGTGGGACAAGTTAGGATGTATAGAGACTAGTCAAAAAGCTGTTGCAAGAACCAAGGCTAAGAAATTCACTATTCAGTAATGTTAGGAGTGTGAGCTCTGGGACCACAATGCCTGGGCTTGAATCTTACCCTGTCACTCAGCTGGGGAACTCTTTGAGTTCTTGCTTCTGTAAAACAGGGTTGATGATGATATTAGTGCCAACCTCATAGGGTTGCTGTGGGTTAATCACCATTTAGTGCTCAGAGCAGTTTGTGGCACTGCACTGTATTTTGTGTAGGCTGTTCCTTCCAAAAATGTTCATGGTTGAGTGGCCAGTGCCGGCAGGAACCTGCTTTCACTTACAAGCCCTGTGCCCTGGAGGGGGCTCAGTGGTCCTGAAGGAAGGGATATACAACCCAAAATAAGTGACTGAGGCCGAGATCCCAATCAGTGGAGGTTTATTAAGTCAAAGTTTGAGGACGCACCCAGGAAAAACACAAGCCACAGACATGTCTGTGACTTTTTTCCAAAGAGGGATTTGGGAACATCAGTATTTAAGGGGAGAGAGCATACAGAAAGAGAACGGACAGCGTAAGTGGGTAGTGAGGCAAATGGTTACATTGTTGTGAGGCCCAGGAAATCTACATTTTATTAAATACATAGGATAAGATGAATGTTTGAAGAGAAAAAGGGAGTGAAGGACAACCAACTATGCAGATGTCCCTAGGTAGGTGGAAGAATGATTGATCTCATCAATTCTGTTTTGCACCTGGGAAGATAAACTGGTAATCAACATTATTAGCGTGGAATCAAACAGACTTTAGTTTTAGAACTAGACTGAGCCTGTATACCTAAAGATACAATTTGCATGTCCTTGTTTATGGGAGGCCAGCAAGAAATTTCCTTATGAATGATTGTGGGGGATGTCCTTGTCGATGCTTGAGGCCTTTCACCTTTCTAGGGGTCTAGCTAATGCATAACGTTAGTATCAGCTATTCGTTTGGAAGTGAGTGTTGCATGACTCCATCTCCAGGCTTGACCTTCCCTTTTTCAGAGGAGTTGGTGAGTGGTCCTGAGATTTTTATTTTCTTTTACAGGATGCTTTTTGTAATTCACCCTTTCAAAAGGAGCATTTTTTTTTTTTTTTTTTGTAATTCACACATAGTCACCTTAGGTGGCTAGCAGCAGCAGCCCTGCTTGGCATATGTTAAGTTCTCAATAAATGTTATCTCTTAATTGCTGTATGACTTTGTACAAATTATTGATCCTTTCTATGCCCACTTTCTCATATGTAAAACAAAGTAATAATGGTCTGCAATAATTAAATTGTTTATAAGAATTAAGATATACAAAACACAAAAAATAATGCCTGGTGCAAATAAAGTGTGTCACAAAATAATAGGGATAGGGAGCATTCATTCATCAGCAGTGTTTTTGAGCCAGCTGTGTGCCAGGCACAGAGCTGAAGCTTGGCAAAAAGGGACAGATAGGGTCCCTGTCCTCAAGGGGTTGTCAGAGAAATCCAAGTCATGGCACCAAAAATGTCAGGGTGGCAGTCTGTCCTCGGTTCTTGGATTGCTCTTGGCTGAAGAATTACCAGACACACCAAAGTTGTCAAGTCCAGACTGTTATCCTGGTCCTCTGGCTCCCTGCTTGGAAAAGTCACCAGCAGGGCCAGTGTGATGGAGTAACCTCAGGCAGGAAGCAGTTTCACCCGAGCAGCTCTTTATCATAGAACAAAACAGGTCTTTCTCCATGAGTGCAGAGAGATCCACTGACTGACCCACTGTCTGACTGGCCTACTCTCTCTTTGACTTCTTGGATTGTTTCCTTTTATTAGCTCAATCTGGGTGAGGACTGTGGGGAGGTGTGGGATGTTATCAAATGATCAACAGGTGTCCTCAAAATTCTATCTATGTATACAAGCTACCTTTCTGACAGCTCATGGGTTGGAGGGGAACCACAATGCAGATTAAAGCTAATGGCATAATAATTACTCTTAGGTTACTCTAGGTCACTTTCGACATCCTATCATGCCTGGTCTGGGGAATTCCCTGTCTCCTTTCCCCAGGTGTAGCAGTTGCTAGGAATAGGATTAAGGGTGGTGCAACACCAAAATGGAATGCCTGCCATTATCCTTCCCAGGTGGAGCAATTGCTCAAGACAGCACCAAAGCAGGGAACACTTGTCCCAAGAGGAGCTGAAGATCCTAACTATCTACCTAATAGGATAAACAAAAATTTACCCTGATAATTAATTAAAACTGTGATGTGTTACAAAAATGAAGTCTAGGAAATGGAGACAATGAAGAAGATTTGAGAAAGAGTTTGGAAGTAGAAAGGACAAGACCCTGATTAGATAGAAGAGCTGATTCTAGGACGATTATAGGCACCTGGAAAGGTTTCAAGGAGGGTGAGGTTAGCTATGTAGCCCAACTTCAGAGCTAGATTCCTGGGGACAAACCAGATTACCTAGCTTTGTGTATGACTTAAGATATGAACTTGTATATAAATTGAAATGCACAATAATATATTTAGAATTTATTTGGTGCACCAAAAAATTCCCTAAAGGTTATACAGAGTAACACACACATATATAATATATTCACTTTAAGTATATTATGTAACTTGCAAGATTTGTTGCTTAAAATTTTGAAGTAGCAAATGAAGTCTGGATCCTAGCTCATTACATTTAAAGACTAGATTTGATTTATCCTTTTTTTTAAAAAAAATTAGAAACAATGCCCTTTTCTCTATGTGGAGAAGAGATGATAGTATCCTATGTGACTATGCTTGTTTTATTCTGTTTGCTTTTTTCCTGTTTAATTTGGGTAGTGTTGTAAATCAGTCAGATGATCTTCCCCGGGCAATTTATGAAAGCACTTGTTGAAGAGAGGGCATGGCAGGATATTCATGGGTGCCTTCAGTGGTTTAGGATTACTCTCAGACTGAATTATTATTCAGAACTTTGCCAAGGCTTAGAGGACCCTAGGCAAGATAGACATTTCTTTGACGTGCTCCTTAGTATTTCCGTTTTTTTTTTTTTTAAATCTGCAAATGGACTTATACCTGGACTTACAACGGAACTGTAGCTAGTGTCATTCTTTTTATGCTCCTCTTCCTCCTCCCTTCTTCCTAACAACTCCAAATGGTGATGGTGGTTTTCAGGTAAAGGGATAGCAAAAAGTGTTGGTTGGAATTTATAGGCATGCAGGAGCTGCCTTGGCAAGCTGCTTTGCCATAGAACATTAAAATGCTAATGCCCAGTTGTTTGTATTTTGGGGGCTTGTTTTGAACTGAAGAAAAATGTATAGCAGCACTATTAGGTAAATCAACAATTCCAGCTCAACTATATTTTTCAAGGAAAGGAAAGCTTGATAACAGTGTCAAGGGCTGCAGTAGTCAGAATAATGGCCCCCTGAAGATATCTATACCCTAATCCCTGTAATCTGTGAGTATGTTATGTTACTTGGCAAGGGGAAATTAAGGTTGTTAATCAGCTGAATGGTGAGATGGGGAGATTATCTCGGATTATCTTGGTGGGCCCAATGTGATCATAAGGATCCTTGTAAGTGGAAGATGGAGGCAATGGAGTGTCAGAGTGACGCAGCATGAGAAAGTCAAGCAGTCAAGTAGTCATTGCTGGCTTTGAAGAGGGAAGAAGGGAGGGGCCATGAGTCAAGGAATAAGGGCAGCCCCTAGAAGCTAGAAAAGGCAAGAAAACAGATTCACCTCTGGAGCCTCCAGAAAGCAATACAGCCCTGCCAACGTCTTGATTAGGCTAATTTGACCCATTCTGGGCCTTTGATATCCATAACTGTAAGATAATAAATTTGTATTAAGTCATGAAGTTTGTGGTAATTTGTTACAATAACAATAGGAAACTAATGCAGGGGCTTTCTGAAGAGGCCTGACAGTTGTAAGCTTCAAGAATCTGGAGATCAGATAGTATATATTTGTATAAGAAGTAGTATTAAATGTAAGTGTATTTAGTTCAATAAAACTCTAGATATCAGCTAAAAAAAAAAAAAAACAACCTAAAAAACCCATTGAGGTCTACAGAGATGGAGTAAATTAGGGAGACTGGCCTGGGGGAAGAGAATAGGGAGGGGGGAGTGTGGCAGACCAGAGTACATGCCAGGGCTTGGATGGCAGCGTCCAGGTGATTGTTGCCATGAGGAAATATGAGCACTGTTGCTAGATCTTCCAGTTTTTTCAAAAGAAGCCTGAATTGTGGAATTTAATGTAAATTATCCTAATATTTAACTCTAGACAATTTAAGGAAAAACCCATAACCAACCAACCAAGCAAACCACGTGTTGCCTCAACACAGGCACAACAGAATGATTATGGCTTGTGAGCCCCTAGTTTGAGACTGCTAACCTAGAGCTGCTGCAGTCATCCTGAGTGACTTACAATTTTCAAGCGTCCAAGTGTAACACCCTCAGATCCCTTTGGGAGTGTAAGAAACTGACTTAGGGAAGTTAATAATTGAGCTAATCAATGATAAACATTGGGTTTTAAATTGTATTGCGTCTGATTACAAAACCTAAGATTTTTTCCCATCTCACTGCCTCTAGGTAAAAGGAGGAGACTAATAATGGTGGAGAGATAAAAAATAGAAATAGAAGGAAAACAATTAATATTTATCAAGCACAAAATATCTACCAGGCATTGAACCAGGGACTTTATGCCCATTGTCCTTCAAGTCTCACAGCAATTTTGTGAGGTAGGAAGTATTCTCATTTGCCAGGTAAGAAACCTGAGTCTAAGAGAGGTCAGGTAACTAGTGCTTGGTCACACAGACAGATAGTAAGTGTCAAAGGAAACTCAAAAGAACACATTTTTTTCAGTGATTAAGGGTTTTAGTGAGTAGGAACAATGCTTCATCTGAGCCTAAAGAGAAGAGTGAAATTATAAGGACAGCAAGTGAACATGCAGGTGCTCACACTGCGGGAATTGTCTATCTTGGTGCAAGTGGGAGGTAAGATTACCTGGTAAACTTAAGGGTAGTTAAAGGGGAAGTGGGTGTCAGACTGGATACTTCTGGAGAGAAGAGGCCGGCCACCAGGTGATCTGTACAAGAGATAGAGACACAATGTCAAATTTGGTGGACAATGACAAAGGCCAACAGCCAGGAAGACTTTGAGTGGAAAGAGTGTACACACCCCTGGTTCTTTCCCTAGTATCCTTTATAGGAGGTAATCTGAATGAAGTTAAGTGGCTAGGATTGGCCATTGGCTTGGTAAAAGTTGAAAGGTTAAGAAAGCAGGAGACTCAATTTCACTAGTCATCAGGAAAGACAAATTATAGCTACAGCACCACATTTATACCATTCTATATCCATCATAATGGCTAAAATGAAAAAGACTGACAATACCAAGTGCTGTTGAGAATGTGTGGGGAGGCAGCTGGAATGCTCATAGACTGCTGGTTGGACTGTAAATTGATACATTCACTTTGGAAAGTTGTTTTCAGTATCTGTAAATGCTGGACTTATGTGATAACCTATAGCCTGATGATTCCATTTGTAGGTGTATGAAAATGTGCACATTTGTACACTAAAACACATATGCGAGAATGCTCATAGTAGCATTATTTGTAATAATGAGAAATGAAAACGAGTCACTAATTTGTGGTATAGTTACAAAATGAAATACTGCATAGCAATAAAGAAGAATGAGCTATGGTCACACACAATATGGATGAATCTAAAAAATACAATGCCGAGCAAAGAAGCCAGACACAAAGGAGTACGTGGCATATGATTTCATTTTTATAAAGCTTAGAAACAGACCTTTGGTGTTAGAAGTAAGGATTGTGGTTACATTTCAGGGAAGAAGGTGCCTGAGATAGAACATAAGGGGGGCTTCTAGGGTGCTACAATATTATAATTTTTAAAATTTTGTTATGTGGGTTTGCTCTCTTTGTGAAAGGCCACTGGCTTTATGATTTGTGTAGTTTTCTGTGAATATATCATGTTTCAAAAGAAACTTAAGAGCAAAAATGCAAAACCTGATAGGAGTCTAGGATCATGACAAGGCAGCATTGAAATCATTGACAAGTGCAGTAGGAAAAAGAGTTGCATTGTTTAATGCATCCCAATTACAGTGCATGAGAGGAGCTGGGGAAATCAAGGACATGATGGTTGTGATGGGAGAGGAGAATCACCACATATCAGGGGACTGGGTGTAGGGCAGCATAGTGTTATGACAAATTCTGTTGTGTAGCTGTTGTGGGATTGAAGATAAAATTACATCAGCTTCGTGGCTATATCCAATCCTGTTTCATAAGATAAGTCAGCAAAGGTCATTCTCATAGTGCAACATGGGAAGGAGCTGGTTGTTTAAGGTGGATACAGAGTAGGCCCTAACAGCTCATTTGTTGACCTTATTTAATTTTTGCCTGTTAACTGGGCACTAGAACTCTGTACAAGAAAACTTAAGACTGTAGGATCATATTAAGCAAATCATATGCAATGTAAACAAAACTTTTGCTGCAGGTCTGAGCTTGAATATGGCTTTTCCTGGGCTATGATCTCCTAGCAAGAGCAATGTAGCAGGTCGATGATAATGTAAACAGCTAAGTTCCCTGGGTGGCTTTAAAGGGAAGGAGACAATTTACTTTTTCTTATGTACTCACTAAAAACACCTCTCTCTCTCTCTCTCTCTCTCCCTCTCTCCCTCTCTCCCTCTCTCCTCTCTCTCTCTCTCTTTCTCTTTCTCTTTCTCTTTCTCTTTCTCTTTCTCTCTTTCTCTCTCTCACACACACACACATATACACACACATACACAGAAAATGAGATTTGGGATCCTTTTCTTAGGAATGTCTATTCACGATCTGGGAGTCTTGGTAAAAAAAAAAAGTGAACTATCACAAGAATGGAAAAACAAGCACCACATGTACCACCATCAAATTATTGTTAACTGATCAACACTTAAGTGCACAGATATTAGTAACATTCATTGTGTGTCAGGCAGGTGGGAGGGGGGAGGAGAGGATGGATATATACACACCTAATGGGTGCAGTGTGCACCGTCTGGGGGATGGACATGCTTGAAGCTCTGACTCGAGTGGGGCAAAGGCAATATGTGTAATCTAAACATTTGTACCCCCATAATATGCTGAAATAAAAAATGCAAAAAAAAAATAGAAAGGCCATTTGTCTCATAAATCAAAAGTTAAAAAATGTTCTTAAAGAATGAATTTCCAAGATTGCTTTCCAAATCTCATGGCTGACCAACCCTTAGTAGTCATCATTAATGAGGATGGTAGAAAGTTAAGGTCAGATTTGCATTTTTTTCCTCTTACTGCTTCTTTCTCTTCTGGGTTGATTTGTATTCTTGTCTTTCCTTATATGGTGCTTATCTCTCTCAAATTTCATGAAGATAATTTCTAAATAAGTTTCACTTATAATTTTTCCTCAGTTCCAGAGATTCTGTTGAATGTAGTCTGTGACATATTGTTAGGACATCTCTGATGGATCATAAACAATCTATATATTATGTAGCACATGCCAAAGGGACCTTATAATTGAACATGCAAATTGGGACCTACTGAGAAAAAAAGGTGTGCTATTAATAATTACACTCGGGCAACAGGTGTGAACCAGCACTATCTTGGGCAACCTGGGATGTGTGGTTACACTGCTTGGAGTCCTTCTGGACAGGAATCAGCCTCGAGAAAGCTCTTCTGTTAGGGCGGCTGCTTCCCTGGCCTGCCCACTCTGGACTAACTAAATTCACAGATGTTCATTCAGCTCAGTTCTCTGTAAATCTGGAGAGGATCTTTCATTGAGGAATTTATGGAGGCATTCATTGAAAAAAAATGGAAACAATACTGGGAATGGGAACTATCAGGCTTAAGTACAAATAGCATCTGTGGATACTACATGAAAGGTTTTGGATGTTACTTTCTAGTTCTTCTCTACTAAAAGCCTGGTGAAAACCCATACATGGATATGATTAGCAGAATGGCTTCTTCATGTCTGGTCTGATTTTTCTTGTCATCCATGTTGACTTCTCATGGCAGGTCCTACTCTTAGTCTAACATGGTCCTTGTCCTGCTTGTTCTGGGGTGTGACTTTCATCTCTTGGGGGTCTTATGATGAGGAGTAGATAAGTGTCAGTCTCATTACATGCAAAAAAATGTTTAAAATTAAAAAAAAATAATTTCAACAGATTTAGGGGGTACAGTGTTTTTTGTTACATGAATGAATTGTATAATGGTGAAGTCAGGGCTTCACCATTGGTGTGCCTGCGACCGGAATAGTATACATTGTACCCGATGAGTAATTTTTGATCCCTCACCCCCCTCCCAACCTCCCCTCTTCTTAGTTTACAATTACTTAGTTTCCATTACACCACTTTATGACCATATATACCCATCATTTAGCTCCTACTGATAAGTGAAAACATGTGGTATTTGTTTTTCCATTCCTGAGATACTTCACTTAGGATAATGGTCTTCAGTTCCATCCAAGTTGCTGCAAAAGTACAATGGTAAAAAAAAAGACAAAGATGGTCATTATATAATGATAAAGGGATAAATTCAATAAAAATAGCAGTGCTAAAGGATATAATAGTCCTAAATATATTATGCACATAACACAGGAGCTCCCAGATTCATAAAACAAATTCCACTAGATCTAAGGAAAGAAATAAACAGCAACATCGTAATAGCCCGGGACTTCAACACTCCACTGACAGAACTAGACAGATCATCAAGGCAGAAAATCAACAATGAAATGCTGGACTTAAACAGGACTCTAGGACAAATGGACCTAACAGATGTTCTAGCCCCAAACGGCGGAATACATTCTTTTCATCAGCACATGGGATATTTTCCAAGGTAGATCATATGTTAGGCCACACAACAAGGCTCAGCAAATTAAAAAAAATCTAAATTATACCATGTATCTTCTCAGATCAAAGTGGAATAAAACTAAAAATCACTTCCAAGAGGAACTCTCAAACATACACAAATTCATGGAACTTAAACAACCTGTTGCTGAATGATCCTTGGGTCAGTGACAAAATGAAGATGTAAATCAAAAGATTTTTCAAATTGAATGCCAAAGGCACCAAAAGCTTCCAAAATCTCTGGGTTACAGAAAAAGCAGTGTTAAGAGGTATGTTCCTAGCACTAAATGCCTACATCAAAAAGATAGAAAGATCACAAATTAACAACCTAAGGAACTCATCTGGTTCCTTGTCATACCTAAGGGATCTAGAAAAAGGAGAACAAACCAAACCCAAAGCTATCAGAAAAAAAAGAACAACAAAAATCAAAGCAGAACTAAGCAAAATGGAAAAAAAAAACCCACAATGCAAAGGATCAATGAAATGAAAAGTTGGTTCTTTGAGAAGATAAAATCGGTAGACCACTAGCTAGATTAGTCAAAAATAGAAGAGAAAGGACTCAAATAAGTTCAATTACAAATTAAACAGGAGACATTACAACTGATACCACAGAAATACACGATATCACCCATGAATACTATGAAAACCTCTATGCATACAAACTAGAAAAGCTAGAGGAAATGGATACATTTTTGGAAACAAGCTGATTCCCAAGCTTGAATCAGGAAGAAATAGAAATCTGGAACAGACCAATAACGAGTAGTGAGATTGAAACAGTATGAAAACATCTCCCAAGACAACAAAAAAAGCCTAGGACCAGATGGAGTCACAGCTGAATTCTACCAGCCCTACAAAGAAGCATTGGCACCTACTCTACTGAACCTGTTCCACAGCATGGAGAAGGAGGGAATCTACCCTAACTCATTCTGTGAGGCCAGTATCATCCTGATACCAAAGCCAAGAAAGGACATGACAGAAAAAGAAAACTACAAACCAGTATCCCTCATGAATATAGATGCAAAAATCCTCAACAAAATGCTAGCAAACTGAATCCAATAGCACATCAAAAAGATAATTCACCATGATCAAGTGGGTTGTTTTTCAATGACAAGGTGAGGAAGTCCCTGTAGCGTGGACTGCAACAGGCTCTCTACCTACCACTTCTCACTGGGCCTGGCATCTACAGCTCTGCCCCAGCATCCTGCCTCTTTCCTCTTTGGTGCTCTGGTCAGCTGACCCACTGTTCTGTCCTGTGCACTCTGTTCTCAGCTGTAGGATTTGTTGGGACTCCAAGGAGCTTAATCACGACCCCATCTTCTTGTGGGTTCTGAATCATGGGAGAAAGGAAGATGTAGACATCAGAGGAGGACCAACATGTCTTCTCTAATGCTGGAACACCTTCCTGTGGTGCTGGGCCCACTGGGCTTCCCACCATCTGCCCTCTGTGCTGAACCTACTTCCTCAGCCACAAATAAGGCAGCAGGGCCTGCCTCCGGGGCTTTAAAGAAGGAAGACAGAGGAACATCTGTGCTTTTAGGCTGGTGGGTCAAGTTTGCAAAGAAGAGGGAAGACAGATAAAAGGATAAACAAAAAGGAATGTAGAGAGAGGGAGGAGAGAGGAAGAAAGACAAAGAGGGAGGGGGTGAGGGAGAGAATGGGGTTCAAACAAGCAAAATCCAGAGGGGAGAGAGAGAGAGAGAGGGAAAGGACCCCCGACATAGGTCATGATATTCCTGGTGAAACTTCATTAAGGACACCTGGAGCCTGCACATGCTAGGATATTACTCTTTAGCCATGTCATGCACAGTGTCCTTGGGGCTACAGTGACAACCGTGCCATCTTTGTCACCTGTAGATAGCATAACATTAGCCCTCTGTCTGCAGGAGAAAGGTACAACCCTTCTTATTTTAGATAAAGAAAACTTTATTGTTATTATTTTATAAAAGGGACACTTGCATGAGCATGATGGAGAACCATGCTTTCAAATGTTTGGGACTTGGATAAAACCCGGGAATGGTAGAGAATCAAACATATTTCAAAGAATCCAAACAAACCTCTTTCTCCATAATGCTTCTTTCATATTCACTGTCTATAACATCTGAAAAAGAATGCTCAGTGATGACATACATAATTCAAAAGTGTTCTCTCTGGAAAGGGCAGGCCTTTTCTTTTCCTCCTTCTAGGTCAGGGCATGGCCGGGCAGCTATTTTAGTCCAAATGGAAGCAGGAGGTCATGTTAAGGGCTGGTGATTTAGCCCTGGTGATTCTTCCAAAAGTCACAGGGGCACTTGACCTGTGTCCTTCCAATGGGGTAGGGAAAAATCAATTTAGTGTTAAGTGCTTATTCTTCAGATTCAAATAACATGGAAGACTGTGATGACGAGCATACTGAGCCAGGGCACCAGGACTCCCACTGAAAGCCCAGAGCAACCAGGTCCCAGCAGGGAGGAGACACATGAAATTGAACAGTGAGATAGAACAGGAGAAATTTCAGGTCAGTAAGACTGGGGCAGCTTGTGGAAACTCAGATTCCGTTGAGGAGTAGGAAGAAAGATAACCTGGCCTGGGCTATTTAGGAAGGAAGGAAGGAAGGAAGGAAGGAAGGAAGGAAGAAAAGAAAGAAAGAAAAGAAAGAAAGAAAAGAAAGAAAGAAAAGAAAGAAAGAAAACAAACGCATTTTCAGAGTTTCCATTTAATATAAAAATCTTATTGACAGAAAAATTCTTCTTATAAATTACTTTTATCCCCCAACAAATAAGTAATTGGTTTTCCAAATAGATTGTGTAGCCACCCATCTGGGAGGCATGTTTACCAGGACAGAATGATCTCAGAACTTAGGAAAAGTGGTTGGGGCTTGGATTTAATTTTCACCTCTCTTGGGTCTGGTGTGACACTCACTAATTTTCCTTTTCCAAAGGTTCTAATATCTGTTTCACCTGAGAGATTAAAAGCCCAGTAAGCAATGGAAAATATCCAAATCTTCATGTCCTTTTAATTTCTTGGCTTGTCAGGCGCGTCTCCCCGGTTGAATTTCATGCACATGTTTATTTCATTTGCGTTAGGTTTAAAGTCTGCTTCCAGGGCTGTGCTCTTGCATATATTTGTGCAGATTATTCGCTGTACAAGTGGGCTGGGCTGCAGGAGGTGAGGGAAAGGCAGCCATACCCTGCTTGCCAAACTGTGCTGTGTGAGGTGGGTCTGTGTCAGCCCAGAGGAAGGGGCACCTTTTCTATTTCACACAAAGGGCTAGCAAGTGCTCTGGATTACCCATAAAGTCTTTGGCATCATAGCCTCCCTGAGATGGGCCTGGCACAGTGCTTCATGCACACTGTTGTCTGGTAAATGCTTCTGATGATAGTCCTAGATATATTGCAATTCAGTGGGGACATTATGTGTGCTTTATTTGGGGAGAACTTCATAGCAAGTACCTTGCACTTGGTACAATAGCAGTATTTCATCCTTTGAAGATACTTGGTGCAAGCTCTGACATTTTTCCTCTCTTGGTTTTGGGGAAGTTATACTTGAAGGAAAATGGGCCTCAAATTGTTTGGTGTATCACAAATAAACATAAAGAGCTTATCTATAAAAAACCCCTGAGAAATGGAAGAAAAGCCTATTATCTGCACAGACAAGGGAAAAGGCAGTAGGCAAGGACAGGGACAGAATTCCCTGTCTTGGAAGGTGCTGTGGGCTTCTTTCCTGCTCAGTGACTCAAGTTCTGTTTCTTGTTTTGGTGAAGAGCAGACAGATATAATAAGATCTCAAGTTCTGGAAATGGTCAGATTCTTAGATCACCTGTATTACCACAGTCTACTGCTCAATTTGGTTAATCTGAGGAATGCAAAGTTCTAAAAGTGTTGGAATCTCAGCTTGAGACAAGAGTGCTTGCTATAAAGCATCACTGTTCAGGGAAACTCAGTAATCTGAGGCTTGAGATCGATCGATCGATCTATCTATCTATCTATCGAGCCATTCATCCATCTACCTATCTGTTCTTTCTCTTTATTACCAAAGAGGGTTACCTTGCACTGATTGAGCAGGTATTGTAAATAAATGATGCAGAGAAGGTTTAAAAAACAGTAGGGAGTGGTAGGGACTTGGCAAATGGAGCATTTCCCGATCTATAGGGAGTGGCCACTACTCAGTCTCAGGGGATTGTTTTGCAGAAAGGCAAACAAGCAACTCTAGGGGATCCACATCATCTGACTTTTTCAAAAGGAGCTGGAAATCAAATTGAGAAATCTTTTTATTATTAAACATTGACATCCAGGCCGGGCGTGGTGGCTCATGCCTGTAATCCTAGCACTCTGGGAGGCCGA